>JAHREE010000480.1:4830639-4892277 GCA_033628505.1 Tringa tobata
TGTCCTCCTCCCCTCCTTCCCTTCCCCGCCACCGCCCTGTTCAGGCCGGGGGCCGTCCCGCAGCGGAGCGCGCTGGGGCGGGGCGGCCTGACAGCGGCGGCGTCCCGGTCGCGTTGCGGAGGGTGGCATTAGTGGGGAGCGGCTGTCAGCGGGCGGGCAGCCATGCGGCGCTGGAGGCTCCTTCCCTCGGTGGTGCTACTCGCCGTCCTGGTCCCTGTCAGAGGTGAGGAGGGGCGGGCGGCGGGGGGCGCTCACCCGCTGTCCCCCGCTGCCCCGCCGGGGAGGGGGACCGAGGGCTGCGGAGCCGCCCCGGGAGCGAGAGGAGCCCGGGAGGGAGCCGGAGCCAGGCGGGTCCCCAGCTGTCCGGGGTAGAGAACGGCGCTCTCTCCCCTCCAGCGCTTTTTTGTTTTTGGTTTTTTTTTTGTTTTATCTTTTGGTGATGTTTAGTTGTTGGGGTTTTGGTGGTTTTTTTTTTTTTTTGCCTTTTGACTAACTGGAAAAGTATTCCTGAGTTTTCCGCCCACGCTGGAAACCCTGCCTTGTTTTCGGCGGCCCCGGTGGGTCGGTGGCACTGGCCCCGGGGGGAGGCCGGGAGGGGGTTCGGGGCGGCGGGGAGCTCTGCCGCAGCTCGGCTTCCATTTTAGGAAAGAAAGCGGAGTTATGGCAGATCCAGGGAGAGAGATAGTTACTCACCAGAAAGTCTGCTGTCACACGATAGCCTTTTTTTTTTTAATTGTGGCAAAACTGCAGTGTAAAACGCACCAGCGCACTTTCTCATGGCTTCAGTGTGTGTCAGATACGATTTTCTTGAACGCTGATCGAAATGGTGTGTACGTAACAGCACGTTGGTATTTGGGATAAGGAAACAAGTTTGGGTGGGGTAGAAAAGTAACAAAGTTCCCAATACCGAGTTTTGTTTTTTTTTTTCCAGGATGAAGAATCCTGGAAATATGCAGTGCAAACTGTTATTAGCCCATTTGTATAACTTAGTTCTAACAAGCTTTTTTTTTTTTCCCCCCCCATGTTAATAAGCACACTTGGTGCTATGTCTAGGTATTTTCTTTCAGGTACTTTGTAAAAGTTATACTTCAAAACTTAAATATTTGGCTCTTCACTGTCAGGAGGAAGGAAAAAAAACTGTTCCTAGCTTTGACTGGAAGCTGTAGATGCTGGCAGTAGGATGCCTGATAAGCAGTTTGGCTTCAAGCTGGTTTGAATTCAGTTCTGCTGTGGGTTTATTGTGGTCTTAACTGCAAGGTTAGCAAGACTGAGCTGAGCTCTTGGAAAAAATAGCACAATTTTACAGTAACTGCTTTTAAAACTGATAGATGGTTCAGGCTGTTAATACTGAGATATCATTTTACTACTTATGTGGAAAACTTTCTCCTCTACCTCTGCAAACAGTCCTCATGGTCATGGAGAGTAAGATCTTTTGTGTGATGCTCTTAAGTTAGTTTGGAGTGATGCTGAGAGCTACTCAGAAATATGTTTTTCTATACTTGCTGCCAAGAAGTCTGGAGGTGAAGAGAGTCTGCCTGGTTTATGCTTTACTGTAGGGAGGGCACACAAATACTGCCTTCAGGGGTTTTGTTTCAAATTCAAAGGAAAATGATGTTACATTTTTAACAGATTGCTCTTAAAAAGCTGGTTAATGTATCTGAGTACTGGTTAATACCAATAATACAACCAAGTACATAGGTTATAATGAGTTTGGACACTTTTTCCTTAAACAAAATGTGTAAGAATTCGAGAACTGTTGAGAATGTCAGCCTGGGGAGGGTGGGGCCGTCCAGGGGAATTTCAGATTTGTGGTGGTGCAATCTTAAATTAAAATATAGCCAAAACATGAGTTCCATACCTCTGAAATTTTGGTTTCACTGTTGGTGAGCTATCTGTAGTCTGCATTTTTAGAACTGCTGTAGAAAGTTAAGGATCTTACCTTATAAGCAATTCATCTGTTGTGTGATGGTTTGGAGGCGACTGGTTTCACTGGGACTGCTCGCCCTCATGATACAAGCAGACATGTCTATGCCTCGGAACTGAGAACTTCTTATGGAATCGTCCATTTTAGGCATGTGAAAGCTGTTAGTGTTAAAACAATATTCAGCATATCACGAGGCTTTGAATGTATTATTAAGCAAGGGTGAGCTTTGTTATTTGAGCTTGCTTAGAAAAAGAGCTTGCAGTTTTAACCTCAAAACTGGTGTTTGAATGTTGTCTCATTTGCCAAGTATGAGCTCTGCAAGTCAGGCAAAGCTGGAATTTAGATATCATCGGGGCTGGACCCAGAGCAAGGGCAAATGTGAGTTTTCATATCATTGGTTTCTATAGCCAGTCTGTCAGCTTGCCCCTGCTGAAGAGCGGGATCTTTCCATTTCTCTCCTCCCGTGTTTGGTCCGGTGCCCATCGTGGCCTCTACTGAGATGATTCAGCTCGATAAGTCAGCAAGTGACTAATGCGGTGCATTGAGTTTCCTCTGCGGAGTGTTTGATGGGTGTCAGAGCCAGCGCTGGGGAGTGGCAGGGCCGAGCATCCGCGAGTGGGGCTGGGGTGGGTGCAGGGCAGGAGAGAGCAGGAGCCTTCCTGCTCCGGCTGGCTGCACGGTGCGAGACTGCCACAGCCATCTTACAGCTGCAAAGCCACCAGGTTAGCCCAGCCTCTCATTGTGGGCATCTGGTTTTCAAAACACAAAAAGAAAAAAAGTATTAAACAGCAGATCTTCTGTATGATTTCTATGAAGAACACAGCAGAAGGAGAATTAAAAAAACCCCACGTATATGCATGATGAACAGCAGAAAACTGCTGCGTGCAGACAAAAGGCTCAAAAGTTTCCCTTATCTGTTGTAGAAAGATCAAGGCATTAAAAGCTGTCTTCTCACTAACGGTCATGAGTATGGACTCAGAAATACATGCTTTAAATCTCCTTTGCAAGAATTGAATAGAGCTTTTTCATTGAAACACACTCGTGCTAGTGAACACCGTGAGGTGAGCAAAACACACAGCGGAAGCTGAGGTATCTATGCTGTAAGATCAGTAGCCTAAGGTGAGTTACAAGTGGAGATTCCTTATTTGTACGACCGCTGTAATTACAGGGCTATGAGCAAAGGCAAGGAAACCCTTGTGCCTCTGACTTCTTGTTGAGGCAAGTCAGCGTTGAGAAAAAAGACTAGTTGGATGAAAGACAGTGAAATGAGCCCGTCTGTACTGCAGTAAGTGGAGCTTTCAGCTGGGGCAAGGAGGTGGCACAGGGACTCCTGGAGGCTTATCTCGGCTTTGTGGGCTCTGGAGTTGTTTGCCTTTTAAATCTGATTAAAAAGAAAAAAACCCAACAAACAAACCAACAAAACAAAACAACAACCACCCACCACACAGCTGTCTTCCAGTTGATCAATTTCAGTAGCAGTGCTAGTGTGCCTAAGACAGCGTAAACTTCGGAAGTGCAGCACATGTTTCTCCATCTTTCTGTTTCCTCTAATTTGAAATGGGTAAGAGGGGTATTTTATGTGTTGTTTTTTATATAAAATGGCCACTGCACTACTACATCAAAATGACATCACTGCAACAATCCTTAAGTTTTCCGCAGTTACAGTGATTTAACTTGGCAAGAGTTAAGGGTGACTCAGCCTACTGCCATCCAGCCAAGACCAATTTCAATATTTTCCTGATGTTACTCTGGTGCTGGGGTCGCCTGCACTTGAGAAAGGACTCTGCTTTAACTCTTGCTGTCTTGAACCTCTCACTGCAATCAGCTTGTTTCTTATTGGGTGACAGCTGTGTTAGTGAAATGCCGTAATAATAGTAATCTTCATCAGTTAAGATCATCTTGCCAGGGGCAAGACTTTTTCTTTTAGCCAAACTGCTTTTCCATGCTCCAGGATGGGAACCTACTCTTTGGAGTCTAGTAAAAGTGTTTTGAGAGAATGTTATGAGCAAAACAGTCTCTTGGAGAACTTAAATTAGCTTACTGTCAGTTAACACTTAACTTCTAATCATTGTCTTGGGAATTGAGAGAAAGAAAATCAAACCTCTAAGATCCTCCTCTTTCCCTACTTTCAACTTAAGCCAAACCCCCCCCATAGCCACCACACCACAAATTCCCTGGTTTTCTCTGCAGGTTATGCTCAGCACATCCCCTACTCCTTTGGTGAGGTGATGGGCAGAGCAGGAGGCCTGATGGTTTCTTTCTGTGGCTCCTCCTTGCTTCCTGCTGATTTGCCTCTGCTCTCCTTTGCTTCTCACTGTGCCTGTGTCCGTGAGGGTCACTGTGTGTGTGAGTGGCCCACAGCTGCAGTCCCCAGGGGTGTCCTTGGCCTGATGTGGGTGGGTCATAGCTGCAGCCCCTCAGGGATGTTCCCTCTAGGCATGGAACCTCTCCTGCCCGGAGCCACATGTCAAGCCACATGTCCCCTCTGCAGTCTCTCCCTCTGCGAGTTTCTTACACTGTCTCCTCGTGTGTCTCCTGTCCCTGGCTGGTGCTTTTCTTACATATTTTCAAGCAGGAATACTCTGTGCTCCTCTGACCAGTTGAAGGTTTGGTACACACCATTGGTGTCAGTGCCAACGTGACACGACTGTAAGTGGCACGGGGCAGTTCATGGCCTCTTCCCCAGACAGGCCACCCTGCAACCCCCTGCTGCTGAAGTCTCACCCAGTTCATGTCCTGTACATTCTTGAGCAACGTGTACCTAGGAACTGTTTGGACATACATCTTATCTGCAAAGATATATGTCTTGTGTCTCCAAAACAGATGGCATAGATTATGAAGTAAAATTAGATTATTTTTCATATGTAACAGCACATATTTTATTTCATTATCACTTTTCCAGTGGCCACCAAGTAGGTAGTTCCTGGTCCTCAAGTGATAAAGACTCCTTTCTTAGGGATTTCAGTTGCTGCAGAAGGATAGACACAAACTTGGGTCTTAATTCCGGTGTCCCCAGGGATGCCTGGTACTTTGTCACCCAGCTGAACTTAGGGTATATGGTTTTCTGTGGGGCTGCTATGACAAGTTCTTACTTTTAGGTTAACTTGCTCCCTCTACCCCCACCTCTTTCACAGAGGTGAGATTCCCCTTCCCTGGAGTGCAGTTTCAAGTAAGCCATTGTACTATTCTACCTTTCCAGATGCCTGAGGATTAGCTGGAATATGATACACCCGCTCTGCTCCACAATCTTCCCCTCGTTCTTGGACAGCTGTGGTTTTGAAATGACTACTGCTATCTGAGTCTAGCCAAGGCTGCATTCTGTAATGCCAACAAATACGCTTGTTTGTTCCATCTAGGGTGCTGTCTACATTTTCTTTCCAAGTGGAAAAGCTTCTAGCAACCTATTTCTAGCTTTGCCACTGTGAAGATACAGAACCTGCTGGTGTTGCTGAAAAGAAAGGGGCCGATCTACTTGCCAGGCTTCTTCAAACTTCCCTTTCTCCCATCACATGTTCATCATTCATACTTTGCTTGTGTGTCGTATTATTCCACAGACCTCATGCTGCTTAGTCGCCTGCACTATGGCTTCCTGAGACAATTTTAAGCTGCTTTCTCTGCACCAGTACATGAGCTGCAGTTTCATGGACCTACCTGGCTAAAAATAGCTTTCCTTTGTGCTCACACCCTAAACCTGTGCTGGCAAGTTGAGTTAACTGGTCAGCCTTGTTATTACGTTTCTCAAATTGCCTTTGCGTTTCAGATATGCGTATTAACACCATGCGTTCAAGTAGATGTTTCTCCAAGTGGCTGTTGTATTATTTTCCGTTCTTCTTCTGCTGAAAGCGGTTTTCCTCATTGCTGCTGGTTATCACAGTTGCAATCTTTGAGCCT
The DNA here is from genome assembly GCA_033628505.1 of Tringa tobata. Classification (NCBI taxonomy): domain Eukaryota; kingdom Metazoa; phylum Chordata; class Aves; order Charadriiformes; family Scolopacidae; genus Tringa; species Tringa tobata. Next base: position 4,836,455 of record JAHREE010000480.1, read on the forward strand.
TTTCCAGGCTGCATTAGTGATCACTCAGGAGGAGTGTGTGAATATGTATACTCAGGGCCACTGATGCTCTGGAGCATGTTCCAAGGCAACTCCAAAGGCCATTACTTCTGCAAACTGATGGCAGCCTCTTGTCCCTTTGCAGGTGGACACTGCTTGGAGCCCCCTTTCCTGCTGTGATTTTACAGGATCCATCAGTAAACATATAACTTATCATATCACCATATCAACTTATCACCATATAATTTATCATATGCTGGGGCATTTTATAGCCAGAGGAGCTCAGTCTTCCTCTTATTGTTGATTTTCTGGCCATGGACTAATCTGTTCAAGTTGGGAAAAGTAAAGGTTACCTGTTGCCCATTACTTAGTACTGTTCTGAGAGTTTTTTCTCTAATCAATATATCATCAATGCAGTGGAAAAATTCTCTAGAGATATATGGCTTTGAAGTTTTGTGGATGATGCCATGGCAGATGGTAGGGCTGTGTTTCCACTCCTTACAACAGCCAGTTCCCGACATATTACACTCCATTCCAGGTAAAGGCAATTGGTGTCCTGCTTCTTCTGCCAGAGAAAGCGTTTGCAACATCCATTGTAACATACTGGGTATAATTTTTGGCTCGTGCAACAGCTGTAGCATGCCTGGAACTACAGCAGCTAATGCAGCAGCTATGTCATTCAAATCTCTGACGTCTGTTGTTAGCTGCTCTTCTCCAGTATGCTTCTGGACAGGCCGAACAGGACTGTTGTAAGGCGAATGTGTTTGGGATCCCCTCTCCCCTTGTTTTCCCAGGGATCAGTTACTAATTACTTTTTTAAGTAACTGATTCAAACCAATACTGCAAAAGCTAGTGTTTGGAAGGTTGCTTGGTATCATAAAAACTAGTTTTAGTTTACTTTTTTATTTAAAAAAACTATAAATCTTGCTTTCGCTATATGCTTGCAAATAGTCTGGGAAGGATTTCCCTGCTTGCTGCAAGAAAACACAGTTTTTCACCTGTTGACAATAAAACTTACTGCAGTGATACTCATCACAAACTCCTCTTGAACTGTTTTAGCCTCTGTGTTTGATGTGACTGGGGAGGGCAGAAGAATAAGATCCATAATATTTTCTACAGAGAATTTCAAAAAGTCATAAGGCAAATTCCTGTGACAGTCCAAGAACATAGTTCTTTGTGGTGTAAGGCCTGTTTACAACAGTTTTTTTCCAAAAATAGAACAGTTCGTTTAAAGTACATAATTAACATGTCAAATGTAGGAATCATTCTAACAGATTTTGGAAAATAATTTTAAAAGAAAACGTTTATGTTTTAAGTCAGGCCTCATCACACAACAACAATGATGATTGTCTGTATAACAAATGGAATTGGTTTCCTTTAAACAGATTTCAGTCACCTGTGAAGAGTCCACATACTGTAAACATCTAAGAAATGGCATCTTTAACTGTACTTGTAAAAGGAGAACCTCTTGACTGAGGCAAGTGTTAATTAACTGCAGATGTTAATTCCACTCTACTTTCCTCATAGCTTGAGTCCTATAAAACTCCCATTGGACCTTTTGTTTCTTCAAAATCTTTCACAATAAATGACATTCATTTCTTGATGTGTGTAAACTATTCACAAAGCTCATTTCACTTGGAGCCAAAGAGTTTTGATCTACCTAAAATCAAACTTTGTTTTTAGAATAGCAGTTCTTCCATCAGGTAGATGTTTTGACTCAGTACACAAGTTGATCTTTTAATGAAATAGAAGTTATTTTTGATTAAACATCCATTGAATGAATTGTTAAAAAATCAGATTTTAATTATAAAACTGCCTCTGTATCCCTTTTTGCTTAGCTACAGAAAATGTTGCTTGCATCTTTTCTGTTTGTGTAAAAGTCCAATATTCTTGAGTTAAAGTAAAGTAACAAATTTGTTAAATTCTGATATTTCCAGGATGGCCAATTCTGCAAGTCCAGTTATACTTTGCAATATTGGCAGTATTACGGCTTTTATTACTGCCACAAAAATACTACACTCAAAACCTTTTCTGTCTGGAGATAATGGAGATACAGTGTTTAGACTTATTATACCACCACTTGTTTGCTTGCTGTGATTTGAAGGAAAATATTGAACCTGTGTGAAGAGGGAAGGGGCTGGTGATGATAGTAGTAGTAGCATGATGTGATGAATTAAAAATAAGTGAGGCAAATGCTTCGGGTAGGGTACAGTTTTTATTAGAGCTGATGCTATTGTTGGACAAAACAGACAGCCCTGGAGTCACACAAGTCCTTTTTAAATTTAGAAACAACAACTTTCAGGATAAAGTTTGGAGGTAAGGTTTGGGGAAACCTATGTGGAAAGCTCTTGCATAAGGCTATCTTTTTTCTATCTTTATCTTTCAATCTGCTGTTTCTTCCCTCACCTCCAGCTATCCATGACTGTCTGTATTCTCACCCTTTGACACCAGACTTCTCTGCCTGTATTTCTCAGTACATTCTGGATGCCAGGCATTTTGTGATTGAATCCCAAATTCAGTAGTTACTTCAACTATTCCCTGCCCTCTCCCTCCCCAAACGTTGCAAGTGGATATGCAGACATCACTTCTTCCGACCAGAGCTGTCCCTCCTTGTCTTAGCCAGCAAGTTTGTAATCAGATTTATGACATCCCTCCCCTTCTCACAAAAGCTTCCAGCTTTTCTTTTTGCTATTTTGGCCTTCTGTAAAGGCCAGCTCTTTACTGTGCCAGCTAAGTGGAGATGTGGACCTTTTTTTCCCAAGACTTCAGGCAAGAGCTGCTATTCTGAAGCTTGTGCCTGTAGTAAGCTGATAACTTCTCTGCATCCAGACCTCTTTGACCCTGTCTCCTTCTTCCTCCTTCCTACCCACTGCTTCTTTAACTCCTTTCCCTTGGGTGTTGCCATTGCATCTTTGTCACTGTCGCCACTGCCACTCCTATACCCAGGCACAGCTCCCTTCATCTTGCAGTTCTTACCCAAGGACAATTTTTCCATCCACGCTCCTATGGTTTTCCTGTGGTGTTCTACAAAATGAGTAAATTTATAGTGCAGACTAAAGTCTGGCATGTGTAAAGGCTGCCTGCATGTGATAACACTGGAATATAAAATCCAATTTGTGTTAGAAGGTGATATAGAACCAGAGTGAAGATGGTGAAACTATTTCTTAGGGTAGACATGGAGAAGTCGATAAAAGTTTTTGTCTAAATGCAGCAGAATAGAAATACTTTCACAAGATGCACTTGAACTAGAAATGCTTACAGTTTTACTGTGAACGTGTTCCAGATGTTGTGCTGAGTGCATGAACATATTGGAACTGCTAAGAACATAGCCTTGGTATAAAAGAAAAGATATTTCTCAAATGTCAATAGTGAAAGATGGGAAGTGAAAAGAAATCCACAACAAAAGAAACCCCATCATTTTTTAAATGAGAAATGAAAAATAAACCCTCATCTGACAAAATCTGTACCAAGTTTCTGACTTGCCGTATACCTGTGGCTGCCACTTAGTTGGATTCTAATTAATCTATTTAATTTTTTATATCTCTGGTTTGGGCAGCTAACACTAGTCACATTGACCTGGGTGCATGCAGTATGTCTGTGTGCATGGCTGTCTTTCAGAAATATTTTTTTGTAGGCAGTAGTTTTGCGTACATGATACAAAGTTAGTTGAAATACAAAAAATGAGCCTTCTCCTCTAGTGTTTGTTCCCCATCGCCCAGAGAAGCAGGCTGCTGTCACATCACACATCCTGTGGCTGAACATTTCCAAATGGCTGCATATCTGCACGTTTCCAAACCAGTGCTGGTGTGGTGCAGTGGAGCACAAGCTAGGAAATTCTGGCTCGCTGAATTGCCACTTAATGCAACTCTGTCTTAATTGATTCCTCACCAGTAAATACTTGCAGGAATACAAATGTCATTGATGCTACTTAAACATGACGACATTTGAAGTTTGAGCAGAACAATAGGTTTGTTTATAAAGCAAGTTGACTACTGCCAGAACTGATTCAGTCTCAGAGCAATGGATTAAAATATGAGTTGAATCATTGCAAACCACTGTACTGGGTCTGGTTTCCTCTACCCCCACCTTCCTCACAGGAAAACCTCATTGTAAACACCAAAGTCTTCGTCTTCTTCCTTTTAGCAAAAGTTGCAGTAGCTATTTTTAAGTATGCAGATAGAGGAGACTGAAAAATCTCTTTTGTCATAGCTGAACAAACCACGATGAAAAAGAGTCTATAAAAGCAAACTCAATTTTTCTGTTCAGTTAATGTTTCTGACTGTACTACAAATTTTGTTTGAATTTCACTATTAGTACACAAATTGTTTTGTACTGGTAAGGCTTCTGGTGAGGAAATTAAAAGAGGCAGGCTGTGAAATGAAATTGTCAGCTTACAAATACCAGCAGATGTAAAACAGTCCTGCTTACCGCAAACCACCATTTCGGTATACTGCTGTGAAAACAAAAGTATTCTTGACTTAGTTCTGTGCACGCTGCAAGTGTATATTTCAGCTAGATTTTATTTTAAAGAAGGAATTTCAAAAAGGTAATTTACTTGTTCGTCATAAGTTATAACTTAAATTCTTTTTCCTTGATCTGAGTGAGGATTGTTTAACACTCTATTGAATTCTTGAAGCTTTTACTTCACTGGCTGCCAGATCACAAATCTTGGTTTCTTAATAATTCCTTCTTCCTTGTGCTATAATTTTACCATCTTTCATCTAGTGCAGACCTCCCTAACCTTCCTGCAGCCGAGCCTTGCTGTTGCTCTTCTCTTTTCCTCTCTGGAACCACCCTTCTGTCCCTCACTGCTCCAATCCAGGAGGGTACCAGAGGTGCAGAGTGTGAGCAAATAAGATGCAGACAAAAAAAATGCTGGTGTTTCCTTGCTCTTTGGTGGGGAGGGAAGTCTCTGAACATGTCATAGAATCATTTGGGTTGGAAGGGACCTTAAAGATCATCTAGTTCCAACTCCCCTGCTGTGGGCAGGGACACTTCCTGCTAGACATCATCTTACACGCTTTATCACTGTGTAAAGTGTTTTACTGAATTGGGATGAGCCAAAAAAAAAAGCACGCCATTGTTGAAGTTGTGGCTCAAAAGATCACACAATTGACCTGAAAACACCTTCCTTTCTCTGCACAAGGCAAGGCAGGGTACTGAACTGTACAGATGCACATAGAGGTTTTCAGTGCAAAGAGAAGAGACTGTTACTGTCTGAATAGAAGAATAGATAAACTTCTGGTGATAAAACGGCATTAGGTCACACGATATCAGTTGTAGTTACTTTCAGGAGAACCAATGATTTTATTCAATTATTCAGTACTGAAGAGTTTGGAACCTTCTTGGATAAAATGGGTTTCTTAAATTTGAGACTAATCTTTTGACTAAATGCCGTTGTAGTCTTTCCAGTGCATTTAACAGTTAATTTTTGGTGCTGGCTGCGATTTAGGTGGTTGTGCAAGTGAGCCTTAACACTTGTGAATCTGTTCATGAATGTGAGAAGACCTGAGTGTTGAATGCACGCCCCTTCCCAGCCCCGCCATCTCCTCTGGTGTCCGTCTTAGTGCCATCAGTGTGTACATTGCTCCACAGTTCTCAAAATATAGTTTTGACTGTTTGGGATATGCCTGCTGTTTTGAAGTACATGCTACAGAGCAAGAGGTTTTACAGATGTTGGTCAGCTGTGGAAAGGTTCTTGCCAAGATTTGTTGAAACTATTGCTATTGGTAGATGTCTGCTAGCAAAAGGCTAGAACCAAAATGCAGAATTACAAGGGTAAATACTTACTCATACACATGAGGTATCCCAGCCAAATTGGGGCAGCCTAAATGTGGTTTTACACAGAGTTCTTATACTTTCTACTCTTTTACGCAGAGTTGTACTCTTCAAATGTTCAGGTACAATGTGATATGACTAATCAGGAGCACCCACACTACTGTAAAACTTTGCAAAGCAATTATATTTCTGCAACATTCTCGCTGCTTGTCTGTTAATCCAGACATCCCAGGAGTCAGTCTTGCTATAGTTACTTACCTATGATGCCACCTAACGCTGGGAGGCTTTCAAAGAGGTGTTAGATGGGTTTAGCATGCTGGCATTATCTTGGCTGTCCTGGAATATGTTTTATGCTTTGTGGACAGCTCTAAGCTTCCAAGAAATAAAGTCCCTATTTACAGAGCTGAGCTGTCCTTTGGTTTCTTTAACGTAAGCATGAACAATACCAAAGCCTCCAGTAAAATTCCACTACCTCACTACATTGCAATGTATAATGTGAACTAATACATATCTACGAAGTTAACACAATTTCATACTGTAAAGACTGATTGATATAATAGTTATGGATGGGAACTTTCATAAGAAGAGTAAATGTGAGCCTTGTGGTAAAAATGCACCTGGTTATGGAAATTTAGGCTGTGGTAGTATTTGAGTAGTAGCTGCAAGGCTTGTCAGCTTTGTGAAAGCTTAAAGTCCTGTCTGTCAAGCAGCTTAAACTTTGAACCTGTAGTCTGTGAGCAACAAGTACTTAAAGGATTTTGGTTTCTCAGGCTTATAAAAAATTAACTACTGACATTTTTTATGCCAAGACAGAATTTCAAAAGTGTCTGAATGCAAAGTAGGTGCATACCGCCTGCTTGATCTTGGTGAGATTTGAGAAGAGGGTTTCCTAAGACTGCTTCAGAGCTTCCGTCCAGCCCTGGCACAGGTTTCTGAAGAGGCAATGATGGAGAGCAGAGGTGTCTCGGCCCATTGTGCCTGTTCCACGAGCCTCCTTGGGGGAACGGTGATTGTGCCGGCACCTGAGACTTGGGAAGAGAGGCAGGGGGTGCTCCTTGCCTGCCCCAGGAGCAGAAGGACAGGGCCGGCTTCTGCAGGTGCTGTGTTGAAGCAAGAGAAGGAAGTGGCAGCTGTGGCCCCAGTTGTGGGGTGACACTGCGCAGCTGGGGACGATTGCTGACATCACTGCTTGCTTAATGCACAGAGTGAGGCCTCTGTGGTTTAGGGTTACTCCAAGGAAGAGTACCAAGAACTCAAGAGCAGTTACCTAGAAAGTTGAAAATTTCAGTGTGCCCAGCACTTGCAGGTACAACTGCAAACGTGCAGGCTTTAAATAATGTAAGGCTAGGCAATATTTAATCAAACACCTGCAGCTTTCATCAAGGGTACCCTGCACTTGAATGCAGATGAGACTGTGCTTTTGACTGCCAGTCGTATTTTGCTTTAGTCCCTGAATTTACATGAGAGGAAGCTTAGCATTTGCTTTTTAGAAAATAGTTTATTAAAACACTAATTTTAGTAATACATTTATGCGTGGTAAGGTCAAGTACTTAGGTAAAATAGCAATAAGCACATTATATGGCATTTGCAGTCTTAAAGCATGGTCAGGCCCTCCTGAAGTTACAGGTAAGCAGAAATGAGCAAAAATCAAATAAATATCTCCAATATCTGTTTATTTGTTGCCGTCTGGATTCAGCACCTCTAATAAAGCGCCCCATTCTTCCAAATTTTCCCATCCTTTTTAATTCAGGAAAATAACCTACACTTTTTGCAAAACTCTTTGCCTCTCTTCCCACTTCCTATCCATATGCCCTGCGCTTGTTTCTTGATACAAGTGCCATGCTTCTGTCACTCAGATGTTCTTCTAATGGCCTTTGTTAATGTAGCTTAGGTTTCTGCTTACAAACTTCATGAGAGAGCAATGTGTTTCAGTTCACATCTGTAAAAAGAATTGCAGAGCGACAGAGTGATTTATTTTATCTGCAGTTATGAGTTCTGTAGCACAAGGAGTTTAATCCAAGGACTAGAACTGGCCCAAGTCACAGAAGCACAGGGTGCTGAGGCTGAAGGACATCTCTGGAGACCTTCCCATCCCACCCCCTGCTCCAGCAGGGTCAGCCGCTGCAGACTGGCCAGCACTATGGTTAACCAGGTTTGGAATATTTTTTGGATATGTGTGGGAGGCACTCTTTGCAAGAAAAAACTTTCCTCAAAGCATGGAGAATATTTTAGCTCTTTCCAAGCTGCTATTAGTGAAAGTGCTTTGGAAGCTTATTTAAGCTTAAGGAGGAGATCTGGGGCCTGTGGCTCTGCCACTTGATGTTGGTTTGCCAGTGAGGGTTGCAACCAGAAGATAATCGCCAAGCATCCAAACCATTACTTGGAGGGAAAGTGGTCACATTAGTTATGGACATGCAGAATTAAAAACTGTAAGAAGGCAACTAGACTGTGGTATTCAACTCGTCACTGGACAGGTTGTGATTAAGGTGCCAAATATTTGCTTTTATCGTCATTACTTGATTCAAGGGACTCACAGGGGTTCTTAGACCTTTTGTAACCATTGCATAGTTCTCTTTTACCCATTCTTGTTTCTGGATAAGCAGCTCAGCATTTGACAGGTCTGTTACCATCGTGTTAATCCTCTGTCTTCGTGGTTGACTTGGTTCTCCTGTAATGCTTTTTACTGATTTAGAGCTATTTATTCTCTCCTCTTACTCCTACATCAAATCCTGATGATAGCTAACGTTAAGATCCCCATTTTCTACTTTCAACTGATCAAAAGGGCAACAAAAGTTGCCCAGTGCATGGGAAAACTTAGACAAGCGGAATTCCTGAAACTATGCTTCAAAATACATTTTTCTTCTCCAATGAATGGCTTGTTTTACCATGTTCTGTTAAAAAAAAAACTTCAGATGACTACAGTCATTTAAGTAAATAGTTTTGAGTCAAAATGTGACCTTGTAGGCTTTTTTCCTTATTTATTTAAAATATCAAATTGCCATTTTTGGGTGGAAGGAATACTTAGTAATTCAAATATTAAAATAAATCACATATTGGTCTAACAATTTTTCTAGCAATCAGATCGGAAAAAGATTACCCCACGTAATTACCTATCTTCTTCTGGATCACTGTAAACAAATAAATATGATAGTTATTAGGATAGTCTTATGCATCTTTTTGAAGAGGAAATAAATCTTTTTATTGGTTGCAGCAGAGGCTTTGCTGACTTTATTCCCATCAGATACATTAGTGAATGCTCCAGATGTGCAGAAAGCAGACACTCCACAGATGTAAAAAATTATCTTTGTTTTTTTGGCTGATTTACAGTTGTTATTTGTGTTTGGGCCATATTTATCTTAGGTAGGAAGAGGTTTAATTCTTCTGAACAGAACGTAACGAAAAAGTGGGTTTTTTTTCTCTTGCTCTGCAGAGAAATTAATCTTAAAGAGCAGCATTGATAGGTGAGTGCTTATAGGAGGAACAGGGTTTGAAACCAACTGTGTGGGATTTAATTTCATGAGACTCCAGGCAGGGCTAATTATAAACTGCTGCTTGGCAGTGGGAGTAAATATCCCATCTATGTTGCCTGATGCAGAGGGATCTTGCCTGCAGACCTCTGCCCTGGCTCAGAGGAGGAGTACAGTTTTAAGTACGTTCTTCAAGTGTTTTTCCCATTCGAGGTTCTCCATTTAAAACTTCAGAAAGGCAGTTCTTACAGCAAGGCATGGAGAACCAAGTCCCCTTTCTCCCAGGATTTTTGTGATTAAATTGCTTCTCTTGGATGTGTTGGAAAATAACTGTCAGAACGTGAGCTGAGCAGAAGCAGCTTTTATTGTAGGTAACTAATGTTGGTGGAGCAAAACCTGCATTAGAATCAAGTGCTGGTAAGCTTGAAAAGCAATTGTAAGGAATGCAATGGCTTTGCGCTGTTATTTAAAATGTTTCATGAACAAGTTTCAATGTGTTGGCCTTCCTGTATTTTCTGTAGCTTCTGTTATAGTTAAATGTTGAATGTTTCTCCTCCTCCTGTTTTCAGTCCCCCAAGGGGAAGGAGTACAAGACACGGGAGTATAAAATTCAGGTTTCCCTGCGGGAAGCTGGAGAAGCTGCTTTTTGTATGGTTGCCCAAGAGTTTATGCCCTTCTGGCTACCAGCATCCTCATCCCCTGATAGGACTGCCAAATTTCCTGTAAACTCTACAGAGATGAGAGGCTTCCTTAAGCTCAAAATTTTTCCAGATTTCATGAAAATGAGGTGCTAAGCAGCAGGACAGACCCAACTTGGGCAGTTACCAACCATATGAAATTTAACAAGAGCAAGTGCAGGATTCTGCACCTGGGATGGTATAATCATGGTTATACATGCAAACTGGGAAACAAGAGGCTGGAGAGCAGCTCCATGGAAAGAGACCTGGGGTTTGGGTTGATGGCAAGTTGAACACGAGTCAACAGTGTGCCCTGGCAGCCAAAAGGGCCAGCTGTGTCCTAGGGTTCATCAAGAACCACGTAACTAGACAGTTGAGAGAGGTGGTTGTCCCACCCTACACTGCACTGGTGCAGCTCCACCTCAAGTACTGCATGCAGTTTTGGACACCTCAAGAAGGACGTCAAATGGTTGGACTCAGTGATCTATAACCTGAATTATTCTAAGAAACTATCAGTGTCCAGAGGAGGACAAGACTTATGAGGAGCAGCTGAAATCAATCCGTTTGTTCAGCTTGGAGAAGAGAAAGCTGAAGGGTGACCTCATCGTGGTCTACAACTTCCTCCAAGTGGGTAGCAGAGGAGGAGGAGCTGGTCTCCTCTCTCTGGTGACCAGTGATAAGACACGAGGAAATGGAATGAAACTGCATCAGGGGAAGTTCAGATTAGTCATTAGGAAAAGGTTCTTCATTAAGAGGGTGGTTGGCCACTGGAACAGGCTCACCAGGCAAATGGTCATGGCACCAAGCCTGTCAGAGTTCAAGGAGCATCTAGGCAATGCTCTTAGTCATATGGTTTAGTTTTAGGCAGTCCTGTGAGGAGCAGGGAGTTGGACTTGATGATCCTTATGGGTCCCTTCAGACTCAAGATATTCTATGATTCTGTGATTGTAAGTTAGCCAGCCACTGATGGAGTGGCAGGTAATGTCCAGTGGTGGGATAGAGACAAGCTGACCACTGCCACCTGTTGTGTAGGCCTACAACTGAAAGACCACCTGCAGCATGCAGGCTCTGTAGCACCCTGTGGTGCCCTGGGAAGGGAAGGAGGGAAGGAGGAGAGCACCAGCATTTTGAGAAAAACAAAATTCAAGCAGTGTGTTGCTCAAGTCAGAAAATGATGCTTGTGGTGATTCATCACAAGTCTCCTTTCTTGGTGTGTCACCATACACGTGACTAATGGAGGAACTTTTCAAAGCTCATGTTGGCTTCTGCAGTGGAATGTAAATATGACTAATACCGTAGCAGTGTCCGAGAGCGGTGATGGGTCTTTGCAAGGAACTCCTGTTTGCATAGTTACTTGGCTCACTTGAATACCCTCTAGCTCATCACCTTTTCAAAAGCTTATGTTTGCTCTTTTGTTTCACCTGCTGTTTTCCCCCCATCTGACATAAACTCTGCAGGTTACTGGGGACAGCCTGCTGAAGATTTGTCTTGAGATCCTGGTGAAAGGAAAATAGTGTAGACACTTCTGTAATGTTCTTGAACCTGCTTGTGCCCCTAGGAGCTAGTAATACCTGTGGTATGATGCTTTATATGCAATATAATATCTGCTTTATTTGCAGTTATCTTTGTTTAGACTAAAAAAATGCTCATAAGCTCGGTTACTCTGGGTGCTACTTATACTGTAGGGAGTGCAACACATTCTTGCTGACTCTTTCTTCTTGGATGCTGATGCTACCTTTATTCTGGTTCTGTAGCTTTGTTTCTGTTGCCTGATTGTTTCTTCCCTGGAATTAGCTGAATCCCTGGTACTGAGCCTCTCTCATTTCAGGCTAAGTAATCGAACTTCTAGTCTAGCTGGACCTAGACATGCTGAAAGCTGAGTACAATTGTAAAAGCAAGTTCTTTAAAGACATATGAAGGTTTGTCGTGAACAGTGGAGAAACACCCAGTCTTTACTGGGAAAGCAGACTGCCAGCACTTCAGAGTACAGATTATTTTAATGAGTTTGATAAGCTAGGTTCCAACATTTCTGCTACCATTATTGAGATACAGTAATGTGTTTGAAGAGCCTGACATCTTGCTGCATGCTTGGAAAACAGAGTTGTGGTTGCAGAATGTTGAATCATTCCAGGCAATACAGAAGGATTTTTTTTTCTTTTATTAACTCTCAAATTTGTTTATTGCTCTCTCAAAGCATGAGAGATTGTAAGTAAGAGTGGCAGTCAGCAGTATCATCCTAAATTATTTCTCCATGAACATCACATGTGAAAGCAATCCCGTAAAACTTTTACACTGGTTTCCTCCTCTTGAGGGAAACCACTGCAGCTGGAACTGTTCAGAGTTCTTGGAGTAAGTTTCATGGTGGCAGTAGGAGACTCTTCAAATAGCTTATTTTCTGCTCCAGGTAAAACTTGCACCAAAGCATAGTGTTGAGTATACATGCTTATTTTTTCCTCTGTCACTTCTTGTAAAAAGAAATAGTGCTCTTGAAATACACCCACCAATGTAACGTTCATTGACTTAATGATATATCTTTAACCTTGAGATAGATGGTGTTAACAGATGGTAGTGGTCCATCCTCTGGTTGCTGATCTGGTAGAGTGTTTTGAGGAGTATGCATCTCCAACAGATCCTTCTGCCTGCCTTCTTAGAGTTAGACTAGCAAATATCTGTTTGAGTTCTGTTTTAGGCATTCCTCCCTGGAGGACTGTAGCCTGAGAGATGTACGTACTTGAGAAAACAAACAAACCAGAATTCAAGCTTGAGGAACAACTATGCAAATATCTGCTTGATTGTTTTTACTTTGTTTGCCTGTAAATATGGGGGTTTGTTGGTGTAGTCTAAACAAAGGGGTAACTTCAGAGGTAACTGAGTTTTGGGTCTTAGCAATTGCTCATTTTACCAAGGTTTTTAAGATTGTATTGCAAGAAGATGTAGGGTTCAGCTAAACAACTTGCAAATACTTTGCATTCTGTGAAACAGTTTTTCAAGAGCCAGGTATCTAGAAGAGCTTATGGTCTACACCTGGAATGAAGAAAACCAACTCAAATACCTCCTTGCTTTCTATTCAAGATCTATACCTAGTAACATTATTCAGGAGGTTCTAAATGGACTTTGCTCCATCAAAGTAAAGCCATGAATTGCCTCTGTTTCCATGAAGGAGCCTGTCACTGAAAAGGCAGTGCTATGTCCCTACTTAGCTGTGACAAGGTGGTACTCAGTTCAAATGTTACAGTATGGAAATCACTGCTTAGGCTTCAGTTTTCAGTTTCTGCTGTAGCAGTGCAGTCGGTCAGACTGAAGACTAGCTTGAAGGGTGTTTTCAGGAAACTGCAAGCTTGCCTTCATTTTTTTTTATTTCAGTTTTGTTGCCCTTGTCTTAGCTTGGCCTGTCATGTAAGCAGAAGGAACATTTCTGCCTGGTGTTTGAGTTTTGATGGTTTTTTTTTTATTCCTCTCTTCAGATTTTGCAGTAGCCAGTTCTGATTCCTCTTCTGTAGCTACATTCTTAGAGGAAGAGCCCGACACATCAATGCTTTATGTGTGTAACTTCTGAATTAAGGTAGCTCTGGTAGGAATAAAGTCCTGCTCTTGCTGCCTTGATACTCAGTAGATAGAAAGAGGCTTCCAGCTTCGTTGGGGTTGGAGCAGTATATCTGGATGTCTTTGTCTTGAACTGCTGGTACCTACTTTCATGCCATTTTCTTTTTCCATGCTTCAGTGAAAGCAGGAATAATGAACTATCAGAAATATCCCAAGCAGTTGCTTTAGCTGTCCATTTATCTTACAAGCCTCAGCTGCTGAGATCACACTACTGTATTCATGCTGTGAAACCAGTTTGTATCATGAATATATTGAGTTAGAGTGTTTGCAGTTGGCTGGGTAAGCAGCAGTAGTTCTAGCAACTGACCTAACACAGCAAGAGGGACTGTTCTTTTCCTATGGATAGAAAATGAAGCTTAATCTACCTGGAGAGCCCATAGTGGTGACAGGTGCATTTAGCTTTCTTTTATGAAGTTGAAGAGACTGCTCAAGATCATCTGTGCTAATAACTTAACTACCTTCATATTCTTAATGTTTATTAGGAGAAAAGATAAGTCCTATAAACCCATGAAAAATAATATTTAATGCCAGGGTGTTAAATCCATTACCCAATCATATAACTTTCATACTGGCCTTTGTGCTCCAAGGCTTTTCTTCACACTTGAGTCTTGTAAAACTTGAGCCATGCCCTTGCTCATTTTGTGGTTTAATAGGAAGAAGGCTAGGAAAGAATATGCTATAGATTGCACTGAAAAAGCATGCAATAACAGTGGCAGGAGTAAAGGATTACTTAATCAAGTGCGTTATATTGACTGTAGGAATATATGTTCTGGCCCTCCAGATCCTTTCTATAGAGACAATTTTTCATGCTATTCCTTTTTTTTTTTTGCAAAGCGATGTGTGGATGGCAGTTTGGAGAAATAGAGAAGAATGTCTGTCTTCAGCCCTGAAATATTCTAGTCTGATGCAAGAAATAGAAAACATACCTCAAGATAGATCAGAGACATGTTTATGACTGTAGTAAGCGTTGGTTTTCAGTAAGAAAAAACAGTGTGCTTATTGTTGCTTTCATCTTTTACAGGCGATTTTGATGACTTCAGCTTAGAAGAGGCACTCGGTAATTATTACACTCTTGCAAATTTTGGGAGGTAGGTGGGAAAATGGTGGCTGCTCTTTTGACTTGTCTGTTTCCGAGTATCACCGCATGACCAGGCATGACACCTTGCCCACATATGGTTTGTTTAAACCTCAGTGGAACAATTCAGTTACGGGTATGTCAAAATGTTGACTGCATAGAACAAAAATTTGTCTTGGGAACACTCAGGGATTCCTCTTAAGGGGAAATGTCTTGCTGTATAGACTTGATCTTGTGCTTTTCCGTGTATAGACATAGGCTTACATTTGTCCTTCATATGTCTTCTGAATAATGTATTAAATACTATTTAACCTTTTTTTTTTTTTTTTTACCTTCTAACCATCCCTGACAGCAACTACAAGGAAGCCTCTTCCATCTCGGAAACCACCAGATTTTGGTGAGAGCTAATGGGCTTGTAATGCCTTTTACTGTGAAATCAAGTGCAGTTGCATGTACTAATCTGAGAGCCTGAATTTTTCAATGTAGTGTCACACAGAGTTGTGATATTTCTATAACAGAAAGACATTCCCTAATAGCAAAAGGATTTCTGCATTTTGGAGTCTTCTGCTTTCACAAATTTACTTTGTGATTTCAAAAGCTTAAAGACTCTGCAAGAATCCCTTCTGTTGACTTTCAATCTGCATGTTTTGAGCTTGCTCACCTTGAGTTGGCCCTTGGCATGTACTATGATCACCAGAGCAACAGGTAGTTTATTACCAGATAATGCCTGGTAACTCTGTGGTGCTCTTCCATGGGCCACGCCTTTATATTCTTGGTGAAAACATTGTGTAAAAATATTCTAAAACTAGTCCAGTTTTTGCATTACATTTAAAATTTCTTTTCTTTCTTTGTAGATGATTTCAACTTGGAAGATGCTTTTAATCCTGGTAAGTATCATGTTTTCTTGGATACTGCTCAGTGGTACTTGGTGCAATGTCTATCTTTTTTAACTAAATGGTGCAATGTCTATCTTTTTTAACTAAAAGTAATAAGGGCACTGAGCTGATTAAGGTAACAGGCTGCATATAAAAATAATTGCAGTCTAGTTATGTTATTTACCTTAATTTTCAAGGGTCTGGATCACAATATCTGTATGAATTGCACTCATTTCTTAACCAAGTCCTACTTGTTTCATTGCTGTGTCTTCACTAGATGGCACTAATTCCATAAACTATTACTTATGGAAGTAGTTTTTAAATCTGAAGTAATCTTTTCCTTCCCAGGAAGTAATTTTAGTAGCACAAGGAAACATTAATCTGTTTGAAGTAATATGAGGGAAGGTAGGCTTTCTAATGTGCTTCAGTTCTGCAGTGCGGGCAGCAGTAGAAATAGCAGCATTGTTTTCACTCAGCCAGTAAAATGTGCACCCCGTGAGGCAGGTAACACACAGCAGCTCTTCCAGTCCCATGGCTAGGCCTGTTGCAGTACAGACAGCTTTCCCAGCACAGGGCATGCAGTTGTAGGACAGTAGCACTATTTGCTGCTCTGTTGGATTTAGCCCTTTGAAGTTTCGTCGCTCTTAAAGCCATCTGCTTCCAACTGCTGACATTTTTGAAAACAGAGTTGGCTAATTGAGAAACAGTTGGCTGAATGAATCAGTGAAGAGAGAGGATCCTTTACAGGATGGAGAGCCTAATGTGGGGTCTTAGAACTGTGCTCTGGAGGTGCCTGCCTCTTTACTTTGAATATGCAGAGAGCCTAAGGAGACTTGATCTGACTTGTGCTAGAGCTGGGAGGAACCAAGACCACACAACATCAAGGTGAAGTAGTATATAGAAGAAACGGGCTGCTGAATTGGTTCAGCTGTTGGTGAAAACACAATTTTACAAAATCAATGCTGATGTGGGCAACAAAGACTGTGACCAAAAAGTACAAAGATAATTACTAAGATCTCTTACTCTCCTGTTTTGTGGCAAGCTAAATGAAGTGTCATTGTGGGGACCATATTTCTAGTTCTGTTGTGTGTATCTTGTCTTTTTTTTTTTTTTTTTCAGTGAGGTACAAACCTTTGTTATTGGTTAAAATCTGGTAGTTTTAAAAAGAGGAAACAGCCAAGTAATCTGTACCTGATAGAAACACTTAACATTCAGCGTTTGAAATCAGATGTGCAAACTAAAATACTGCATAACTCTTGGTGAGTTCTGTATATGTTCAGTTATAGTGAGGGTCTGAGATACAGGCTAGTGTAACAGAAACACTGTTAATTGCATTAAAGTACAATGTTTAACCTAAGATAACCAAAAAATACAGCTCTAGCTAATGAAAGGAAAGGAATATGGCACACGGAAGATTTCATACAATTTTTTAGGTTACATAGTCTTTCAAGGTCACTATATGCTCTGCTTTTGGTCTCTTCACAGTAGTAACTTTGCTCACTTTTTATTCTGTTTGTCTACAGACGAACCCAAGCCAGGTCCACCTGCAAATCCTAAAGACGCTGGTAAGACTGACTTAACAGGAATTTCTGAACAGTAGAAAAGTATTTGTTAATCTTTCCTAGTCCCTTTCAAAGTTACTGTATTGTATTCTGCTTTTGATATCTTAACCTTATTTTTGTTTTCTAAATCTCTCTTTTGTCTGTAGATAACCCCAAGCGAGTCAATCCTAATCCTAAAGACAATCCTAAAGACACTGGTAAGGCTTCTAGCACAAACTTCTGAATTGTGAAATGTTTTTAGTATCTCAGTTAAACTTTTAATAATTACTCCTTGTTAATTGGTTGCTATGTATGTCAGATGTTGCCCTGGATAAACACTGAGGACTGAGGAAAAATTGTCTTGCAAATAAGCTTTGCAGCAGTCTTGAAATTCCATAACAGACCTGTTGAGTCACTTTCACTTAAAAGTGGGATGGCGTGGGGAGAAGGAAGGATTGGGACAGAGCGTGTGTGCTTGGGGCAATGCTGTTCTTGTCTGCCTGTGGTGGAGCACCTGTGTATTGGATTGATTCCTTTCATCTTTACAAGCTGAATCCCTGCTAGTCCTGCTAAAAACTCAGTAAGAACTACCCGTGAACAGTATTATTAAAGCGTCTAAATTAAAGATAAAGCTCAAAAGTTAAAAGGTTATTTTTTTTCAGTTTTTCTTTTAAAGGCCCCAGTTAAGAAATACAATTCTTTTAGTTTTGAAAGGTGGGCTTAAAATACATGTCCTTCCCTGCCTGTTTTACTTTAGAGGTCTTCTCTGTCTTTGTCTAACTTGGAGCAAAACAGATCCAGATGGATGCAGCTGTGATGATATCGTTATCTAGGAATCTAGTGGTAAAGAGTCCTTACCTGAAATGCAAGCCCTGGTTCTTGTTCCTTCTTCTGCCTGATTTGCAGCAGATATTTGAATGCAGGTCTTGCATGCCTCAGTACAGTGCTTTTGCCACCCAACTAAAACATCCCCTGATGCAGTGCCTTTAGTTTTGGTGCTTGAAACAGATTTGCTTTGCATAAACTAAAGATTCGTTTGATAGTAGAGGGAGGAGGAGAACTCAGGCTCCATGAGTTTGGGTCCAGTGAGAGAAGGATTGGTTCAATGTCTTAAAATAAATCAGAGGGAATTAAGTTTGGATCTTCCTATTGTCAGGTAAATACTGCAGCCACTGGACTATGGCACGTTGAACATTTTGGGTGTTTTTTCCCCTCTAGTTACTGTGTTGTACAGGTGCAAAAGATTGGTAATGACTTAGAAACCCAACTCCTAAGAAACGTTCACAGCTGCAGCCTTGAAAAGAAATGGTCCTTTCCTGTCCATGTCCTTTCTCTGCATTAACAGGATAGTGAGACTTGCCCTGTTTCACTTAACTAGCTTACAGGGCTTCTTGCTTGCTCAGCCTGTGACTTGTGCAGCACTGCCTGCTCTTGGACACTGACTTCTCTCAGTTGTTGAGGAAGTCCAGAGGCAGCAGTGCTGCTATCAGCTATACAGTGCCAACCTGAAGGGACTTGAGATTGGGACAGCCTTTGAAACGCGAATATGTTGTGACTGTGACACTGAGCCTAAAACCACCACGAACTCAGCTGAACGTTCTAGAGAAAACTTTGATGTCATTATGTGCCTTGAGGCATCTTTTCACTGAACTTAAAACATGGAAGATAATTTTTTTTGTTGTTGTTTATAGGCGGCTTTGCTGATTCAGATCTGTATGATGGCAGTTTACCAAAAGGAGGAGGCGATGGTAAGTGGCAGCAATGGTAAGCTGGGAGGCTGTGCTTCATATTGATCCTGTGGCTGCCTTGCTCACAAGCTGGTTAACACAGTCCAACTTGTAACACCTTTGGTTCCGGCATCTGAAACTTAAGAGCATACCTTACAGTTCAAAAGCAATGTGTTCTGTCTCTGCGAAAAACCCCAGACAATTAAGAGGTAAAACTGGCCTAGAAACCTTCAATGATTTTGCACTGTTATGCTAAGAAAGATGGGTTTTAGAACTGAAATGTGAATGCGGTACTTACTTCAAAATTCTCCACAAATACAGTTCTTAAAAGCATCCAGATCTTCTGTGACATACTGTCAGTTTCTTCTAGTTCTTGTGGTTAGGAAGCCTAGGGGTGGGCCAGATGAGGGTGCACCTTGTATTCTCAAAGATCTCATCTGTCCCACAGGCTGAATTGATCCTTAGCCTTCCAAGTGATGTAGGTTCTATCTACTCTGAGCAGTATAAGAACAAAACTTTTTTTGACTAATCTGCCACGTATAATTGTTACGTCAAAGCTCAGTACAGCGGTGGTCATGGGGACCAAGCTGCAGTAATGGTCATCATTAGGATGGTGTTAGCAGTCCCTGTGTGCATTACTGGAACCCTCTATTTCCAGGTCAGTTAGGTTACGTATCTTGATGTGATGTTGAGACGTGCTGCTGGTTACTGACTTCTTCACAGAATTGTCCCAGATAGACATTGCTGATGCTAATTTTTTGGGAAACTTTCACCTTCCAAGCTTCTTTTGGGGTAGTAACTTGAAACTTGGTAGGGGCAAGAAGCATCTGTTTAAACTTGTGTGGTGTTTTCATCTGCATAGGTTCCTGCTTCAGTGCCAAATAAGGACAGTATTTACAGAACTCTGTCTGGTCTCATAAGAGAATTGCAAACATATGTAGTAAACGAGGCTGGGATTTTAGGAAAAGATAGTTGCTTCCATGGAAATACAATTGAATGCTACCCTGAAATTGTATGCTGTTTCTCTCCACTGAGTATTCTGTGGTGCTGAGTGAGTTCATTAAAACAGGTTTAATAGAGGTGCTGTGCTCATTTTGTGGAACTGCTGAGCACCCAAGGCTGAAGTTGGCATCACCATGAGCTGTGCTTTGAAAATAGAAAGTCTGAGTGCCAGAGAGCTTAGCGCTGCATGGATATAATAGGTGTTTTGTAATTTTGCATGATTAATTTACAAAAAGGTTGTCAATTAGGATATGACTGTTCTTTAGAAATGTAAAATCTAAACCTTTTGTTCATTTTTACAGAACGAAAGGGCCCAAGTCCAAATAATGGTGAAACAGCTGAGGGTAAATGCATAAATTTATGTCTATGATGGCAGCTGCATATCTGAAGCTTGTTTTCTGGCTTTTTCTGTATTGCTAGTATTCTGCTAGGGTGGTCACTGCTGGTGGTGGGTTTCAGCTTAAAAAGCTTTCATGGAATCTAGATTTCTTACTTTCAAGCGCTGCTTTCATAGTGCTTTAAAATCTCTGCGTTGCAAGTGATTCAAAAGTGTTAAGGTCTCAGATACTGGTACAGTGATTGCATGCACACAACTTAGATTTGGCTATGAAAGGGTGGCTTTTCTTAATTAGTGGAACTTAAAACAGGCATGCTTAAGTTGTTTAACAATAGACATTGCTAAGAAATCGGTGGTTACAAAATTAGAGGATTAATTTTTTATTCACAGAGTTCATTGCTACGGTTTCATGTAATAATTTCAGTTTACTGTTTTTTGGAACTGTTCATTGGATTTACTTTGAGACAATGCAAGTTTGACATTGTTTTCAATTCTGAAAAATGTATACAAACCTCTTTTTTCAGTTTCTGAGGGAGCAATAGCCGGAATTGTAAGTGCTGTGTTTGCTACTGTAGTTGGAGCAGTATCTAGTTTCATTGCTTACCAGAAGAAGAAACTCTGCTTCAAACAAAGCGGTAAGAATTCTAAATTAGTTTTGTTTTCTACTATCTAAAGACATGTGGTTATGCATTTATATGGGGGATAGAAATTGATCTTATGCATAAGGCAGTTTTAATAGCACAGTGAATTTGTGTTCACGGGGAGTAACCTCTCTTATTAGTCATTTAAGACAGGGTATCTGAAGAATGTCTCAGCCAAAATTTTTAGGCTTTCAGAAGCAGACAGACTTAAGGCTTTGCATTTCTTAAAGTAAAAGCACTTCCTGCTGAAGAGCAAGGAGGAGAGACTGCAAGAAGACATTTCACTAAGGAAAATTGGCTGGAGGCTGGGGATTAGAGACTATTTTCAGGCTGGAGAATACCTTGTCATTTCTACTTATGTAAATATTGCCTTTGTGTCTTCACAAAGTGCTTCCCTACATATGAGGTTTCTGACAACTGCCTGGATATTCATCCCCAAACTATTCTTTCTTCTGCAGTTGTCTGTTGCTTGCCATCGACTTCCATTCCACCTAAATAAGAGATAACTTGGACTAGAGAATTTGGGGAATACTGTGGGTGATATGTGGGGCAGAAGCTTTGGTTTTGCCCTTTCTTGTCTCTCTGACTGGTTGATGAAGGGAGACGATAGAGCAGCACTGCCTGGATTGTAATTTAGGAAGTTTGAAAACTGAGTAACATCTACCATGAACATTAAAATGCAGGCAACACAAGGGAAACTCAACTGCTGACACAAGCCCAGTTGCTTAAGTGCTGTTTCTCCTCTCAAATTGTCTCTATCAATCAATAACTTTGAAGATAAGAGAATTTGAATGCTAAGCATCTTTGTTTCCCAGCAGATGAAGAGAATGTGAATATGGACAGCCATCGGGGAGCGCAATCTGAGCCACCTGGTAAGAGAAGAATCTAGATGGAAGATCAACTTTTTGGTGGGGATCCTATTAAATGCACTTTATTGACATCTAACATAAGTAGAGATAGTTACTTGCACTGTTTTGTTTTGTTTAAAAAAAAAGTTTTTTAATTGCTATGACAACTAACTTAGAACCAAATAAGGTGTTCAGTTCTGATAACGTGACCACTCTTCTCTAGTTTTTTATTCTTTGAACAGATTAGTTTACAGCCTTGAGGAGTCCTTGAAATACAGGAGCTTAGAGAAAGTAAAGAGTTTAATTTTCTCTGCAAAAGTATTATTAAAGATGATTATGAAAACACAAGCCTGCTCCTTTAGTGTGATACACAACTGCAATTAGCTGACAGGTGTTTTATCAGTTATGTTGTGTCTGATTGGAATCTGATACCTTTTTTGATTGTAAACCTATATAGAACTCCGCAAGTGTGCATATTAAAAATGTTAATAGTGTTTGGACAGAGATGAAACTACACTGGAAGCCAGGAGGACTGAATTTAACAGTGTGCTGTTATAACTAAAACATTCTGTGTTGTGAACATAGAATGATTTTTGTATGAAAGAATCATCCAATAGCAGATCTTTCTACAATGGTGACAGCTCCGGAAGGATCTCTTTTAAAGCAACAAAAACCCTAACAACCTGACCCTTCCAGCTATGATTGTCTAGGATACTTGGCTGATGGAACAGGTGATTGTTTCCAGGAAAGGCATAGACAGATCTGAAGAAAACAGAATAGGTGAAAACTTGGCTTTCTAGCCCTTGTGACTGGTTAACAAAGGAAGAAGCAGTGCACCCTCGTGCTGAGGTTTGTTCAATGTCTTTGAAACACTGAATATTAAAAACTCAAAGCAGTATAAATTTGGAATATATTCTTCTGTGAGCTTAATCTAAATCCTACAGAGCTAGTTGTGTTTTTTTATAATTAAACAAACAAAAAAAAGTATACCTTATTTCTTACAGGTATTTCATCAGTTTGCTACCAGCTTCCATCAGGCTCATGATCCTCTTTATGAAGATTTTTCATTTAAGCTGTTAAATATATAAAACTCTCAAGGAGAAAACGCTTACTTATGACTGGCTGTTGAAGTCAGGACTGGAGTTAGGCAGGTATCCTCAGTTGAGCTATGCATTACTGAAGCAAGCAGTATTGTTTGAATACCTCTACCAAAGGCAGTTAACGTAGGAGTTGGAGTCAGGGTATGCTAAAATTTTGGCCAAGATTCACCACAACTCAGGTGTCAAATACATCAGATGACATACTTTATTTTAACCAATATGGTCAAACCACAAATGATTACTCCTGCCTACGTATTGCTATCACGTTAAATCCAAAATTTCATACCTCTGTTCTACTTGGCAGGCAAGCGTGAGCATGTTTTGAGCCAAGAAACTGGGCCACCGTGGTCAGCACGGTGCTCTTCCTGATCTAAGTTCTGGGAGTCAGCAGACATTAGCTCTGCTTTTGGTAATATAGTGTGGACGTACCTTCCATGGCTTCTAGATAGAAGCAGTCTTGCATTAAACCAGGTCAGATGGCATGGCAGAACAGGTTTGCATTTTTAAAATTTTATGTAGGCTTATATTTGACTTCCTGGAAATGTAGATAACATAGGCTGGCACTTTTCTTTCAATAACCTGCTTTTTCCATCAGCTTGACAGACCGTACTCCGTTGCAATTTTGTGGATGCAAAAATGAAAGCCTGAGATTTTATATTGGGTTATACTGCAAGTGCAAGCTACATGGACCTAGGAGGATGTGGTTATTTGAGTGGGAAATCTGGGTTGTAATATCCCTCAATATGCAGGGCACCGGCTACACAGATTCAAGGCTCTACTTACCTGAATTTATTCCATAGTTTCAAATGCCTAATGACAATGTGTGTTGTCCACATATATTGTTACATAGTAATACATAGTAATACATTGTAACATAGTAATAGATAGTAACATAGTAATACATAACTTCAAATGTATACTAACTTAGTGTTCTAATCTTGAGTTGGTTTTCACTTTTTAGTTCAGCGCACACTTCTGGAGAACTGAATTAAGGAAAGCATGATGAAGAACAGACCATTGAAACTGGAGAGAGAGCCTGCATTCTGCCTGAAAGAAAAAAAAATGAAACAAACAACAAAAAGCATAATATAAAAGCAGAGTCTGAAGTTGCATGAGAAAACAGTTCTTGTTTAAAACACCTCTGGGAATGTGACTTAGACCTGAGTTGTTCTGTATGGTTAGCCCTGTGAAGCATTTTTGCACACCAGTATATGGCCTTAATGACAGGAGAGTAGAAGTATGTTGTGCCTTTACATTCTTTCCTGTACAAATGGGTGTGTCTCAAGTGCATTCAGTACCTTAAACTTTTCCTTACCTCTAAAAACAATAAGCAATTAATGTTTTGTTACACCATTGCTTTCAGGCAGTGCAAACATTTTTTTAATATCCTGTATGCAGTGAATGTACTGACCAAACAACTCGGTACATGGCGTGGGCACCCGAAAGCAAAGGGCTCACTGTGTGTGGATAATGGCTCTGGGTGTGGGTGCTGCTGATACAATCTGTGTAGCTGCCCGGGTCAGCCACCAGGTGAGAGATACTTTGTTCTTGAGCATCTGAGACAAAAAATCAGAGTTCTGTTTTTGCATTTATTTTTAGTTGTGTCTGTCTGGTACAGATTCAGAACACCAAACTAGTGCAGAACACCCAAACTAGTGCACACAAACCCTTCAGCCTTCCTGGCCTTTCCTGCTTAGCAAGTACTGAGCTGGTCAGATGTGGAAAAGCCTGATTTGCAAATCAGAACCATAATTGGATTTTATACATCTGGTGAGATTGATGTTTGGCAGTTGTCTGAACAGTTGTGGATGAAGTGTTGGGGAGTGGGAATTAACATCTTCAAACTCCCATAACCAAAAGTTTAAAAGAAAATAATGTGATACTTTGAATTCAGAAGGTTTATCATAAATGTTTAAAAGGCAAAAAAAGTATAACAATTTGAAAGTATGTAATAGCAAGACTGACCAGAACAACCCAGCCTGATTCCACAAGT
This sequence comes from Tringa tobata, assembly GCA_033628505.1. NCBI lineage: Eukaryota > Metazoa > Chordata > Aves > Charadriiformes > Scolopacidae > Tringa > Tringa tobata. The sequence continues at coordinate 4,861,116 of JAHREE010000480.1, forward strand.
ATCCATTGAATGGTATAAATGGCATATGTGTAAAGAATGTTTTGGATTTGTGAAGGATTGCCATTGGGAGGAAGACCATCCTCAACTTAAAGCACTTCTGAGCTTTGCTGTAGCTCTTGAAAGCCACAGGAAAGTTTCAAGAATCTGTGGAAACTTAGAAAAGTGCAGCTCATAAGAGTTAAAGGACTAAGTCTGGAATAATAGCTAGTTCTGTCTGGAAGGAATAGTCTGACCAGTTCTGTTGGCTTTCATTCTAATTTTCATTCTAGAAACAATTCTAAAATTGTTTCCAATTTTCATGCAATTTTACAGTACGTGTCTTACTAATGTGCTTCAGCCACGTGGCAAAGTTCTGCAGAAAAATGGCATTTCATGGATCATCTTAGAAGTCATTATGAATTTGGATATTAAACATGTAAATATATCTGTGCATTCAAATATGAATGTATGCCAAGGATAATTCATTTAAGAATTTCTTGTACATGTTTCTTAGCTTGCAACGAAGCTTTACATAGACTTTAGTATTTTGTTATGGAATTAATTCATAAACCTCTTTTTGCCCCACTTCTGCTTCTGGTATAAAAGTGCTAAAACCTTTAAGTGTGTTTGAGGGTGGAATTGATTTTTATATGAACGTTTGATCTCTGTAAATACGAAGAAATGAAATGACTACTTACCTACATGAATAAACAGGTATCTCGTATCAGTGCCAAGTGTAGAGAAAACAGAAATAATCCAGTGTTTGTTAGGGGTAGAATGGCAAGGGAAGCTCAAACTAGCTTTTAGCTAACCAGACTCTTGAATCCTTTTTCAGCTTTTGCAAGACTAAAAATTACTTCTTAAAACCTCCTATCAACATTGTGATTTTTCTAAAAATAAAATAAAAAAAGAAAAAAGAAACTGTTTATGTATTTTTCCTTCCTAGTAGCTTTAGAAATACAGAAATTTTGGTGCTTTATGAGAGGAGCAGTCTTCAAATGGAGTTTGTCTTCCTGCTCCATCAACAATTTTGGGTTTATTTCTTAGAGCCATTTTGATGAATTTAGAAGTTGGCCAGTAGCAACAAACTGAGCTGCTTTCACAGGGTGCTTACAAATGCGAAGTGCAGAGAAGACATCTGTCTCCATGAAGGACAGGCATGGCTTTTGAAGAAGAACACCTGGATTTGGTAACACGGAATCTACGGAAAATATGCACAGCAATAGAAGGCTTAGTATGGGCAAACTTAATGGTCTTTGTGTTGAGAAGGAAGAAAGACTGGCTGCTGCCACCTAGGAAGAAAAGGTTAAAGAGAAGGCTTGAAATTTCAGGCTGCTGTTGTGTAGTGAGCAAGAAACTCCCAACTTACGGCTTTCTGTTACTGATCTGTGGATAAAACCTAGCAATACACTTATTTTTTAGTTGTCAGGGTATTGATTGCTATGTTGCTGTTTTCCTCACTACCCATTGAAACTTTGATCTTGTGCCTTCCTAGCTCAACTGCTCTTGCATTGAATAACTAAATATCTAAATTCATTATTTCTCACAGTCATTGGGTCCAGAAACATTATCAGTTAACAGTTATTCATCACCCTACTGAAGTATTTTTATGGTTATCTGTCATGGATCGGCTGCTCATCACGGCCTTACGGGCCGTCTGTGACTTTCAGATCCCTATTTGGGAATTAACATTTTAGTTTCCATGCAGGTTTCGACCAGACTCTGCAGTGGGATGAAAAATGACTGCCCTTTCCAGTCCGAAACTGCAAGGTCACACCTGGTGAGGTACCTTCACCATTAAGCTGAGTTTAAATGGATGGCAACAAAGAGCTCTTCAGTTCAGGTGTTTCTCCAATCTACCTCCTTTGATGAGGAGAAGTACCCTTCAGTAACAGGAGGAAAAAAGACAAAGAAGGATTTTCTCATAGATATATCATGTCACTTTAGCTTCTACAAAGAAGCTGAGGTGGCAGTTTAATTCATCCTAACTGTCAGTGAAAAGGACTGCTGGAAAAATGTTTTGAAGGTTTTCAAATGTGATGCCTGTTTCAAATGCTTATCTGAACTTACCCAAACAAATGAATGGGGCTGTGGAAATGAAAGCAAGCGATTCTTAAGCGTAAAATTTGGCAGCATTTTACTGTAGCTCCTATTCATGCTCATTTCAGTATCTGTCCAGATTTTGAATGCTAAGGAAAACTCTTTTTAGTGCACTCAGTTGTCAGTGTACCTTGGGCCAAATTGCACTCCCAATTGTGCATTTTGGTATTTTTCTCACTAATTATTTTAGGCCACTATCTAAACTGTACTATTCTCTGTGTGTTTTTCACTTGACAAGATTATGAAACCAACCTTAAGCTTTTCATAAACTCAAAAGATTGTTTTCTTTTTGCTCTTTTCTATTACACAGATATAAAAGACACATTTGAAAGCAAGTGAAGAGATGATTAGGAATAGGAAAAGTACCTGAATGGTGCAAAAATCCATTTTTTTCAACCCCCTGCATTTGAAGTACTTTAAGAACCACAAAGATAAAATAATAAAATGCATGTTCCTCCATCTGCTTGCGAAAAACAATTGAATTTTTAACTAGCGTGTAGCAATTGTGCTCTTCCATTGCCAAGAAATTGTATCGCTGATTCACTTGTGTATTTGGCTTATATTTACATTAATGTCTAATATTACCGGCTATTTCCATATTTTAATTAAAATACTCCCATTTTTATGACAAAAGATGAGTACCGAAGGATATTAGTGGCTTTCCCCAGTTAGTTCTAGTGTATAATTTGGTTCTTTCATTTCCGATAGACTCACGCAGCAGGTCACCCACGCCAAAGAGAGCAATGTCTAACCTCTGCCCACAGGAAGGATGGGACTGCAACTGTGGGGAGCTGTGACTCTCCTCCTCTTCTCTTTTACTTTGTCTCATCTAAAAGAGGCCCGATGGGCTGAAGTGTATGGTGTAGAGAACAGACAGACACATTGGCTCCGTTTCTCCAGCCATTTCCTATCTCTTAAATACATGTTTTTTATTCTGGAAAGAAAAAGTTAAAAAAACAGTTAAGTCATCCAGCTTGTCAGGTGAATATTAAACAGAACTTTATTTTCCCTTTCAGTAGAAAAAGATGAGGCAATTATTTCCCAAAGTAATAAAGCTACAATTTATGGTCAGGTGTAAGGCCTTATATGTGTTTTTTAATGTATAGTATTGTTTACTTGATATCTCGGGCAATCACTTGCACATCTTCGACAGAGGGAGCCAAGATTAAGAAATTCCTGCAATGCCGCAGGACCAAAAGTGGGATAAGTATTTGAGACATCTCAACCCCAATTCTAGATCCACTCCTTCAGTTTGCCCTCCCTGTGCCTTCTTCATATAGTTTTTATTTAGCTAGACAGAGCAGTAGCTGGCTTCAGAAGAACTAGACAAGGGGTACACCATTTTCAAACTTAAGAACCTTCAATATCCCGATGAACTAGTATGGGCAGACAGGCGAGAAAACACCTTTTGGGAAGACTTCACGTAGAAGAACAACTGTTTTGAAATAAAGCTACAGAATGTTTGTGAGCTGCTTGGACTTGCCTGGGCCTAATACATAACCTTTCTTGTTCCCTTCAGGCAAATTCATCACCGATACAAAGATTAGCACGTGTGCGCCTGCTTCTGTTATTCTGGAAAAAAAATAAACAGTGGACTTATGAGATTGCTCGTGTCATGGTATAATTCTTGTTTTCCTTGGCTGACAAAGTCACCTCTTAAACCTAAATGCCCTTAAATCTTCTGAGATTGAGCAACTGGCCCTGACGAGGAAAATGATGATACATAAATTGAGCTTTAGAGCTTCTATGACTAACTTAAAAATAGTCCAACCATGTGATATGGTAAGCCGGGACCTTATAATCCATTCTGCTGGTTCAAATTTGGGTGGGGGTGGGAAGCTGACCTACTTGAACATCAAGCTTCGTGAAGATCCAAAACCACTGGGTTTTATCAGTCCCGTTTACGTTGCTGCGTCGGTTTTCTTGCAGTTAGCACGAACGCGTGCATTCAGTGCACACACTCTGTCCCGTGTTCTGTTTAACTCAATAAAAACACCGGCCCGTGCCCCACATGGCACTGGATCACCCAGCAACACCAGGAGAGTCCAGGTCACCCACTCGTGGTAGCAAGAGTGTTTGCTGCCCTCGTCAAAACAGCGCTGACAAAACCGCCCGCGGCTTCACCCCCGGGGAAAGGGAGGACGCACGCAGGTCTCCCTGCTGGTGCCAGTCCACTTCAACAGACGAGTGCCCTGACATGCGTGCTGGCTAGAGAGAGGCCATGACAAAGCTGGATTTAAATGGCATCAGTGATTTTAACAATGTTCATGGATGGATGCATGCGTGATTTTTCTTCATTTTCCAAAGCTTTGTGTTCTCACGCTCGGCAGTGTCTCAGATCTCTCTCCATGTAGGATAAGGATATTTGTATTTAGAAAAGTATCAGTGGTTTCCAGCGATAGGATGAGGGGCAATGAGCACAAGCTGGAACACAGGAAGTTCCACTCAAATATGAGGAAAAACTTCTTCACAGTGAGGGTGACAGAGCCCTGGAACAGGCTGCCCAGGGAGCTTGTGGAGTCCCCTTCTCTGGAGATCTTCAAGACCCGTCTTGATGCAGTCCTGAGTGATGTGCTCTGGGCAATCCTGCTTTGGCAGGGGAGTTGGACTAGATGACCTCTAGAGGTCCCTTCCAACTCTGACTACTCTGTGATTCCATGATCTATATCAGTGGAAAAATCCTATGACACACAATGTTCCAGCATCCACAGGGAGCTGAATGTGCTTTGGTTTAGTGGTCTGAGAGTTTCTAAAATTAGAAGGTTTTGTTATCCCTCCATAAACCCCTCCCTCTTGGTCTCCACTTCCCTTTAGTTAGCGACTAGGACTCTGACAGGATTGCCTTTTACCAGTGGTTATTCCCAGTCAAAAACCAAGCAGGGAAGCAGCGCTTTGAGGACAGACTCTACCTGAGAGATTGTTTTCGAGTACGCTGCAGAGAAGGCCGAACTCCTCTCCCAAACTACCTGAGCTCCCCCGGCACCACACCCTGCTTTGAAGGCGAGGATGTCAAACAGGTTGGCTTTCCCTCAGGGAAGGAGGTGGATCCAGGGCACTTTGGCTCCCTCCTCATTGGGCGCTGCTGCTGGTTCCCCGGCTCTCCCCGCCTCTGCCTGGGCAATAAATAGATTTCTTCAAGGGTGGGTGGCACCTACGGTGCTGCTTACGGCTTGGCCATAGCAGAGTCGTCTGCTTTTGCTACTTCTCTTGTACTAGAAGAGGTTTTTAGGGACATCTCTCTCTTTCTTGGTGCTTAAAAGTGATGGTGAGGGAACTTTTTGGACAGAGCCACTGATTCCAAGAATCTCCCTCAAACCTCGGCACTGTAGTTGCAACATCTACCGTCATCTCTTGGAAAAATCAACCAGTGCAATCAAGGCACTGCGTAGAAGACCATGGGGAAATTCAGAAGTATCCTCTTGTGCCTTGGCTTTCTTCTAGTCCATGTACAAGGTAAGTGACCTTTGCCTTAGCTTATTTCTGGGGTGAGATCATTAACGATTTTTAAAAAAAAACTATAAAAAATAAACCCCAACTCCTCAAAAAGTATGCTTGTACATTTAGAAATGCTTGCTGCCATTATTTTTGTTGTTGATGTTTCATGAAAAGCATTTGAGAGCATTAAGATAAGTGCTTCTGCAGTTTCTAAAGACATATACATATGTTTTGGATGATTACTTGTAATAGCCATGCTAGTTGGCGATTGTTTGTTATAATTTCTTATTTTCTGTTTAGTGTTGCTTCCTTAAAATTATTCCTTAAAATTATTCACAAGCTTGGAGTTGAGAATAAACTTTTTAAATGGAAGCTGCAAAATAAGAGCTTCCAGGGGAACTTAATGTTTCCAAAGAGATCCTTAGTCAAACAATAACTTCATGCTTTTAGAGCTTTTATTGTAATTTTGAAACATGTTAGTTACATTGTAAAAACAAATTCTGATTCAGTTTAAAGATGCTTATGCTTTCATATTGGTGCTGATGCTTTAATAATTTTAAGTTAATAATTTACTAACTTTAGCCAACATTATCCTGAATATACAAAATCCACACACAACTGTACTTTTTTTTCATGCGGAATTAATGAAAAATTGAATGCATTTTGTGCATATTTTTTTACAAATGAATAGCAGTTGGGAAAATGTAGACCTTTCCTATTGGGGTGTTTTTCTACATTCTAACAGAAATTCCTTTTAGCAAAACATTGTGTAAAACTTTTTTTGATATAAAACCAAAGAGGATCATCCTCTTGAGAATCTGCCATGTAGTGTAGTTGTAACCTTTTCTTTTTTGTGTGTGTATTAGCATTACTTCAAAAAACTTGGAATGCTCTGTTTGACTGCAGGAAGAAATCAGTCATTAACCACTAGTTCCAAAATTGCTGCAGCTGTTCATCCTCCCACCACCCCTGATTTAAATGGAGGCCTTAGGAGATCTTGCAGTGGCAGGCAGTGAAAAAGACTTGCCTTAAATTAGTGCCATAGTTCCATTTTAACAAATGAGGGATAATTTGGAGACTTTCGGCGAGTAGCTTGACATAGAAACAGCAGAGCAGTAGGACAGCCCTGTGTATGTTGTGAACAGCGATGATTCACACGGTCTCTCATCACTGGCATGCAGACTTTCTTGTTCTGGAGGACTCTCTTACGTTGAATATTTCTGTTCAAACAGTCTGAGCACGGGCAAGCCAATTTCCATATATTCTATCACTTTAATTACAAGGATAGCCAGCCTAACCGTTCTTATTTTACACATGCTAATTTAGAGCCAGTTCAAGCCCTGCTTTGGGGAAGAAATCATTGGTGAAAGCTGCTGTGGGCGTTGGGCACAGTCTTATGACTGTGGAAACTATTTAATCCACTTTGAAAAGCAAAATTAATTATTTTAAGTCTATGGCAACAGTCACTAAATTTTATCATCAAAGTATTTACCATGTTTCAGGGGACATTTACAGGAACGACTTCTAAGTCGTAATCAAGACAGGATATGAGAAAGGCTTGGCCATAATGATGAAAAGCTGGTGTAAGTTCTTATGATAGGAATGTCTATGGCATGATTCACCTTTTTATATGAAACCTTAATTTTTATCTAAGATGTATCCATCTGTGATAGCTCCTAGAAACTACTGTGCCACCACAGCCAGGCCAGATCACATCATTCTTCTTACCATCTAGTACTTCCTTCATGTCCAGCTATCTTCAGCTACTTGGCTAGATTACTTTGATGGACTACATCTTGACAGAAATGTGGCACAATCAAGGACCACATTGTACAAGGAAAGTGAGACCTGATATAGTTCAGAATCTCACATGGCCACTGCAGTCTTCCATACTTTTATCTACACTCTTTGGCTTTTGTTATTTCCAAGTTTACACAGGTTCCATGAGGTCTCCCATATAAGTTGAGTTGCAACAACTAATTGTCTGAGAGGCTTTTAACCCAACTCAAATGAAAGAAACTTCCTAGAAAGAAATTCTACTGAAGTTTACACTAATGTCCCACTACCAGTTACTGTGGCTTGGCTGACCTGTGGTAATTCAGCTTTGGCTGTGTCTACAGTGCCCACATAGGGTGTGGTAAGACACAACTTGGATCCTGGTCCCCAGTGGGATCATGCACCTCTTTGAACATACTGGAGGTGCCATTTAGGCCATACACCTGTGTGCATATCTACAGTGGGGAAGCAGTGCAACCTGAGGGCGCTCTCCTATATGGAGCTGGAAAGCAGCTGAGACAGTCACTCAGACCTGACTGCTCAGAAATGCTCTTCAGGTTCCCAATATAGATACAATCTCCATGGTCATTAAGACCAACTGATAGATCATGTTTAGTGAGTAACAAAGACAGCACAAAGGTTGATGGTGTTTAAGATACATTAACTTTACTGCATCAAGTCTTGCACCCTACGCAGGTAAAAGGAACAGCATTTATTGCCAGCCAGTAAACCATGTACCGCTAGGGCTTACAAAGCCGTGGACTCAAAACTAATTGTATTCTTGGCTAATTAGCTAGGCACTTTATGGGGAGAAAATGACAGACCTGTTTGGATTTGAGATGCTAAGCGACTTAGTTTTACGAAGAATGTAGTTTTCACTGGAGTTAAAAAACAAAATGGGAGAGGTGGAAAAAACAGTCCTGTTTTTCTTATACTGCTCCATCAAGCTCCAGCACTCGCTGCTGCTCCGTGTGAGGTCCCTGTGGACGTGCTGAAGCGCTCACCGCAGCGGCAGGGACATATCAGACAACGTTGCTGGGCGCCAAAACTACTTCGCTCCCAATACCGGAGCTGCTATCATCTGTAGGCACGTCAGCCCTGTCATCCAAGGGTGTGATGGCAGCTTGATAAATAGACATACCTGAGCTGGTTGAAACGCTAACAGCAGCGGAGCTGTTGCAACATCAGTGCTCGGGAAGGGCTAACAACCAGAGGGGATTACTCAGCTTCTTGGGCTCACTTTTCAAACATCGCTGCCACGCTGGAAGCCCGGTAGCCGTGCCCAAACTGCCTGCTTTCAGTACGTATTTTTCCCTCTTTTGCACCAGTGACTGTCAATCCCTTTCCATCCCATTGAGGGTAATAAATAGACAAATAAAAGTATTAATTCGTTCAAGATTAAAAATCAGTAAAAATACGCCTTTCTGTGGCATTTTGCCTCATGGTTAGGAGAAGAGATATTCAGATGGGATTGATCAAAGTCTTTCTTCTTTTCCACAGGGGAAGCTGACATCTATGAAATTATGGGAAAATGCTCTCTAATCTAAAATCTTGTCTGTAGTACAATATCTCATGAAGGCAAATAGGCCATCCCAATTGACAGAAAGAGCTTGAATAGCTTATGAAGATATAACAGTCCCACTTCCACTGGATAGGCTTTGCCTGTCATCAATGCATTTTTTTAATTCCTGAGGAATTTATTTAAAAACCTAAACAACAGCAATATATTTTCAGAGGGCAACAATGTTCCAGATTAAATGACAACAAAGGCCAGAGTAGGCACTGAGATTAGCTGACAAATTAAAGCAAAGTCCTTCCTTATGTCCCAGGTCTTATAACATCAGTGGTCGAGGACCCAGGGGCATACGTTTCACACAGGAAACAGTCCTGAGTTAACAGCAACAAAGCCTCCCAGATCACAATCTATATCGCATCGAAACTGCAACTCTACCTGGCAGATTACCATCTGCACAAAGCAGAAATTGAGATATGAGCCAGATATTTCTACTCACAAAGACTGTACAGACCATTTTGTTTCCTGAGCGGAGCAGTAACAAAAAGCCTGGCTCTTTGTTCAGAAATCCAACCCAGGTTTGCAGAGCATTCTGCATGCCAAGACTCTTGATTTCTGTTCCCTCCAAAGGCTAAGCTGCCAGATCCTCTCCTGAATCTCCTGCTTTTGAAGTTCAGATACCAACCGATGCTCCATCACCCTTTGCCCAGGGTCAACCAGAGAGGATTCTCTCTGCACTCTGGCAGCATGTGCAGAGGCTTCTTCAGCTCTCCTAATTGCTTTTCTCATTCAGCCCAAATGAGAAGAGAGGTGGCTCCTGAGACACTGCAGAGACTTTGTTGCTGAACAGATCTGCCTGCTGACATCCAGCAACTCTTTCCAGCATTACTCTTTTCCAGAAAACATATTCTTAATGGCGTGAAACAGAGAAGATGCAGGTCTTGCCTCTTCGCTGCCTTGCATCTTAAACAGACAAGCAAAGAAAGTTTACAAAATGCCCTGATCACCCACTTCGACTTGGCAGTATTACTGACCCCTTGGAAGGAATAGAAATAATTACACTGATAGGCTACTGTGACTTCAGGGGGCATAGGATTAGTTATACAACAGAATTTCTGAAACAAATTCAACTTGAAATAGCGCTACTGAGATCTGTGCTACCCATATTGAAGAACTAAAGGTTATTTTGCATATATTTTACCAGTGTACCTGGGACAAAGATGGGATGAGGAACACTAAAAGATGCTCTGTGAGTAACAGAAATAGCAAAGCCTGACACCTCCCTGACCTCCAGCATCACCTGCAGCTCCCTCTGCTGTCTCTAAACGACCAGCTGGGGAAAGAGTGGATTAGCCAGCAGGTACCCCAGCAGTGAGGGGTCACTCAGAGTGCCCAACTCAGCTTTTGCTTGTGCCACACTGTAGGGTTTCAGTCGGAACACTCGTATAGGTCTGTTGTTTGAGCCTATCTACATGTACAGTTCTCGTGTAACGTGACTGCCATTAAGCTTGACGCCCTCAGACCAAGTGGCCAAAAAGGGCTGACAGCTTCACAACCACACAGGGACAGAGAGAAGCCTTGGCTGAACAGCCCGTGTCCTAATGGCCTAAGCTCTGCTTCCTCGTGACACAAAGCTGAAAATCTGAGTTTCAGTAAGATGCGCCGACATACAGTGCTGCTTCGTCAGAGACCCCAACTCCTTTTCTCTCCCTGTAATTTTACAGCACACACCAGCTTCTTCTGCACTCACTCTGAAGCAAAACATAGAAAATTATATATGCTATATGTATGCAGGGCATATCACATCATAAAGAACAGCAGCTACCTTTGAACAGCTGCTGCTTGTCCACAGCAAAGCAAACACCATTGAACTAGAAGATTTTCTTTCATGTTTGATGAGAGCATGCTGCACAGACCTAAAGCAGTACTGCCACTCTTGCTTTATTAGTGCATCTTATTTGCTGGTAATTATTTAAATGTGTTCCTGTATGAATAAGTGAGAGAGACCTTTTCATTTCCCTTGAATTCAAACTATAAACAGAACTGGCCTAGAAATAAAAACATGAAGCCAATAATCAGGTCCATATGCTGTGGTCTATGGACTGGAACTTAGGTCTTAATTACAGATTGTAAAGCATACTCATTTTCCACCCCAACATCAAGGGGTTGTAATGGCAATCATTGTTTATGGAACGAAAGGGCCATGATGGAAAAAAAAGCTACAGTAACCCCATCAGGAAATACGGATCATGAGAGTATTACATCAAAGAAATAGTACCTACTCATTGAAATTTTGTCCCAAGTGTCCACTCCGGGGCGTAAACGTTTCTGTTCTGCCACAGCTTTTCTTATATGAGCAATTTCCTTTAAACAAACATAATCGCTTCCAGAATAAAGTTGGACCAGCAAACGTGTGTGTTCTGAATCAGATACCTGGGAGAATACATCCTATTTTCTCATTACAGGGGAAATATGTCTCATGATTGTATAATAATCAGAAATGATCTATACAAAGAATAACACCATTTCAGCTAAAAAGAACATAAAATGGGTTCCATAAGCAATTTCAGTAACATATTGTTCCGTTTTAGAGAATTTTTGTCCTCATTTGTGAGTCATACACTTCTTCCTCAGCCCCTGCCAGTTTGATAATATTTTAAGCTCATTGTATTCACAAGCCAATTCTTATTTAATCACTCTGAAGAAATAATTTGTGTTCTTGTTTTTAAGTAATGTAAAATCAACTTATTTTCTCCTCCAACCTAGCTCACGTTTCTAAGTTAGTTGCTTTTAATTTATTTGTAACATAGATAATCTCATCCCAATCATATGACCACTAGCCACGCACTCAAAACCCATTAATCTAAGCATATTAATGACAAAAAGATTTATATAACACACACATGCATGTAGGCATTTAAGATGTATGTCCACACACATGTATATACACATAAGGACATGTTTTCTCATGGACCTTATCTTCATTTTTAATATTAGGCTATACATATTAAATAAATGCCTGAGAGGTTAATTTCAGCTGCCACATAACCTGATTCTCATTTAGCAATATTCATACTGCCTTATCTAAATGTGCATCATTTTAATAGCCAGAAGCTCTGTTCGTATGGATCCAGTGCAGGATTGAACCTACTTATGGAGATTAAAAATTTCAGAGTGATGCCATGGTAGCCTTTTGTCAGAAAACTTCAGACTACAGACATAATGATGAATAGGTAACATCCACCTGCAGAATCCAGCCCTGTTCCTCGTAAATCCTCCTCAAAAATTGTGGGACCTCAGACCCTTGTGATCAATCAGCTCACAGTTAAAGGGTGACAAGTCCATTTAACATTTAGGTCACAAATTCAACTATAGGCAACAGATGCTGCTGTCTGCATTTTGGTGACCGGATATTTGGGTCCCATTTTCAGAAAACTAATATGGGTCTGAGGACAGGACTTTACAAGAAACTGCCTTGGTGGGGCAAGATGACCTCACCTCTGTGATGCTGCAGCAGGATGTGTCTTATATTCAAGGGAACTCACTAAAAGCTGCCTCAGTGTTTCTGTGGCAAACAGCAACCATAACAGACTCCACAGCAGAACTAGTGGACTAACAAGCATCTTTTATCACAAGCCTTCCATACATTTCATTTAAAATGCTCATAGAAAGTACGGGCATTAATGAAAGCAAGTGTCATCCCTGAAAGAATCATGTCTGTAAAAATAGACGTAGTAACTTTGAAATTTAAGATACTGTATTTTGGTGCTTGGCTTTCGGGAGCCTATTCTCCCCTCTCTACCTGCTACAGAGAAGTCTACTGTTAACTATTTAGGCCAGGTCTAAGCTTCAGATTTTATAGACACAGCTACATGTGTTGGGTAGAGATGAGAGAACGACATCCCAAATAAGGCTGGCAATGCCAGCAAAAGTCCTGCTGTTTGTACACTTCATTGTGTTTGAGCAGCTAGTGTAAACCTAATTTAAACAGGTCCTTTTACAATACAAACTGTATATCCATGCAGAAGACTTGCTTTCTTAGCTTAAGACTTTCTCATTTGCAGATAAGGATGGTTCTGTGGTGTCACGCAGCAGCTTATAAGCATTTTCTCAAACTCTCTGTTATGAGTCATTGTGGACCACCCAACAAAAACCATTATTACAATAATTTCATTTCTATGTAAAAACAGGGATACTCCCAGAAGAAAGGCGAGAAGAGATGCCAAGAAATAGCATACTAGCCCAAAGCAGGAATAACAGAGATAACTCTGAGATAATACCTCCTGCATAGCTAAATCTCTTTGTAACTTTATGCAGGTTAAAAAAAAATCAACAAAAAACACACACAAGAAAACCCCAGCCAAATAAAAAACCCCAAAGGAACAAAGCTGTTTTCTCCCCGCTAAAGTTTCTTTCATTCTCATTTTCATCAGTATATTTCCAGCTGTTTCTGTTATGAAAGCTGGTCCAAAAAGAAAAAAAAAAGCCATTTTTGTATGTGGAAAATGAATTTCTTTCAGTCTGTTTGTTCTGTGAAGAAGCTTGACTAATTTATTTCTGTTGTCATTTATCTTCCAAGTTCCCTGAAGTGACTGCAGTTCCTATTGAGCTAAATATTCTCTGAGTCTCTAATGTGTTTTTGTTTTTAGACCCACCATTTTGTGGATGAAATCTGGGCTGTTCAGCTATTTAACCATCTGTTATCCTCCCAAAGTAGATTCTTAAAACGTCTAGGTGCAGTCTCAGAAATGGTAATGAGCATTTACAATTCTGCTCCACAAAATCTTACTCCTTGCGGTCATTTGATGTTATTATCGGAGGAAGTCGGGATGGAAGTCCAAGCAATCTTTTGGTTTATTGGAATATCATTTACCATGCTGCACGGATGTCCACATACAATCTCCCCATCTGTCAAGGTTTATATTTACACAGCCAAAGAGATTTCAATGTAGATTCCTGTCTTACTCCCAATCAGTCATTCTGTGGCGGTGTCTGTTTATTTTATTACTTGGTTTATCGTGAGAAATAATTTTAAAAAAAAAATCAATCTGAATAATTTCTGCAGGGGATTTTCAGGCTTCTTTTTTCTCTTCTTAAAATTTCTGTAGTAGAGTCTTCTATTTCTCCGTTGCTCTCTCAAAAGAGAACACCTCTTGTCTTTTCCCACTTTTTTGATACAAGAGCAGACATACAACAGGAGAGGGAAACACTGCTATTGCCCAGGAGAAGGGCAGATGTTAGTAACTGTTTCAGTATGCTGTTTTGCTTTGGTTCTCGTGCAAGGGGAAGCATCTGCACCATCTTGTTTGAATTCCATATACTCTTTTGATTAGATTCCTCCTTCTGTTTTATTCATTTCCCTGACTTCAAAGAAATAATGTACCTGGAAATTTTCCAGTCTTCCTTCACAAGATGATTTTGTCACATTCACTTTACAACGTCAGGACCCTGGTAGCCACTTTCAGCGTCGTTAGCTCCTGCCTCTCAGGACTTGTAACGAAGGAGCTGTTTTGGCCAACAGCTCTTTGGTGTTACAAAATTATTTCTAATGACCCACTCCAATGAGAAATGGTTTGAATCCTGCCGGCAGTATCCTGCAGCAGCAGGGCTCAGGTCACCCAACCTCCTGCAGCACTCAGGATGCCGACTGAGAATGAAGATTTACCCAGAGGACAAAATCAAAGGACAGTCAAACTTAAGACACTCGTATTGTTAGCACTGAAGAAATGCTTCAGAAAAATATAAATTGACTCGATAAATTGAGGCAATCTGGGATTTCAGCTTGCGAGTTGGAGTCTGAATTGGGATCAAATGGCCCCATGGCTGGGCAGCAGCGCCGCTGTGACAGCCCCCAGGCAGGGGCTCATGGCCAGCAAGGGCTGGTGATGTCCTCAGGGCTCCATCAGAGAATATCTTCTGAGGAAGGCACTTGTCAATTTTATATATATATGCATTTTAATAGATTCATATAAAGAAAACCCCACAACCTGTTAGGGTCTTGGAATTTTATCCATCTAACAACCAAGTCCAAAGCTTACTGGATTTAGCTAGACTGGCTAAGCGGCCAGGGCTGGGGAAGAAGTGGTTGGACAAGGTGACACTCCAAGATTAGTTCAAATAAGAGACAAAATGCTACTCCGATAACATAAATGGGAAAGCTTAATGCTGTTACCTGCTTTTCCTTTCCAAACACAGGTTTTTCATAGTATCTTATAGGGACAGTTTTGCTTTAGAAGCCATTCACTATTTTGCATTCCAGCCTTGTTTTATCTTTTCCATCAGACACCGGCTATAATTAAGTTCACAGATTTACATGAAAATCCTCATGGGAATCCAAACATTTCTACTTTATGCTCCTGTGCTGATTTTTATCTGAGGATCACACAGTGTTCTAGCACTGATAATTAATCTTTCCAGGACCTCTTTGACACAGGTGACACCTATTATTCAGGAACAGTAATTAATGTGAAGAATGCCATGAAGATGGACAGCATCTGTTGAGAAGAGAGGGCTGAGCTGAACACAGAGTGCTGTTGTGCTGGAGAACCTCTGAACCTCTCTCTGTTCCTCAGTTTCCCTGCTTGAACAATGATGTCTTTCTTGCTGTGAAGCGTTCAAGACTTACAAAGTAAAACACTTCATTGAAGAGTTAGGTATTAAGGCTTTTAGATGAGATAATAAATAGATGCAGATCAAAAGGCTTACTCGGTAGAGCACAGTAAAACAGTTCTGCTTAGGGAAGCCATGGCATGTCATGACTTTTGCAGGTTTGTGCAGGGTGATCTTATATTTGGTGTGCAAAACACAAGGATGGTGAAGTTTCGGTCTGGATGAAAACTCATGGATACATACTCTGCAAAGAGATGTTTCATGAGGGCTGTGCATGAAAAGGAAAGGGGCAGATTGTAGAGAGTGGAACTGAAACTCCCATGAATAGCTGTGTTTGTTGAGTTAAAGTCATATGCTTCAGTTTATACATTTAAAACATTTTCCAGTTTTATTTACCTGCTAACTTCAAAAGTCAGGGTGCTAATGCCTTTTATGCTAATGACATTTTATGACATCATTGTCACCTAACACAGAACAGGAATGGTTCTTGTCTTGCCTTTCATATTTTTTAAGGTACAGCAGAAACTAAATTAGGAAAACTCATCTTTATATTTTTTACTGCTGGCACATGTTATAGGAAGAATTTTAAAAAAACTTGATTCATGTTACAAGTGACCGTAAGGCAGGCTTGCCAGTAAAGCAGCTTTCTGAAGCTGAGCTAATAAAATAATAATGAAAATATTAAAAGTTCTTACCTAACGATCCTGGTTTGCAAGTACTGTGCCGAATGCTACTTTCAGCCGTCTCCCAGCAATAGTCCTTTTGCCCTGAAACAGACAACCTGTGCCCTTCAAAGGCATTGTTTGCACAGCGGCTGAATAGCGATAACATGAGAGAGCAGCTTCTCTTTGCTTCTTTGAAGAGCTTCTTTGAATTAAATGAGCCCGTCTCGCACGGTCATTCAGGACGGCAGGGCACAGGGACAACAGCCGACAGCTCACTGTGTGATGCTCTTGTTTGGATGGATTCCTCTTTTGCCTCTTACTGGTGTTCTGTCTTTTTCCAGAGCCCTCAGATCTGGAGGTCATGTAAACCTGCCCACTGACTTAGTCTCTTTGCTTTTGTCACCTTCCTTCTAGGTCAACGTGATTTTGATTTAGCTGATGCTCTTGATCACCCAGGTAGGTAAATTTCCTATCCTTCTTTTACTGTGGCATTTAGACCAAATAATAAATCTTAAGTCCTTTTCCTTGAGGACTGGAATATGAAGTGTCTAGTACTTAAATTAAAGATACACAGAAATGAGAAATGCTACATTTCAATGTTTCTGTCATAAAACTTAATTTTCTTTTAAACAAAATAAACCAAAAAACGCTTTTAAAACATACATAAAGATTTATTGAATGCAGCCCTCCAGATATGCAGATAGCTTCTTTTGATAAGTCGAAAAAGTTTAAGCTGTTATTGTTTATTGGAATGTTTTTGTGTCCCACAGATGACATAATTACCAGGAGACCTACAGTGATCAGAAGACCGACAAGGCCTGTGCTGAGTGAGTAATGAGAACAACGGGTCGTAGCTGATTTTAGACAAGTAGAAACTGTTTCCCATGAGATTCTTGATCATATTTGCTAATGTACTGTAGCTGAGATCGTTTGTGTGAATAGGTGGCTTCTGTATGTAAAGTGGGTTTTGGACAATTACCAATTACATGTCTTTACTGCTTCCAGTAAGACTTTAGAGCATGACCGGCCACTGGTGGCATTTTAATTCCTGAAGATCTTCTTCATGCTTTTCCAGCCTATATTGAACTCCCAGGGGAGTAAAATAATGGGTAACTGTTGCTAAAAATAAGTAGCTGTTCTACTTTTTTCCCATTATTTTTTTTTTTAGCATAAATATTCATGATGCTTAATAGTGGATGTGGAAAAGAATCAGAAGGAATTTGGGTATTATTTCTTCTCACCATGTATTTACTTAATACTATCTAGTATTGATTGCTACAAAAGCCTGTGCCAGAAAGCAAAAGAGACTCTGAACAGTGGAAAGGACCAAAAAGTTTTAGCTGTAGTCCCGAGGATGACAAATGACGATTTCCAATTAACACTCATTATTGTCAAAAAAACCCAAAGCCCAACCAACAACAAAACCATATATGCATTTATGACGGAACACTTTATGATAACATAGAGATTTTTCAGCTAAACTACACTGAAAGAAATTTCTGACTATCAAACAAAATGCTTGAATTAGGAAATGCTGGATAACATGAGCTCCCACAACAACTTTCGGTCTTTTTCTGGATAAACAATGCAATAAGTCTTTAGGTACACAAAAGCAGTTACATTTTCCACATAATTCTCTGGCTTGCTCTTTGAGCAAACAAGGCAACATTTTGCAAATGTGGTAGCTACTAAATCCTGTAATGGTTGCATTCTTCCTTCCCACTTCATTTTGCAACGAAAATCTGTGATTGTCCTAGATCAGAAGTGTCCATTGTAAAGTATTGCTAAGCTGCTGACCTCTACTTAGCTCGCTGTCCTGACTTCCTTTGAAGTCTGTGGAGGCAAATCTGCATGTCTAGGGACAGTTCATATTGCTCTAACTGTGGATTTGTTCCCATCCTAATATAGACATCTTAAGTAGGTTACTTGAATTGTGCCCTAAAAGACTCCATCCTCAGTCATGTTTAAAAGCATCCCAGGGATGCCAGTGTCAACAGTGAAGCTGCCTCACTCAGGTGAAAGGAATTTCATTTTTGGGGACTCCTAAATCTGTTAGAGATATGACCGTCAGATGATTATCTGCCTTACCTGAATCAACTTCACTAATTCTTGGGAAAGAAGAACTCCCATATTTTCCAGATGAATTTGGAATCTCTTTCAGCACTGAAGAGGATTGCAGGAAATTTAAAAGCAATTAAAACTAATTTTAAAAAACAGTGTTAAGTATGTCCTAGCATCTGTCTGATGCTTCATCTTAACTTCAGGGTTTCCTCTTTGTCTTATTCAGCCAGTATCATTAAGAAATGAGGCTGGCTGAGATAATGACTTTGGTTGAGCTGGGGCCAATTACTGTACAGGCCATGTGCTCTGGGCATCACTTCCCTCTTAGAAACATCTGCCTGAGTTGAAGCTCTCCTGTAGGCACCCCCCACCTCGTGTGATAAAACTTAATGGAAGGAGAAGGTGATGTTTATTTACAAAATCTCTAAATAAGTTGATTTCACCCACTCACATTCGTCCTGCCATACTCATGAGCACCTGAGTGGGTGCTCAGGTGGTCTGGTGAGCACCACAGGACAAGGTACACCAGCTTTTCCTGTCTCTGTGGTTCTTCATGGTCAGAAATGACAAGCTGGTTTATGTACAGATGTACTCCTTTAGGAGTCATCAGCTATTATGGAAAGGTCCTTTGCCTCATAGTCTTGCTTACTTCAGCATCTCTGAACCCTAGGCCAAGGCCGCTGCTGGCGACTGTCTGTTTTTACTTGTTTGGGGTACACAGACTATGTCTACAGTGCATTTTCTGGGTGGGAGCACAGGAAAAGTAGTGGAATAGGTGATATGCTGCAACCTTTGGCACTAGAGTGCCCTTCTGCTCTTCTTCTGCTGAGAAGTCATCTGTGCTGTCATCTTATCGGAGTGCAGGCCTGCTGGCTTTGAGAGAAACAACACATTCCTCAATTTTACTGCTGGGAATGGTGACCTTTATTGTCTGTTCTTTTAACCCTCCACTCTGCATTTTTTTTCCAGTCCCTACAGGCACACATGCAATTCCATTTGTATTTCATTGATACCAACCTTAACATTTCTGTAACAAATCTCTGGATGAACCCTCCAGAGTGGAACCCTGCGTTTTACCTGAATTCTTCATCCCCATAATAAATTGAAGCCGATTTGCAATTTATTGTTTCTTACAATGTTAGCATTTCACCTGTAAAGGTATTCTTGAAAAGCAGCTCTCTGCTGGCTGGACACAGACAGGATCAACACCTGGCTTAAAAAGAGCAAACCGAGTCATGTTGTATGAACTTGATTATTTTCCAGCCAGATTTCCTGGTGACATCAAAGCATTTCCGAGTTGTTACACAAATGAGACTAGATACTGTGCAAAAGCAGGTTGCCACTCCCTCTGGATATAAAGAACACATGAAGGCAGACTTCTGCACAGTGATGGAGACGGATTTTCCTGGGTTTTTGGAATTACAATGAAAAAATACATTTGAGTGTCTACCTAATTTTCTGTGGCAATAAGCATCGATATCAAAATTTTGATGGATTTTGCTGTTCCTTCTGATTCATTCCAGCACTCTACATTTATAAGGAGCAAGAAAGGGATCCTCGGAGTTATAAAATCCATTTAATTTATTTCTGCCTATTACTCACTGACCTCTCAGCCATTCCATACAGACCCTAAAATATCACCCACAAGCTCATATCCACACCTGCATATTAGAAATGGAGTTCCTCTTGTTTATGCATCTGTAGTTCACTGACAAACTGTTAACTAGAAGGAAAATTCCATCCCAGGTACAGTGAGACACGTGTACAGTGCTGGGGGAATGGCAATAGCCTGTTGATTCTCTGAGTAACATGCACATGCAGACATTTAAGTGTATTTTACAACTTTAGTAGCTCAGCCAAAGAAAAACAGACTGTCGCCCAACCTCAGACAGGTGTATATGATCGCTTGAAGCAAAATTTTTCATGTCACCATGACCCTTACATAAATTAGTTCATTCAAATCTCTCTTCCTAAGTAGGCTTACTTCTTCCCGGTATTTGTTCTTGAAATGGGTATTCAGTTTTTGCACTTGAACAAATTATACCTGAGCAAAATGTGCATATACCAGTTTTAACCACAAACATAATTGTTAATAAATGAGTATATTTAAAAAATAGATAGATTTTTATGCCCTAACATAGCTAATTTTATTTATGTGCTTGCAACTACTTTAAAGATGTATTTGTCTTGATTCCACTATGGGATTTATTCAGAGTTGATTTAAAGCAGGAATAAATCTTTTGTATTTTGAGTAGAAAATAGAGTATCACTTGTCAATTATTGTGTGGGCATATATTAAATTCTATAAGAGTTTTCAAGAAAAGTGTGATACCTTATTTGAATTTGTGGGACTGACCCGAAAAAATTGTTTGCCAAACACTCAGTTGTACATTTTCTATTAAAACTAACATTCCACTTCCCTCAAGAATTATGTGTAACTCACTTATCTACATCTTCCTCCGTTCCATTTTTAGACAATGATCTGCATTTAGGAGATGCTCTTGGTGGGGGTGAGTACTCTCTTTTTTTCTCAAATATAATGATTAGACTTTTTCTGTAGTCTTTTTCTGAAGTCTGCCTAATTTGTGAAAAGAGATTTCAAAGCCATAGGAGGAACTGTAGTGATGGGAGTCATGACAACTCATGTACCTGCAGACCTTTTGCCAGAGGGTGAGAACAGCAGGATGGGCTGTGTCTGGTTGCCAGCTACAGGAGCTTGCAGGCTGGCCTACCTGTAGGAGCTGAAGTCAGTGATGGGTTACATTACTGTGCCAGGCTACAAAGGTCATGGCTGGGGAGAGGATTTATGCCCCATTCAGCTGCGATGGTGGCCTCTGGCAGAAGGTTGAAGACATCAGTTGATGGTAGTAGTTTCTTCAGCTACCTAAAATGAGTCTGCCTAAGATTAGGAACCAGAGGTAACAGTGGATAGAGAGAGGTGTGAGCTGCTTGCAGCTCTGCCAATCCCAAATTAGAAATGCAGAAAGGAATGTTTTTCAGAGATGAGCACTGATGGGCATGATGTAGCTTAATCTTGAAGCAGTCAAGCTGTTGTAACCAGCTGTAACTTCCAAGTATTTCTATAATATCCAGAACTGACCCAGGAAGTATTCGCAATACTGTGCTGAGCTGCGTAGACATATGAAATCCTTGACTGTGGGAATTTTTGCACCGCATTTTGCTTAGTGTGTTTAGAGGACATCAAGTGCTCTAGAAAGGTTCTTCTACACTAAAATTACCTAAAATGCAAGTAGTATTGAATCAAAGCCTGAAGTTCCACTTGAATCAAGGCTAGACAAAAGAAAATTACTTCTCAGACCATTGCACAGAACCTCTGATTTATGACTACAGTCAGAGTGGTCTGGTTTACTAATGTTCCAGTTGTAGAGAATCATAACTTTTATATAATTCTTTCCCATTTCCAGGGCTTTCCGCATTTCCAGGTTATCCTGTTGCATTTCATGCTTGTGTTTGAATGACAAGTTAGCCCACACTTTATAAAGCTGAATCTGATTTTGTTTATAATTTCTATGTTAATACTGTCACTTCTTCCTTCCCATTCTAACTGTTCCACTCCTGCAAGTTTTTAATGGGTACATTTATGAAAAGATGGATTTAGTATGTTGATTAAATTCTTAATTAAATGCTTAAGTGTCTTCACTAAAACCCACCTTTCATTCAGAGGATGGCAAATGATGTTTCTCTCAGTTTTTATTTCTTTGCTCTATTTTCAGTTCAGGTTCTAAATTGCAATTCATACATGGTATAATGGGATTTATGATATGTACCTCATTATCAATAGTTCTGAAGACGTTATTTTTTCACTAGCTATGCCACAGAATATATCTTCTTATGCTTAGAGAAGACTGAGTAGGTGCAGCATCATAATAGAAATGAATAATGGGATCAGTAGTTCTCTGCTTTTGTGCCATGGAGTCTTAGTTCTTTACACAGAGATCTGGAACAGAACAAGTCCCTCCTTCTATTGAAGAGAATTAATTGGGCAAAGTCTGATTCAGCAAAGCTTTAAGACTCTACCTAAAATCCATTCACTCTAGTAGGCTAAACTTGCCTGAATTTAAGCATATATCTAAATAAGTTGCTGAATCAGAACCTAACCGTTCCTCACAAACAGAAGCATTATATTTAGCAGCTAGGCAAGAAGAAAAGAAGATAAAAGGGCATCTGGCATGTACTGACAGGGAAAGAAAGATTTAAGGAGAGGGAGAGAAACTGGTATTTATTTCTGTGAGCTAACTTTGATTTATTCAGAGCTAAATTGGCTGTCTGGCTAGGAGAACAGTTAAATATGTGACTGAATTGGTTGGAGAAAGGACTACAAGAAGGAACCTACTCTGTATATGCAGAGCAACAGCCCTGGGCGTTAACTTTGGCAGGTTTTGAACTGAGTCAGCTCTTGCTACTCCAGCACCGTATGTGTGGTTTGGAAACTGCTATTAGTCCTCAGATCTCCTGCTC
This sequence comes from Tringa tobata, assembly GCA_033628505.1. Taxonomy (NCBI): domain Eukaryota; kingdom Metazoa; phylum Chordata; class Aves; order Charadriiformes; family Scolopacidae; genus Tringa; species Tringa tobata. The sequence goes on from JAHREE010000480.1 coordinate 4,883,733, forward strand.
TAACCAATGTTTCTCTTCCTAATACTTTGGCAAAAATTAAGCCCAAATACTAGCACAAAGTCCTAAACAACAAAGCTGAAGTCTGCATCCATTTTGCACTGTTCAAGAGCCAAAAATTCATCATGCATTAGATAAATTCAGCATGTGTTAGATGAAACTAATCTGCAGATTTTATTGATACCTGCTGATGGCACGGAGGTAAACTGTTGCCTCCTGCCCAGCCCAGAACATCAGGTTCTCTGTCGGCTTTGCAGAACTGCACCACTGACACCTACAGTAACGCACTGTGCTTCCCAGCTGTCAGCATGAAACAACGTTACCACTTGCCAGAACTATAAGAAATATTTTCCTTCAACATTTTTGTGAATTCTTCTCTCATTTTAATTTTGAAAATATTCCCTTCTCACTTTCTAATTAGTTTTAGTAACTAGCTGTTTGCTGATATAGTGCTTGAGACTTTTTAACTAGGGACAATGTCCTTTTCTTAATTCACCAGAGGACAAATTAGAAATAGGTATAAAATCTCAGGTTATCATACTCTTTATTTACAGCTCTCAGTTTTGCCTGTCCAGCTATCTAACAATATTAATTATCAATAGGTGACATCCCAAGACAACCTTTATACCCACCTCTTCCACCACGACCGGGAAGCCATAGTAATACTGGTAAGAATATTTTCTCCTAAGAAAATCTAGCACTATGAGCTGTTCAGAGCAGATATTTCAAATAGTTTACTTTAATTTCTTTATTAATAGTTTTTCTCACCCAATTCCTCCATCTCCATTTTGTAATCGCTGTTCCTGACCCAGTCTTTGGAAAGATTTTCTGAGTTTTAGTGTTGGTACCATAAAGCTTTTCTGTACACCCAAAATGTGGGATGTTGACTCCTAAGTGGCATGAGACTAACACTCACGTTGTTTCCTTTTTCATTTTGGGTATGTATACACCGAACCGTGCTAACTAACATTCTGATTTGACATCTAGCCATAGGATGTGGATAAGCCTATCATAGAATCACAGATTCACAGAATACAAGGTTGGAAGGGACCTCAAGGATCATCTCATACAACCTTTCTTGGCAAAAGTGTGGTCTAGACAACATGGCCCAACAGTATGTCCAGCTGAATCTTAAAAGTGTCTAGTTATGGGGAAACCACCACTTCCCTGGGGAGATTATTCCAGTGGCTAATTGTTTTCATTGTGAAAAATTTTCCTCTTGTGTCCAATCAGAATCTCCCCAGGAGTAACTTGTACACATTACCCCTTGTCTTTCCCATGTGACTCCTTGTAAAAAGGGAGTCTCCATCTTTTTGTGGCCATCCTTTAAATACTGGAACATGGAACTGGAACCTTATCAAGATCTCCTCATAGCCTCTTCTCAAGGCTGAACAAACTCAATTCTCTCAGCCTTTCCTCGTATGGCAGGCTTCCCAGTCCTTTGATCATCTTGGTGGCCTTTCTCTGGACCCTTGCCATCCTGTTCATATCTTTTTTGTATAGCAGGGACCAAAACTGAACACAGCATTCCAGGTGTGGCCTGACAAGTGCTGAGTGCAATAATGACTTCTTTATCTCTGCTGGTGATGCCCTTGTTGATACAACCCAGCATCCTGTTAGTTTCATTTGCCGCAGGAGCACACTGTTCACTCATATTGAGCTTGTTGTCCACCAGGACCACCAGGTCCCTTTCCACAGAGGTGCTTTCCAGCCAGCTAGATCCCAGTCTGTGCTGCACTCCTGGATAATATTTTCCCAAGTGCTTATGTTCAAATCCATGCTGAGATGTGCATCTGAGATGGCCCTGGGGCACACAACTGGTGGGACTGCGGAGATGGATGTAAATCTGTATTGGTTTTGAGTGTAGTCCCAGACACCCACTGAAATAAAGTGGAAGTGGCACATCTACCCAAGCTACCACCATGTATCCCATATTTATTTCTGGTATGATTGTAGTGGTGAACCATGGACAGGTCCTTCTGGAGTCTTTCTAGAGCCTTTCCTGGAAAGGACTTCCTGCTCCAGGAACCACTGGGATTTGAGACGTCCATATTACAGAAGGATTTGTGCTACTGAGAGCCCAAGCCTACACATCCCACAGGCACCAAGAGAGATGCAGAATGGGTAGACACAAACAGCTTTAGTACTCCAGCTTCCAGGTGAATTTGAATAGGTGACCATTCAGTGCAAGACACCTGACCCATCCAACATGTTGAATCTGGAATCCAAAGGCGCCTCATCCCTCTCTAGTACATTACAGAAAGACCGGACAAGGGAGCTGAGGGCATTATCATTGATCAGATAATTTTGCAACAGAAATCCTAATCTTTATTTTACAGGAGGTTTTGATGACTCAGATCTCCTTGATGGGAAGCCTTTACCACCATACATAGCAGGTAGTATTTCACAATTCTCCTTGCAGCTTCTTCTGAATACTATTAAGTCAGAGCTGGCTAGTTTTGCTTTAGTGTTAATCTGTTTGTCACTGAAGGTATAGGACAAGACTCTGCTATTTTTATTTAGATTAGTTATCCTTCTCCACAAACCATGACTTTGAGCCTGAAGCTCAAACTTGAAAAATATTCCTAAACGTTTTGTAGCATTCTGCTATATGCCAGAACCTTGCAGGATTAATCCCTTTGAATTTAGCTAGGACAGAGTCCCAAAGCAAGGGGCTTCTGCTGAGAACTGCAAGTAGATGCACCGGGCCTATGATCTTGACTTAAATTATTGATAAATCATCTAATTGTCTGGCAGTAGAGACTAGGCAGAGTATACCGCCCCCCCACTCCCTTTATTTAGAATATAATATCCTTCTCCAAAAATGAAGTGTCAGGAGGGTGGATGGTTATTTCTCCACCCAGTGCAACTGTCAGTCAGGACTGGAAGTGGAACTCCTCTCCCACAGTCCTGCCAAGCCACCACCATTCATCTCCTGTACAAAATCACACTGTGCTAAGACTGTTCTCAAAACAAGATGAAAAACATTTCTTTATGAAAATTCATCCTCTATTCCAGGAGAAGAGGAGCATCATTTCAATCGTGGAGGAAACACAGGTATAGTTAATAATGTATTCTATAATTTGTTTCTGATCATGACAAAATAGTAAGAAAATGTTAGCCTTATAGAAGTAGTACACATACTAAATTATGCTTTAAGACACTGCTTTCACACCAGCTGTAATGTAACATAATTTCTAGTCTTCTGCTTAATTCGATTTAATGAATTTCCAATGTTTCACCAAACAATTCTCATAGTTTGGCAAAAGCACACCTTAGTAGAAAACATGTTTAAGTTAAAGCATTTCAATGCCTCTGAAAATAATCTTTCTCTTTTTCCACAGATTCAGGATTAATAGCTGGAGTTACATCTCCTATAATTTCTGCTTTCGTAATACTAGTTGTTGGATCGATAGCGGCCTACTCTGCTTATAAGAACAAGAAACTTTGCTTCAAACCACATGGTAAGCCAAATTGGTTTCCAGCTTTCCAAGTTACTTTAGCACGGGAGCAGATGGGAATTTTACAAAAAATTTCAGTGGGGACAGGAATAGGTCAGGGATGAGGGAATATGAAACTATCATCCTAAACAACTTCACTGGTCTGTACAAGATACTGGTAACTAATGTTCTTCATCAAGAACAAGTATAGGAAGCCATAACACGCTCCAAAGATGAACGCACACCACTTTATGAAGGAAATTGCACAATGTGAGGTTCTGCCACCAGAAGTGACTGACTGCTGTGGCCCTGTGTGTGGAAATGAGTCTGTGTGGCCAAGATCAGCCTTGTCTGGGGCATCTACACGTATCCTCTGGCCAGGGCCCCCATTTCAGCTCTGGCCTGGGTGGGCCTTCTGCCACATCCCCCCGTGTCTGCCCAGGCCATGAGTCTGGCTGGCTGGCTGGCTTTCCTTCCTGTCTTGGCCTTGGATGGGCCAGTTGCCCACCTGATGACAGCTGGCCCATCCATGGGGCCCATTTGCCATCGCCGCCCTTCGGTGCGTGCCCGCCACCAGGGAGGCGATAGCCCAGGCTCCTTTGCAGCTGCCCTCGGCTCCCAGCATTTCGGGAACAACCCAGCCCTGGCCCTTAGCTGCTGCAGAGGTGAATTTAAATCTCAAATTCGTGTTATTGGTTCCATAATGGGATTAATGACCAAGACATAAGGGAAACACAGGAGGTGTGTGGAGAAGCTTCACAGGCGTTTCTGAGGGATCTGGGGTGCCCTTGGGTTGGGGCTGCCATAGTGGGGTCTGGGACAGCTGTTGCTGGTGAGGCACCTGGGGAAGGCTTGGACAGGGTTACACAGGGGACATCCAACCAGAGCACGGCCTGGGATATCCCAGGGGAGTTGGGTCAGGGCCGTGAGGGCTGTTAGTGCCCTCAGGGTCTGAAAGACACTTATTTTCCTCTGTTTCTATGGCTGGGGTGTAACTAAAGCATCAGGCCAGTGATCCCGCTGCCCTCTGGAAAGGGAGAGTGAGACAAAGGGTGAAGGCCATCTATATGCACCTGGTGATATGGGGTTCCCACCTGTTGTCTCAAAAAGAACAAAAAAATAAAAGTCCAGAAGAGCTGGCAGAGGGCATCCATGGTAGAAATGCTGAATGCTCAATCTTCATTTTTCAGGTGGGGCTACAGTGTAAGCCGCTGGAAGAAGAGCTGCCCTCTGATCACAGGCTCCCTTGGTTGGTGACGTTCACCCCCCGGATACAATAGGTTTTTTCTACTTTATCATTCTGACAAAAGAAAAGCTTCCTTCTAATGAATGTTTTGTTGAGACATTGCAATCCTACTCTCTTTTACCTGGTGTCGGTCTTGGACCTTGAGCTTTACATCATCCAAGATATGCTTAAAATGCCCAAGAATAGTTTGAATTATCTGACCGGCATTCATAAAGGCTGGATACGTGTTTTAATTCAGAAGTTATTTTAAACAGCAAAGAAATCAAGTTTAATATAAGCTAAAAATGGAAAGTTTTTTGTTTGTCATTTTAAGTCACTGAACACTTCTGTTTTTTTTTTTTTTCTTTTCAAAATTAGCTAAAATACTTAATCCTCTGATAGAATAGGAATAAGGAAATTACCATTTTCATTCATACTTTTGGGTTTCTTTGGTATATTTCTGTATTGTTTATAAAGGCTAAGGAAAACTTGAAGTTGTATAAAGGATTAAAAATGTTGATGCCTTTACTTTGTATTTATGTCTGAATTCTAGCAAAGTAAAATGAGCTATAGATGGAAAATTCATTCTCAATGTTAAAATATAGCACGAAAATAATATGTACATTTACAAACCAGTGTTTAAAAAAATAAAAATGAGAGGAACTCATGCTGATTTTATTTATTTATTTATTTATTACTGAAACGGTGTTTAGCTCTTCTCAGGAACTGGAATTTGACATAAATTTTGTTTCTCTTCTTGAAAACTTAGGTCCTACTCTAGGACCTAATGTCTTAGGTCCTCCTCTACGACCTTTAAAGGCATTAATCTGGCATACTGTTTTTTTTTAAGAACCATATTATTCATAATTTTTGTAAAGAGAAAATAGGCACCAAGTTTTCAGAACGAGTCTGTGACACTTTGTTCTAAAAAATCTATGTCACACCAACTATTCAACTTCATACATATGTGGAGGTATGGTTGATACAGTTTTGCTAGCAAGGCTGTTTTGTCTTTTTCCCTTATTCCTGATGAACCTTACTGTGCTAACAAATGTCCTTACATAGACAAACCTATCAACAAAAACTAACACTTTTCCAGTCTCTCTGCCTTCATTTAGCTAACTGAATCAAAATACTCGCAAATGAATTAAATGCAGATGAAAGCTGGCAAAACTAGTAGTTTACTGATGTAATTTGCAATACAGCTGTTTTAGCTGACTCTTTAAGGCATAGAGGAAATCTCTGTGTTCTCATCTTCCTCTTACATGAGGCGTGCTTTTTCTTACTGAAATTACATGTAGGTGGAGGTAAACAAGATTTTGTGTTTATTAAATTGTTGAAAGACATCATGAGAAAAAGTCCTTTTTGTATGAAAGAAAATACTATTCTATCTAAACTATATTTGACATGGATATATGTCAGTTGCTGAGGAGATTACCATAATCTTTATTTTGATCCTGAAAATAAGAAATGATAATGTACATCAGTTGAAATACATAAACATCTTGACAACGCACAAACAAACGAGCACCTTTGTGGCTATCACTTTCAACTTATGAATACTAACATATTTTTAAATTGCTTTTCAAGGACATTTGATATTTCTTAAAAAATTCTAATTTTCCAAGTTAATAGTTAAAATAGATTGATATATATTTTGTCAGGTAGATGTAAAGTTTGATTAATGACATGTTAAAGTGTTTTGTGGTTACCACTTCAGTTTTTTGTTTAACAATGAAAATATATATTTTGCTTCTTTCTCTTGAAAATTTTCAATAAACACATACTGTGTTTTATCTAAGATGATCTGAGTTTTGTTTCCTTTGTTTGTTACTTTCTGGCACATATGCCAGCTGATACCTTTTATATACAAATTAATCTATGTCCCACTAGGGAAGAGAAAGAATTGCTTCAAATTAAAGACTTTAGGGAAAAAAAAACAAAACAGCTTAAGAAGTTTTTTTTTATTCAATAGCGGTGTCCAGATAAGGATCTATGTACATTAGTAACATATTTGCATTTGAAATAGTATTACAATTTATTTAAATTTGTTCATAGTATTTTAAAAATATTTTCTTACTTGTGTTAATATTATTGCCCCAAAAGCAGATTTTATTATGGAGAATTTAAGCAAAACCCATGAATCTGGATTGCTAAACACTGCTCATCAAAGTGATTAATCCTCTGAAACTCTGTGGTCTAATTACATCAACATAAGATCAATATACTGGTGTGCAGGCACACTTTTCAGTGTTAATTTCCCTTTTAACTAGTATGATGATGATGACAATAATAATTTTATAATTATTGTAATAATAAAAATTTCAGATAATTGGGGGTTTATGTAGGGAAGCTCTAACATATTTAAATCTGGAGGGGAAGGAAGGAATATAAACTCTCTGTTACACCACCAGAACTCCAGCTCGTATTAGTGTCTCTGACATTTAAAATCTATTCTATACTGTAAAAAAGATTCTGGCACACAAGTAAAACAGAAAATCAGCTAAATGTAGGCATTGCTTTTATAATAAGAAAATGCTTTTGTTGATGAAAAAGTCCCCCAACTGAAATAGATCTGCCAGTAAAGTTATCTATAATAGCGATCTTGCTACTCATAAGCATATTGTTTAGCTGACCCATCTGTTTAAGCAGATGATGAACACATTTCCCCAGAATTTTGTTTCTGCGGGATAAGTAAAGCTTTATTTCCTACGTTTTTACGCCCTTCCTTCCTTAAACAGTTCACCACTGTCACAGCAATGACACCCTCTTCTCCGGTGGACCTGTAGGATGCTCCCAGTGGGTGAGAGCACTAATGCAGGTTGGAGTGGCAACACTCATTGCTTGCAAATGGTTGGAAATAAAGGTTTAAACAGTTGAGCAACGTGTCATAATGGTCCTCTGCTGAGTAGCTACTGACATCCGCACAAGAGTTTGATGCGAAAATGCCTCGACTGAACCACATCGGCCTAAAACTACTTGTCAGGGACGTTGTGAGGCTGAACTACATATAACGGCTACCCCACCTCTACGTTACTGGTGAAAACACACTGTGCGAATATATGTGCATTTTTATATATATTTGTGAAAATATATATACAGCACAAGCTCTTTGAAAACATTTATCTATTTATTTATTGATCTGGGTGCCCAGTTGTCAGACGGTGCGCACCCGCAGGGGTTACGACGGCTCCAGCGGAGTTGATGGGCAGACCCCCTTAAACCAACGGTGAACCCCACGTACCCCGGGGGGCCGTAAGCCAGGCTGGAGTCACCCTGCTCCTGCTCCAAGGCCTTTTTATTTTCCACCCTCCGCAATCTCCGCCGCCAAAGACATTGGTGTGGCTTTGACACAGGCCTGCGGCCGGCGGGCAGCCCGCGCTGTGGTGGAAGGAGCGCGGCTGGCGGGACGTGGCCCCCGCTCACCCCCTCGGTTTGCCCGGCCTCGTAGGCACCCGCCGTGGGGGTCCCCTCCACCCCTCCCGACGGGGACGGCTCTTCTCTTTAACGTGTGTGCGGGGGGTGTGCGGCAGGGACCGGAGCCCCTCGCCCGCCGGGGAGGCTGATAACTACGGCGGAGTAGGGGTCCCGTCTCCTTCCCCGGCGCCCCCCGAGGGAGCGGGCAGGGAGGCTCTGAGGGAGCCTAAGGGAGGCTCTCTGGGGGTCCCACAGCCCCGAGGGAAGGGGGAAAAAGGGGAAAAAAAGGGAAAAGAAGGGAAAAAAGAGGGAAAGGGAATGGAAGGAAGCCCCCAGACCCCGCCGTGACGGGACGGCTCTCCGGGCCGCCGCCACCCGGACCGGGCGGACGCTGCCGCGGGGCGGCCAGTGGGGCGGGAACGCCACTCCGCACCGCCAGGAGGCGCCGCGGTGCTGCCGCCACGCG
>JAHREE010000480.1:4892675-4921940 GCA_033628505.1 Tringa tobata
GGGGGTCCCCGGTTTCAGTTCCCGTGTGTGGCAGCTCAGTGCCTGGGGTTGATGCGGAAAGGGAGCCTGCAGATTAGAGGATTAGAGGATTGTAGTTTGTTTTTTGTTTGTTTGTTTGTTTTTTTTTGTTTTTTTTTTCGTGGTTGGTTGGGGTATTTTGTTTGCTTTTTTTCTCTGGAAGGAGAGTGGAAAGACTGGAAACACCTAACTGTATCAAGTCCTCTCTGCTGTCTTCGGATTGCTTAAGCAACTGTTACTCTCTTTTTTTTTTTTTTTTTTTTTCAAACTGGTATGTTACTATTTTGGGACCAGCTTTGGGTGCTATGAGTTATGCTTATTTGCATATTGTGTTATGGTTGCATTTGATTGTTCCTGAAGATCGCTTACGATCTGTTGGATAACAAAACCGCAGGGTCTTGAAGCAATATGTAACTGTTCTTGACTGAAAGATACATAGTAAAAGCTACACAAAAAAAAAGAGAAACAAGTCCTCTTTCTGTAGTCTCCAAGATAACCGTCTTAATCCCATCTACTAAAATTCTGTATTGTTTTAATAAAGCAGGAGAGAATCTAGTTTGGGGTCAGACAGAACTTGGTTAGACCAAGAGAAATACTGCATGCCATCAAATGTCCATTTATATTTGTTATAAAAAGGTCTGTGTAAAGGTATTGCTTGTGCTGTATTCATCAGCAATGTAAATGTTTCTACTCTTGGACCCAGATCGAAGAAGTATGGGAATTAAAATTGCCAGCTGTCATTATTTTATTTTTTTTTTTAACTAGGGCAGGAACTGCTTCTTTGCTGAGAACTTACATAATAATTTCTGATGGTGGCCTGACATAGGTTATTAATTTTACCCACTTACACCAAAATAGTTCTTGATTGGTGGTGCCAGCTGAAGCAGAGGTCTCTGTTCCAAGTGTTTCTGATACAGTTGTGCTAGTTCAGAGAAGTGAGAAGGCTGATATCTCTCTTTGCAGTAGTCTGACGCATCTTCACCGAGATGTGCTTCTGGAGGAGGGTGCATAGAGACCTGTGGGTGGAAGGGGGTGTAAAAAATACTATTGTTAGAAAACGTGATGTGAGCTGGGGCTGTGCTATGTCGTTGTCACTCGGGATTTCGGAAAGGTGCTTTGGGCTCAGCAGGCACAGGTCCAGACTGCAGCCTGCCTGGTCCTGCAGATCGTGTCTGAAGTAGAATGGAGGGAGGTGACAAGAGCAGCAGATGGTAGCAGGGAGGACTTTAAGAAAGCAGTTGTAGAAGGTTGGTTAGTATGAATGGCAGTACGTACTGCGGACCTAACTGGCCTGTTGGAGCCATTGATTTATCAACTCCTATTTTTACGCATAACATGTCAACATGTTATTTAGAATATGCTTGTAGGAAAGTTGTAGCATATGAGTCTCTAGTTTCCCATCACAATCTGGGAGTCGACAACTTGGCAATAACAACTCCTAGAGAATAACAACTCCTAGAGTTGTTATTCTAGGAGATGCAGATGTCCAAGGAGCACATGTATCTTTTCTCTCTCTATCAGAAGAAAGACTGAAATAGGTTTTAAAAGCTATGTCTAGTGGATAATGGAGGAAAAAAAAGTCCTTACTTAAACTTGTCTTGATGCTGGCAGGTGCATGTGGTTCATTCAGTACTTGTTATTACAAGTCTCTCCTGATTCTTGGTGCCTACCTCAGGTTTGTTCTCTTTTTTTTTTTTTTTGAACATCAAAGTGAGTACCACCCTGTCTGCTAGCTGGTGTGGATTTGAAGTAAGGTTTTTAGCTGCCCTAGAATTGTTTTTGGGCCTATTGAAGAATTCTGCCTCTGGCAGTGTCAGAGGTACTAATGCTATGAGTAAGCTTTATAAGAAGTTGGTGATCTTGGCTAAAAAAAAAAAAAAAAAAAAGAACTGTAACAGGTTTCACATAAAATCACGCTGACTGTGGTGATTCACATTACTTTTGCTGTCTCTTCTGTGATGGTATCTGTAGCTGCAGTGCAGGCTCTAAAATAACTCACCAAAGTCACTTGCTTGCAAATCCTTGGTTTGTTCTGAGAAACAGTCAGGTGTTAAAAGTGAGCAGCCACTGCTGATGATAATGATTTCTAAATTTGAATCTTTATGTGCTGTGTGGTAATCCACACAAGAGAAATGAACAGATTTATAAATTTATATGACATGCTTCTAATTTGATTCTAATAATACACTTAATTTTCTCATAGTTCACTGAGAGTCAATGGTATTAGCCATAGGGTTTCACAGCTTGAAAGCAGTTTCCTTGAAAACTTAATACCGTTCACACTAGGTTCAATACTGTTCACGCTATTGTCATACAGCACAAAGAATTGAAAGTTCTGCATAGTGGTGCACTTGACACTTAAAATTCATTGCACTGGATATTTTTTTTTTTAATACCTCCACCTTTCAAACATAAAAGGTCAAAACCTTTGCAGCTTAAAGTCAGCAAGTGAAACCCTGTGTGTGTTAAATGTAATACAGCATTGTCCTTGATTTCGTTTAAATGGAATTCTCAGATAAACATTTTGCTCTTACAAGTTTATATGAAAAACTGATCCTTAGTTTTCAGTTATAAAAATAAAACATCTATTTATAGGGGCAGAGTTCCGAAGAACATTATAAATGAGGCAAGTCAAATAACACTGTCCTTGAAAACAGGGATTAGATGAAAGAACAACTAATGATAAAATCTTTTGATTTTAAACCCCCTATGGATCTTTACTGGATTAGTGGTGCCCCTGTATGATCTTAAAATAGCTAGGACGTGGTTCTCTCTTTGCGCTAGAAATATTTTGATATTGCATGATTTCAGTCAATACTTGATTATCTATTTAATTATCTTTGTAATGATTCACTCTATTAAGAAGGCTGCAATATGTATCCCACATCTGATTCTCAAAAGAGACACTTGTTGTGTGTTGGTGTTTGGTTCTTGATTTTTTTTTTTTTTTTTTTCCTGTGGCAGGTATTAGCAAGAGTTTCTTAGAAGCTATATTTGTTTGGCAAACTACTTGCTTGTGGTGCTTACCACAGCTTTAGCCCAACAAGTACAGGGCATGAAAGCATATGTAGGATGCGGTAATTTGCCATACCAACTTGCTGAACTATTTTGATGAGTAGCTTCTGTATTTTTAGATGTATTACTTATGTAAAAATTCAGCTTTTGTAGCTAAAAGAATTTGCAGAAGCAATAGGAAGATTATGTGTTCAGTTTTGTGGTTGCTATTTAAGATTTAAACACCCACTCATTTCACACTTTGTTTTTTTTTTTTTTTAACCTACCCCCCACGTTCCTCTCAGTAGTTGTTTTATTACCTTTATTTGGCTAAAGATGCCTGTTGCCTCACAGAACAGTGCTTTTCTTTGCTGACTCTTTGTGTCTTTTGAGAATAATTTTATTGCTAAAGTAGCCTTCAGCGGTTTTCTGCTTTGGATTTTTATGTATGCTTATATTTATTCATTTAACCTTTTGAAAAGTTGCAGTAGGAGTAGTTCTGCAGAACTTGCACAATTGTCCTTTTTAAACCACTCCATGTAAGCAACTCTTTATTACTTGTTTTCTGGAACGCCTGTAACTTGCTAGATCTGTTATGATAACAGGAGATTTGAAAGCCCCTTTTTTCCTTTGCTGCTTCTGGAAACTGTGATTAAAAATGTTATTGGAGTTTGCTTAGGTGAGGGATCTGCAAACTATTTATAGTTTGGATGGACGATTCAGTTTATTTGGCCAAGTTTAACACTGCTGGGTAAAAGGATTCTCCTGCGGCGTAGGGATCTGTTGCAAATGTAAGGTGTATGTGCTTGATTCAAATTCAGGTCTGGCTGGAGATGAGTGGGAGGCAGGGCAAAAAGTGGGGAAGAATCATAGAATGGTTTAGGCTGTCAGTGACTTGAAAGATCATCTAGTTCCAAGCCACCCTGCCGTGGGCAGGGACACCACCCACTAAACCAGGCGGAAGACAGCATGCCAGTGGGTCTGTGCTTTGATCTGGATTTGAAGGAAAATGAAAATACTTGGTACCTAAGAGCTTGTCACTGGCACCAACCATTCTACATTGCATACCTTGGTATTAGGTTAGAGGTTTGAACTCATTCATTTTGGCAGCCTCTGTCTGAGGCAGCCATGAGGTCATTTGTTGGGTTCTCTGCAACCAGTTCTGTGAGATTCTTTCCTAGAGTCTCTCACAGAGCCTGGAAACTGTATGACAGGGTGGGTTTTTTCTGTTATTGTTTTGTTGGCTTAATTTACTTAGCATAATTGCTTGTCTCTTAAGATGATGGTGGTTTTAAACAAGTACTTCAATACAACTATTTATTGAAGCTCTCTAGAGCTCAGTGGAATTCCCCTCATCAGTGTGACCCGCTGATCTTGTTCTGGTTAATTTTGCAGCCTAGAAAGCTGAGGTCTTCCTTCTGCTCTGAGGATGCTGTTCGCCTTGCTGAATCATAGGTTCTGGCTCTCCCCAGGAGAACCCCAATAACTGTGGTTCTGTCAGAGGGCAGAGCTGAAGAAGCAGACCCTGGTGATACAGGCCTGGTATCATTACAAAATACATTATGTCTGCTATTGTGCAGGAGTGTAGCTTACTTTCTTTTTTATTGTATTTTTTTTCCCATGTGTTTCTTGACAATGAGGAACATTCCTAATTTTCTTGGAGTTACTTGAGGTAGAGATCGTTAGCTTCTGGGAGGTGTACCAATCTCAGTAGCAATTTCTCTGCGTTTGTTCAGCCAGCATCAGTTATTCCTGTACAAAGAGGACAGAGCAAAGCATATTGCAATTTGGGTGGATTCAGTAAGATTATGGAAAGAAGAACATTTCTGGCTAGTACTTAAACTTCCTGGTTTTTCCATTAGCTTTTGGCACTGTATAAACAGGAACATTTTCCTTATCACTTGTATTATACTATGTTAGTTAAATGTACAATCTAAATATTTACAGATGGGCTTTTTTGATTATGTTTAGGCAATAAAATTGGGGAATTGTTTGTTTAAGGCTGGTCTGAAAACTTCATACCTGTTATTATGTAAATTGGGCAAACAAAAGTCAGAAACATACATTCTGCAGTCTCTTTCACTGGATTTTCTATTCAGTTGTGTCTTGTGGGGGAGTTTGGGAAAGAAAAGAGCTTATCACAGGAACTGCAGGTTGTTATAAGCCACAGCCTGTTGGTTAGCTGGAGGAGGGAGATTGCAGACACCTGCCAAAAGAGCTTATATAAAAGCTGTGAAGTGACTTTTCTGAATATTTGCTCACAGTAACAGATCAAGCCTTTGTGACTCTTGCTACCAATGATGTGTACTGTCAAGGAGCTCTGGTTCTCGGACAGTCGTTGAGGAACCATACGACATCTAGAAAATTGGCAGTACTAATTACACCAGTGGTTTCCAGTGGGATGAGGTAAGGATTCTTGTATTTTTGGAGGTTGATAATGTGGAAGGATAAACAACAACATGAAAGATTTTAATAGGCTTTCTGTGGATTTCACAGCATTATGTCTAGAAGTTCCCCCTTGGCCACTGATTTCTGAGAGGAGTCCCAAATAACATCCATGATAAGATCATAAGCCTAATAAGAATTCACTTACAGAAATAGCGCTTGTGGCTGGAAGTTGTCTTAAGCTCCTATTTGGGAACATAAGACAAAAGTTTGGGGACCAAGGTCTAAGTGTCTTGCTGTTGAGCTGAAATAAAGACTTTACTCTTCTTTTCTCCAAGAGTTTCTCTTTTAGAAAGAGCAAGATGTGTAACACCTGTGACATGAGAACTCCCCAAAAACCTTAGGGCCTGTTGCAGATGACTAATCTTGTTAAAATAATGGTGCACAGTTATCATGATGAGAAATAAATTAATTTTGGTTTTGTTTTTTTTTTTTAAATCACTTTCCAATTTGGGTTGTGATTCTACAAGTACTACAGAGCTGCACGTACAGAAATCTCATTAGATATCTTGAACTCAAGCCCTGTTATTTGAAGGACTGTGTTGCTTGTTAAAAGGAACTTTAAATGCTGTAGCTACTTAAACTCTTAGTTTTGCTATGGCTTAGGAAGCGTGCAAGCTCCTGATTTCTGTATGCCATATGAAAGTATTTGCAATACATATGGCTCAAAAAACGTATTTTCCCATTTTTGCTGTGATTAGATGTACAGAAATCTGTTTTTACAGGTTTTTTGAAGTATGGATTTTGTCAGAACAGTGTAACCTTCTTGAGGGAATATTATATAAATTTGACACATGGGTGGATACTAAGTCAGTTTTTTCATCCCCATTCAGTGGAGGGAAAAACCCTTATAATACTTTTTTTTTTTTTTTTTTTTAAATCAAGGATGGTATTTCAGAAAAGCACATCATTGAACTATGCTTCTAAAACTCTTAGTTCTTTCCCAGTTAACTCCTGTCCCTTGAAGATCAGTCAGGAAAAAGCTGATGACTCTGAAATCTAGATAATCAGCACAGACTTTTCTTTTTCTGTGTGTGTTTGTATGACACCCAGGACTTTATAGTTAATAGTGTAATGTAAATTAATAAGCTGTGTTTAAAAGACTTTTTTCTTGTATCTTGAAGGACAATTACATACTTTGATATCACCTATGAAATTCCTGTGAAAGATATGCATAGAGTCTTCCTTAAAAGTCTAATTTGAGATGGTTTGTCATAGTGAGCAACTATATATTGCCTGTTCTAAAAGCTGCAGTTTTGAAGCTGCATTTACTCGGGCACAATAGATGCAAATAACCGCAGTGACAGTGTGTGCCACATCCTGTGCACTGCACAGGGAATGTAGTACAGTGTGATGCTTTAGAGTCAATCGTGCAGGATGAAAGCTGCTTTAGTTTCTGTTGGTGTTTCTATAGGGCATTAAGTAACTAAAATTAAAATTGGTTTCTCCTCCATACAGCACCTGTCGCATTTGAGATGTGCTGGCCCTGTAGTAGAAGAGGTGGTGGTTTATGGCCCGATAGCTGCCTCTTCAGGAGAACTGTTTACAAGGACGTTTCACTCTTGACGTCTCATTCTAAACCAATCAATCTAGCCTTTGTTATTGTCATAAAAAATGTTGTGCTGTGTGTTTGCTATTTTCATGCCAGAAATGAAGTCTGATGAACCTCTCTAAATTCCCTTCTTTCTCTCCACTGCTTGCCCTGGTAGGTCTGTCCTCCGCAGTGTGTTTGATGAAGTAATTGAAGTGGATGCACTTGACAGTGCTGACTCAGTCCGTTTGGCTCTGATGCAGAGGCCAGAACTGGGTGTAACCTTCACTAAACTTCACTGTTGGACTCTTACTCATTATAGCAAATGTGTCTTCATGGATGCAGACACTTTGGTGAGTAGACTGGGAGCCGTGGAAACATTTGTGTATGCCTTAAAGAGCTGCTCTCGGTGTGGGATACTTCCTCATCACTCAGCCTACTGGCCTATGAAGTGACTAGATTTGCTGCTGGTCACAAGGTTGCAGGAGTTCCAGCTGGCATGTTCTGGCAATGCTTGTAGTTTTGCTGGCTGCATAGAAATAAAGGCTATTTTGAGAGTAGCCTCAGGACTGTCCTCAAAAGATATCACAAACTCTATGCAAATGGATTTCTGACAGTTATTTAAAGTAGATCTCTGTCACATACTTTCATTTGGTCTTCTGGTCAGGAAGACAGGCCAGTTTTAAGATGAAGGTATGGTATGTTGTATTTCAAAGAACCTTCTAGAGCGTCTCTGAGGCTCATGAAGTAATTTGAGAAGGTTTATGCTTTTATCACAGAAATCATGGAGAGCCACAATTAATAGACCTGTCTCTGTGAGTCCAGAGGAGGGCCACAAAGATGATTGGGGGCTGCAGCACCTCTCCTATGAAGACAGACTGAGAGATTTGGGGTTGTTCAGCCTGGAGCAGCCTTTCAGTACTTACAGGAAAGATGGGGAGGGACTCTTTATCAGGGAGTGTAGTGGTAGAATGAAGGGTAAAGGTTTTAAACTGAAAGAGGGTAGACTTAGACTAGATATTAGGAAAAAATTATTTACTGTGAGGGTGGTGAGACACTGGAACAGGTTGCCCAGAGCAGCTGTGGATGCCTCATCCCTGGAGGTGTTCAAGACCAGGTTGCATGGGGCTTTGAGCAACCTGCTCTAGTAGAATGTGTCCTTGGCTGTGGCAGGCAGGTTAGACCTAGATGGTCTTTAAGGTCCCTTCCAACCCAAATAATAAAGTAACGTAGAATTATATTAAAAATAAAGTTTCTGACCCCTAGCATAGTTTGTATGGCTACTGCCTTTATGCTGTGGAAGCTATATATTTGGCAAAACTGTCAATTTACTCCCTTGGTACTGAATTTGCTACTCATGTTCTAGAAAAACACTTGCTCTAACAGTTTTTCTCTTTTCCTGGTGTCTCTAAGGTGCTTTGCAATGTTGATGAATTGTTTGATCGAGAAGAGTTTTCAGCAGCTCCTGATTCTGGCTGGCCTGACTGCTTTAATAGTGGTGTATTTGTGTTCCGACCTTCTTTGAAAACTTACAATCTGCTGCTCCGGTTTGCTGCTGAACATGGCAGCTTTGATGGTAAGGGGCAAGGCATAAGGGACATACATAAGACAGTACATTTCTTCTCAGTAAGCTATTATTCTGTAGCTTCCATGCTGTCTGGCCGAATGGAGGAAGGCAGGAGTTCTCTGGGCTTTATGGAATTGTGCCCCCATAAAAATTTAAGGTGCAGAATTTTGCCTCTTACACTGTACTTAAGACTTCTTGTGGACTGTGCTTTCCAGAAAAGTGCAAAGAAGGGACATTGTGTCTGAGTCTTGCTCAGTAAATTTTAATTTTGCTGTCTGGTTTAGGAGAGAGATATACAGCTGATCTTCAGTCTTCTGCTCTGAGGGATACCAAAACCCTTTGCTACTCCTTCCTTCATATATTACAGTAGGACTCCATTTACACTGAGCTTGCATTGGAGTGGATCAGGTATTACTCACTTGTACCTGCTCACATGGCCATATTGTCAAGTCCAAGTTGCAGTCCCATGAACACACCAGTCTCACTCCCATCCTTGGATGTGAAATTTTGATGTAAATTTGTGTGTATGCATAATTATGGTAATATTGGTTTATATATTCTTTAGGAGGTGATCAAGGCTTGTTGAATAGCTTCTTCAGCAACTGGGCAACAGCAGATATTGGCAAACACTTACCTTTCCTCTATAACTTAAGCAGCAATGCTGTATACACCTATGTTCCTGCTTTCAATCAGTAAGTAGTAACGCTTCTGACTGACTGTAAACCTCTGTAGTTTAACAAGCTTTCTATTATAAGAGAGAATAATAATGGCATATTCTGTCGATCATAAATTACAGTAGACACACATGATGTTATGTAAAAATCATGCAGTAGAAGCTTCAACACAATAAGAATGTCTTGCATCTGGTCACACAGAGTCCCAGAGGTGGCTACACTGTCTCATACGTTGTTTCAGAGAAGTTGTTCTCATGTTTGAGTAGTTGTAGCTACTTCAGCGGAGGTTGCTTTGCAGCTACTTTGAGTAGAGTTTACTTTAGTGTTAGGTTCTGACAGCTTTACTTTTAAAGTAGTTCCCTTGTTTTCCAGTCAGTTCTGTGGGAAACAGTTGGGCTATTTTTTTAATTTTGTTTTTTAAAACCATTTCTTAGGTTCTTCCATGAAACAAATCTTGTGCTAGTAATTAGAGGACTTCAGACAATGCAGTTAGAGAAACTTTTCTGCCAGAAGGCAACTTGGTTTTAGGGTGTCATGAATTACTGCTCCAGTAGCACAAACACTCTTACTGGAAAGTGAACTTAGGATGATGCATTTATTAGTAATTTTTAATATGTGATCAGTAATAACCAATTTTGTTGATTCAGCAGTTGAAGTGGTATTTGTTTGTGAACAAAGTGTGCAGGAGAACTGGAAATAGTATTGCACGAGCCTGTCACTTTCCTTCATGAACTTTTGTACTAGAATCAGCATCTGAAAGCAAACGGCAATGCAGCCTTCTGTTTTCTGTATACCAAGTGGGATACCTTAAACTAATAATATAGAAAAAATATTAATATATATATACTCGTATTGAATGTGTTGCTGTTGCAAAATGTGAAATTACTCACAGTGTGAGTAAGCCTGTTTCTTTAGCAGTTTATATAGGCTAAAAGAAATATTTAATGTATGTATGTATGTTTAATCACTACAGTTTTGGTAGAGATGCCAAAGTTGTTCACTTCTTGGGAGCGACAAAGCCCTGGAACTACAAATATAATCTTCAAACAAAGAGAGTTATGCAGGATGGCACAACCTCTGGATCTTTTCATCAACTGTCATTTCTTGCCCTCTGGTGGAATATATACAGCGCCAGTATATTGCCTTTGTTAGAAAAACTTCAAAAGATGGAACAATCGGAATCTGAGGAATGCAAGGTAACTAATATGGAGTTAGTGGCAATATACTGAAATCACAAGAAAAATTCTGAAAATTATGTTTGCTAGAGGAAGGAATTATATAAAAACCCATAATATCTGTTGATTGGTGGTAGCAATGATTGCTTCTAGAAACATCTAAACTAGCAGTTTAGGAGGGATTTTTATTATTATTGGCTTTCTGTAGATTTCCCCAGCCCCCTTCTTAATTGATGAAGAGTTTGTAGGGGAATGTATGTGTATAGATTCTGCAAATTAAACACAAAGTGTGATACAAGTTTTCCACAGAAGGTGATAAACTGACTATGAAACAAACAGACTTTTGATTTTTTGGAACGAAGCTGATGTAGACCATCAAACTAGCCCTTGAACTATCACAAAAATTACTTTTTCAGAACTGCATTATAACTTATATTATGAGGTTCATAACAAATAAATTAGATTTGCACAGACAGTGTTAATTACATTTAGGATGTTATTTACAGTACTCATCTGTCAACAAGCATTTACTGAGCTCTTTACGCTTTTTTTTTTTCCTTCAAAGGAAGTGCAGCAATGTATGGTTTTCATGAATAGGATAAAAAATCTGTTGATAAATAGATGATTTCTTGGAGACCAGCAACATAAAGTAATGATCAGGAGGAGCACAATTTTTAATTCTGTATTTAACGTGACAATTTAGATCACTTTTTATGCATATGTAAATATTTTCTTAATGCTTTTTTATGTTAGGCTATTCCTGTAGTTGAACTAATTGCATAGTCCCATAAGATCAGTTGGGCAATTACCATCAAAGCCCCAGAGAGGAGTTTGGTTTGTTAATCTCATAACAAATAGAAAAGCAGACGAAGGAATGGGTAGTTTTTGATCTCAGACTTTAATATGCTTTAATTTTTAAGAAAATATGCACTAAAGAAATTTCAGCCATGGTAAAATGAAAGTGGAAATACCTGTTAGATTTACTTCCTGATGATGCTGGCATACTCATGAGTGCAAAAATCTAAATTGCAACATGCTCTGAATCTGGGATCACAAACTTCTTGAATTTATTAACTTACTCCTTTAATGCTGAGATCACAGAATCATATGGTGTTGGAAGGGACCTCTGGAGGTCATCTAGTCCAACCCCCCTGCCAAAGCAGGTCCACCAAGAGCAGGTTGCACAGGAATGTGTCTAGGCGGGTTTTGAATGTCTCCAGAGACGGAGACTCCACCACCTCTCTGGGCAGCCTGTTCCAGTGCTCTGCCACCCTCAAAGTAAAGAAGTTCCTCCTCATGTTTAGGTGGAAATTCTTATATTCAAGTTTATGCCCACTACCTCTTATCCCATCCTTGGGCACTACTGAAAAAAGACTGGCCCCATCCTCTTGACACCCACCTTTTAAGTATTTATAAGCATTGATCAGATCTCCCCTCAGTCTTCTCTTGTCTAGACTAAAAACACCTGAGTCCCTCAGCCTCTCCTTGTAAAACAGATGTCCCGGTCACCTAATCATCTTTGTAGCCCTTTCCTGTACCGTCTCCAGCAGTTCCCTGTCCTTCTTGAATTGGGCAGCCCAGAACTGGACACGGTACTCCAGATGGGGCCTCACCGGGGCAAAGTAGAGGGGGAGGATGACCTCCCTCGACCTGCTTGCCACANATCTTTGTAGCCCTTTGCTGTACCCTCTCCAGCAGTTCCCTGTCCTTCTTGAATTGGGCAGCCCAGAACCGGACATGGTACTCCAGATGGGGCCTCACCAGGGCAAAGTAGAGGGGGAGGATGACCTCCCTCGACCTGCTTGCCACACTCTTCTTGATGCACCCCAGGATGCCATTGGCCTTCTTGGCCACAAGGGCACTTTGTTGGCTCATGGCTGTCCTATTGTCCACCAGGACTCCCAGGTCTTTTTCCTCAGAGCTGCTCTCCAGCAGGTCAGCCCCCAACCTGTACTGGTGCCTGGGGTTATTTCTCTGCAGGTGCAGGACCCTACACTTGTCTTTGAAGTTCCTCAGGTTCCTCTCTGCCCAGCTCTCCAGCCTGTCCAGGTCTCGCTGTATGGCAGCACAGTCTTCTGCTGTGTCAACCACCCCTCCCATTTTTGTATCGTCAGCAAACTTGCTGAGGGTACATTCCATCCCTTCATCCAGGTCATTGATGAGTATATGGAAGAGGACTGGACCCAATACTGACCCCTGGGGAACACTACTTGTTATGAACCTCTAACTAGATTCTGTGCCCCTAATCATGACCGTCTGAGCTCTTTCAGCCAGTTTTCAATCCACTTAACTGTCCATTCATCTAATGCACACTTCCTAAGCTTATCTGTGAAGATGCTGTGGGACACTGTGTAAAAAGCCTTGCTGGAGTCAAGGTAGAACACATCACTGCCCTCCTTTCATCTATCCAACCGGTCATGCCATCATAAAAGGCTATCAGGTTAGGCAGACATGACTCCCCCTTGGTGAATCCGTGTTGACTACTTCTGATAGCATATGGATGAAAAGAAAGCTATGAGATCCCTGCAAGGAAGTGAAACTGTTGTAAATAAGATATCAATTTCCTGCAAAATTGCATTTCAGTGGTGAGATGTTCTTGTTTTTATTAGCACACTTTCAATGGAGTTGAAATTACACTGAAAAAGGTCAGTCCTTCTGTGGCCAATTCGCTGCAAACGCCTGTGCTTCCAGAGCAGACATATGAAATATATCCCACAGCTTCTTCACCCGAGAAACTCACTTTGGAAGCTGTAAGTATGTTGTATATTACTATATGCAGTAAAAAAGTAAAATAATATACTGAAATGAGATTTTTTTTTTTAATTATGCTTCTGATCTGGGAGATTATATCTTCTTTGATTTAACTGTAGCTATTGAATTTTCTTGCTAGTATCAGAAATAGTCTAAAAAGTACTTATTTTCTTTAACCTGAAGTCGCACGTGCATGATGTGTCTGGAGGTTTACATTGAATTTCACAAAGAGATTGTTTGTTGAAAGTTGTTAGGTACTCAATAAAGGAAAATATAATTCTGTTACCAAAGTAATCTTTTAAATATTAATACCCTTGTGAATTAAATATATTTAAAACTAGAATCCTTTCTGTCACTCCTATGTAGAAATTATTGGTTTTTTTTCCAGAAGTGTTGGCTTGCAAAACTGTTCAATAAATTTATTTGATTTGGGCAACAAGAAGTGTCTTAAAAGAATCCACTGATGATCATTATAGGGGTCCTGACTCCCCTTATATTATGCACGAATTGTTGGACATAATTGCACAGTGATTCTGCAGGTTGAAGTTATTATGTGTTGTACAGTAAACCATGCTACAGAAAGGTACAATGGGATAAAAGAAAATAAACGTTCTAATGTCATCTGCTATTGTATCTTGTGGACTACTCTCTAGTAAGATGACAGTTTTTATTATGTTCACTACTTTGTCCTTGAGACTATAGTTACTCCGTAAAGTAAAACTGTAGTCTTCCTTCGTTTCTTTTCCACCGTGAGTGTGGAGGGGATGAAGGAAAATTGCAAACCTTCCAGCACTATAATTTAAGAATAATTTATTTGCAAATGATGTGTTACCCGATGTGCCTCATGCGTCTGACTCCATTGAAAATGCTCAAGCCCAATAGAGACACATTTTCAAGATGTTTGTTTGGGGTAAAAAAAAAAATCATAATGTTCACTTAAAGCATTGTCATTCAAATTTAAAATTCTTTAATTTTTGAAATTACTACGATTTGTTTATCAGAAGATCCTATTAATTTCAAATTAATAGTCTGATTCCCTTCTTACTTAGGAACATCATGATTCCACTTTTTGTTGCTTAGCTTCAGTAATCTTGTGGGATTGGTTTTCTTTTGATGGAAGAGACTTCAGAATGGGGTCTCTCTACTCACTTATGTTTTGATACCTGGCAAAGACAAATATTTGGGGCAGTATTTTTGGGGCAATCTATTTTACCTCTGTTTTGCAATTCATTGTTCTATTTTCATTCTATGAAAAGCTCCTGAGTTACAGAGCAAGCTATTATCCTATAATGAGATTTTTCTCATTGAAGTTTGGTCTCATGAATGGTAGGTGTCTACTATGAGCTAGCTTTCGAGACTGGCTGGCATTCTTCAGTGACTACAGAAACACTCTTGAACCTATTTTAGGATGAGGTGAGCTGCCCTCTGGAGGTACTTATCCTAGATTGATTATAGTAGGAGCTTAGATACAATACCGTTTTGACAGCTAAAGCTGGGTAAGATGAATTTTGTCCTTGGTGATAATGTGTTTTGTACCTTTTCCTCCCATCCCCTGCTTTCCCCTACCCCAAGATTGAAATGGATTTTTATTGTATGAATTCTTATGCTAAGGAAACTATGAAAAAATATTCTCCTAATAAAACCTCAGTGGCTGTATTTTAGCAACCTGTATGTGAAGTTGAAAAAAGCGGTTCTAACATCCATCTCTCTGAGCCTGACAGACCTTCAGAACAACTTGTATCTCATCCTGCGTTTCAGGAAACCTCAGAACTGGTACATGTAGCTTTCTGCACGGTACACATATTGATAACTGCATGCATGTCTTTGCTGCCAACATAATGTCGTGAAATGTCAGCTAATTGTGGTGCAATGTGCAAATAAATTCTTTAATCTTTTAGCGATGTAATTCTTTAACTGCTTCTGATACTGGGGTATGATCTCTTTCTATCAGTTACACTTTTAGTTTTTAAATGTATATTTACCTGTGCTAGTCCCCAAGTAATAAATGCATGATGTTAATTTTAGCTCTCCGATACTAATACAAGCAAAGCTGTTTGGGGGTTCTTGTTCTGTTCTGTTTTTTGTTTGTTTGGGTTTGTTTTTGTTTCTTTGTTTTGCTTTTGGTTTGGTTTTTTTTTTTTTGTTTTGTTTTACCGGCTGAAGTGATGTTTCCAAGCAAATGGAAAATGAATGTAGAGCGAGCGAGTCAGACAGGGAGCCTAAGTGACTGGGCTTTCCTTTGTGATCTTGCACTGCATTTATCTGTGGGCAGTGTGACAGCAGTGCCAGACTTGTCATTGATGGGGGTGACAGGGTGTCAAGGACTTGTATCTTGTAGGGTAGGCAGCACTGCCTTGTTCCTAATGAGGCCTTTTGTGTGACTGTGAAAGCCTGCAGTGAAATCCTTTAAGACTGAGAAACAAAACTGTAGGTGTAACTGTAGGTCCCGTGCAGCCAAGGGTGTTTGAGCCCTAGCTAAAATTCTTCATTTCTGAAAACATGATGATTCCTGTCTTCTTGTTACTGGCATCCAAAGCTGTAGATAAGGCTTGCCAATGGTAAAGGAAGGAATCGTCATGGATTACTGCAGTTATGTGTGTACAAAGTCTGAAAACTAAATACCAAGTATTGTTGCATATTTACATACATAGGTAGCAAGCATGCTCTTCAGAGTATTTATTCATGTTTAAAGTCATGTGGAGTGGGACACAGGTGGGGGTAAATATGAAAGGGTGCAGTTACCTAAGCATATATGTTCACTGTTTGAGATGCCTTACCTTGTCGGTAGGTGAAGGCCTTGCACAAATTCTGTGCCTTATCTGCCCCAAATCAGCAGATGTAATGAATATTCCAGGACATTTAGGCAGTTCGAGCCACTGATTCCTGTCCGTTAAGTTCTGCTCTGAAACATTTTTTGTATTGAATTTGTGAGGGCTTCACTGGAAGGCTATTCTGGTTGATTTCAATGTTGTTTATAACATGAGTTATTTGTGTTGGAGCCTCTTGCAGTAGTACTGAAAGCAGGTTTTCGGTAGCTGTCTTGATTAGTCCTTGTTGTATTTCATGTTTATTAATGGTTGTAATTGTTAAGATGTTCCAGTTTTACTGGCGTTGGTCAATCATGGACACAGTTTTTCTTTTGTGGGGTTGAAATTATCACTAATAATGTGTCTTGCATTCATGCAAGTTTGATAACTTGATCTTGAACTGAGATTCACAATTTTGGACAATCGTTCAAAATGAACTAGTTACTGGTATAATGAATAGTGCCAATCTTTCGCATTAATTTATATGGGTGATCTGCTGTTTCACATCAGCTAAATGATAATGATCTCACTGGAGATCAAACAAATGACCAAAAATTCTAGGAAATTTTCACATGAAAGTCTGTTGAAGACAAAATTTGTGCAAATACATGGTTACACTTCATTATGGGAGATATTCATGTTCTACTCAGGCTGTGTTTGTAATACTTTTATTCTGTTGTTGCTGAGTTAAGACAAATACAATAAATGTGTGGTATGTTCAAAGATGTTTTGACATGGGAAAATGAGATCACGTTATCAAAGCAAGAATGAATGCCTGAATACTGTTTGTTTTATTGTTTTAACTGGGACTGTACACAGCGTAAGTTTGACATCTAAGGTTTAACTTCATAGCACTGAAATGAGAACAACCAAATGACTGTTTTTCCACTCTTCTGCTTCTTCCCACAGAACGAGGTCACACATTCTGTTTCAGAGCTGTCTATTCACTTCAAACCAGAAGAACCAAGTCCAGAAGAGGAACGGAGAAAATGGGAGGAAGGGCGTATGGACTATATGGGGAAAGATGCTTTTGAACATATAAAAAAAAAATTGGATGCATTTTTACATTAAGATGGAGTATTCTGTAATGGCCATCATGGCCTATGTTTCTTCTATAAATACAATCCTTTAATACTTGGCTATCTGCATAGTTTATTTGACACCAAAATTAGAGGTAGATATGGGCCCTCATATATTTTGGGGGAATATTAATAGATACAGAGTCTTGTTTTTTTAACTTTTAAGTGTGCCTCATCTTTATTGTTATGTGTGTCTCACCTTTATTGCTCTCCCACAGTGCCTTCTGAAGTATAACCAATGGTACCTCTGAGCCTGAACTCTCATACTTACCACTCTTCCCTGCTCCTCCCCATAAGCATTCTGCAGAAATGGTCATGAGTGTGAAATATATTGGAAGTTGAGATTATTTCACAAGTTGAGCTTATTTCAAAAGTACTTAAAAGATACTATAAATCTATTTAAATAAAAACTTGGTTTTTGAAGCCAAGTTACCACTTTCAAGGGCAACCGTAGAGAAAGAATATGAGAAAGAAGTGGGCAGATGAAATCCTGGCCTCATAGAAGTATGCAACACAACTTTTTAATTTAAGTATATTTAGGATTAGAGGAAATTTAGTCTTTGTCTGAGATCACTAGTGGGTGTGCTCCCTGTTTATAGGAAGCTGCCCAGCTTCATCACCAACATAATGAAGCCTGGTGTAAAACTCTTAAAATAGACTGATAATGTATGTTAACTTTTTATATTGTTGCTATAGGAGACTGTTGCTTTTTAAAATTTTGTTAGCTTTACTTGCATATTCAGAGGAAGAAATCCTGACACTATGGTGTAAACCTTCTGGTGCTTTGTATCAAATTGTTTACAGTACTTCAAACTCCAGTTGACAAAGGCGTTGTTCTTGTTTAGCCTGGTTTCCCCATACTGCAGGCAGTTGAAGAGCAACTGAAAACACAATTTGCTCGTGTTTTAGTAAACAGGACCTTTGAAGATCTTTTAAACAATAGCTGTGTGTGGGAACTAATAAGTCTGTGAGTGTAGCTCCAGAAAAATCTACTGATGAGATTCCATTATATTAAGTATATTTATGGGGGACTTCTTTGTGAATTTGAGTATTTAAATTTTAGTAGTCTCAGCAAGTTTGTCTTAACGAACAAAGGAAAAGAAACACTTTGAGAGAAAGAAGCTTGACAGGCATGCTAATATGGTAACAGATTTGACAGAGTTATTCATAACACCCCTCAATATTAGAATAAGAATTCTGCTGATGCAGGACTTAAAATACATTTCAATCTTAATATGTCACAAATGTTGGTACAGATATACCTAATGAAATAATTTGGGAATTCTGCTTAAAAAGCGATGATGTGATGTTATGCATCAGAGATATTGCCATAGATGCTAGTGGAGAAAAAGGCTAGGTAAGAGGGAAGGAACTTTTGTTTCTTTTTCCTCCATCAAAAAAGATGGAGGGATGCAGGGAATAACGTACACAAATTAGGAAAGGAACGAAAGAGCCAAAAGGTCCCATGAAGGAAGAAAAACTATCTTTGAGTATTTTAGAATTAATTTCCAATATTCACAGTAGTGGATTTGCTTTTACTTTTGTGGGGTATTTCTGATTTTGTCTAGTTCTTTATTTCTCGTTTATTCTAAGCAGTCTCAAAGTGGGAATCTCCTTGGTGTGTCTACTGCATTCAAGCTTTTAGTTCAAGTTAGGTTTTTAGGACCTCTGAAGTCAAAGAGAGAGATGTCCAGAAGATGATTCTTCTCAATTTCTCCATTGATCATAAAGGAACCCTCAATAGCCTGCCTCTCCTGGGTAGGTAACCTTTGCTTGTTAACACAGGTAGGTGCGTTCTTCCTCTTGTGTGTGGCCTGGTGCAGAACTATGTGGAGATTACAGCAGCTACAGCGTACTCTTACTTGTGTGGTGTTTGATCTGCTGATTATCCCTGTTTTCTAATGAACTTGTGCACTTCTGACAAAGTTCTCTGTTTTATACGCATTATTGCTAGTATAATTCAGTTTTTTGAAGACTATATAAAACTGTAGCCAACAATGTGAACTCATGCTTTGTGCAGCTGTAATTTTTACAGTAACTGCTAGATCTTGCTGGGAACATTAATTATTGGAGAAGAATTACTCACATGAAATCAGTAGCCAAAAGGTTTTAAAATAGGCATATGAATGTAGTAAAAGGAGCTGTCATGGAATACATTTGAAAATACTAATATGTAAAATGGTACTGAGTATGGATTATACAATGTTTTGCAAAGTGCATTAATGTCATGAAAATAAAATGGAAATGGAAAGGACCTATGAAGTCATGTGCTTATGAGATGATGCAGAGTTACAGGTTGTTTATGTTGTGCCAGGGATTATTATTTGTGACTGACTGGTTACTTCAATATGTTTTTTAATTGTATTAAATTGCTTTTGAGACATTAGCACTACCTGCTGAGCAGAATTAAAAGGTGTGAGTTATTATTTGTATAGACATATGTAATTATAAGTTTTAGGATCTCTTGATTAGTGATCAGCACAACAGGAGTCGGTTCACTGTATTTCATGGAAAAGTATAGCTGTGGTTAAAAACCCTGCTTGAGTTTTTGTGTACTGTCTTCATACAAAAAGTGTTGAACTAGTTACAAGTAATGTACTGTTGCAGTGGACTCTAGCACATTGCTGTTGTCACCAGGCTGTGAGAGGGGAGACTTGTGAGTGAATTCAGAATTTGCAAGTGCTGTGCTTCGCGTAGCATTTTTTGCTTTTATGGACGTAACTCTGAAATCTTGGGGCTACAACCAGGTCTGCGGGGTGTTAGGGGCTGCGTGTTGCCATGAACCACAAAGTTGAGGTTTGCTAAGTTGAAATGTGACTTGAAGCTTGCTAAATTTTATTTCCACCTAGAGTTTCTTCCTGGTTAAAGTGTGGCATAGTCCTGGGTATTTTTAGGGTAAAGAAAGTTAAGAAATGTAGGCTTTTGGGCAGCACTATTCTTTCCTAAACAAGACACGTTTTCACTTTGGCAATTTGGAAGACACTGTAGAATAATGAAGTCAATGAAATGTAAAGGGGGCAAAAAAAAAAATGGCACAGTAAAATGAGAATCCCTGAAGAACTTTTACCAGCTGGTCTGTGCGTGTGTGTGACTGAGAGTTTTGTCAGTAGTGACCTGAGAAGCAGCTGTAAGGATTTTGAAAGGCCAGACTCTGACCTATTGCTGTGTGGCAGACTCTGTATTTAAAGAGGACAGCTTGTGTTTAAAACAAAACATGCTGATTCATCTTCCGTAATGGGCTTAGAGTTATTCACAGCTAGACTTAGGAGGGTAATTTTATTTGCCATCCAACAATTTTATTGGGTGCTCCTCATGTATAAAAAGTGCGGGTGGGCCACAAGGAAAATTCTTGAAAATTTTAGACACGTGGGTTAATGCACTTTCCCAGCTGACAGGAAAAGGAGATTGTTGTTCTTGAAATATCACTTTACTTACTGCCTGGTGTCTTGTTGAGGACCTTTTCAACTGGGTTGCTCTTGGGAAAGAAGTTTCCTTGTCTCTCTGGTTCAGTCAGCTCACAACAGTTGTTTTGTAAGGCTGGTATTTGAAAAATATGCTTAGTTACTTTTTTTTACCTTTATTTTTCTATCCACGGACGGAAGGAAGGTGGCTTTATATGTTTGCATGCTCCTGAGACTGTCTGTTTCTTCAACAGAAACAAATCTGCAGCTTGCCTATTTATTCCTTAATGAGTCTGACTCTGTTCTGTTAATCTAAACTGTTCTGATTCCTACGACTTTGAAAATAATATGAGGTGGGCCCATTTTCTTAATTCACATCTCTAATATTTTTACCTTTGTGTAAAGGTATTTAGGGTAGTCTATTGAAAAAAAAAAAAAGTTTTATATATTTGATTCCTCCCTCCCCCAGTTTTATCCTGATCATTTTGGTTTTTTATTTGTGGCTTTATTCACATGAGTGCAGGAAAAAAAAAAAGACAGTTGCAAGCATTTTCCTGAATTTTACTTTGATTTTTGTCAGAATACTTCTTTCAACTTCAAGAAACTGTAGGGAAAAAAAATTTAAAATTCCAAGAGAGCTAGGCTCTGACTTGTGATTATTTTAATACTGTTCCCACTTCAGTGTGGCATGACGTTAACTACCTTGAAAAAGTATTTGTCCCCTTTTGCGGTACTGTGTAGGGTTCTGAACCCTGAAAAATACAGGTGATTTTCCTTCAGATGTGTAATATCAGAAACAGGTGATTTATTTTATTTTAAAGTACTGTGATTTTCAAAGCATTCCTGTAGTATAAAATACTTGAAGCAAAACTGATTGCATGTGCTGGGTGGGTGACTGCTTTATGTTTTGTTTAGTTCAAAGACTTTTTTTTTTAATCCTCCTTAAAACCTTTGTGTTTGCAAACCTTTTACTTACAGCTTTTAGACAAGTGGCAGAATAGAAGCCAGGGTTGTTTGGAACCTGTAATATCCCCATTTATCTCAGAAATGTGGGGTTGTTGCGGGGGAATGTATGTGTGTATATTTTTTTTTCTTCTTTTAAAAAAATCTTAGTAATGCAATAGCATGGTAATCCAAAGAGAAACTAGGTTTTTAGTAAATTTGATTTTTACAGAGTTGTTTAGATATAACATTACAATCAAAACATTCTACAAAAATCCTCCAATATTTTATTCACACTATATATGTGTGTGTGAGTGTATTTTAACCTACAGTCTAATGGGGAGCAAAAGTGTGGGGTTTTTTTTTTGTATTTCCTTCTCCTTTTTGGTCATTTATGCAAATGCTTCTCAAATATACTGAGAGTCCCCAGGAATTTCAAACTGGATAAACTTTGAGCTCAAATTGCTTTTCTCAGTTTATCCATTATACAATTACTTTGCATCCTCAAATGATGGGATCTTGTGATCCATGCACTGGCTTTCCCTTGGGTCCCAGCAGGGAGCAAGGTGATGTGTCTGATATTTAAACATGGTGAAGTGAGGTCTCTTAGAAGCTTATTGTCTCGCTACTGTGAGACTCGACACTTACTTTGTTGAGTCAGTCTGATGCAGCAATTCCAAATGTCATTTAATAATGATCAAACTATTTAGATGGAAGTCAGCCTCATACAGCGTGAATGTCAAACATTTATACAGCTCAGCCACAGCTCTTTCAGTGAAAACAAACTTCATTTGTTACAGAGTGATGATTCCCTCTCTATGGTGTCTGCGTGTAGCCATTCCTAGGCAAATTCTCCCATGGTTAAAACTGGCTTGGAGATTTCCCAGTTGTCTCAGGTTTTCCCAATAGGCCATTTTATGTGGTGCTTGCTCCATTCTACGAAGGGAGAGGCCATGAGGAAAAACGGGGAGAAAGCATATAATTTGGCTTTTATTTTTATATTCATATATTTTTCAAAAGATCACTATAGATGATTTTTCAAGCAAACCAAGGTAACTGACAAGAGTTTATTTCTTTCGGTGTTATTCAAATGCAAACACTTTTTTGTAATGGCTTTTTACCTATTAATGCATTTTATGTTGAAACGTGCACTGGGAAAACTCTTACGCATGACGTTGGGTTCACCTGCTTTGTGGGGAATACACATTTCGCAGGAGAGCAGAATAACAGCTTGTGCAGAGCTTGCATGCTCTCTGATTAGAGTGTGTAAAGATGAAGAGATCGGCAACCACTCCATGGCTAGGATCTGCAGGAAATAGGTAAAATAATTTACCTCCTTTCCCTGCTTACCATTGTCTCCTCAAAATTTGCAACTTCACGATATGTTTAGCTTTAAACAGTGGAATTTAGAACTGAAAGTAGTCTTCCCTCCTGTCCCCCATGTTTTTTGAAATGACATCGTGCATCCTACTCCTGGAATAGGCCTATAACCTGGTCTAGTAGGTGGTGTCCCTGCCCGTGGCAGGGAGTTGGAACTCGATCTTTAAGGTCCTTTCCAACCTGAACCATTCTATGATTCAGTGATTTCCTGTTACTTTGTTCTCCTTGTCCCCCACAGATTAGCTCTGTGTGCAGTCTGCCATCTTCTGTGATGGCATCTCTCTCTGTGGTGAGAGCTTCCCTGTGCCTGGTTGAGGTTTCTAACAGTTATTTGACAAAAGCTACTTGTTCTCTGTTGCCAGGCCTGTTTCCCCTCACCTCCTGCCTGAAAGCCCCTCTGGCTTTCCACAGATGCCAACCAAGATGAAATTATCTGCATTTGAATGTTAGGAAGGCAACACGTGTATTCACGTGAGTCCTTAGTGTCTGACTCTAGATGGCAGTTTAGCAAATTTACCTTTCAGAGGAGTGAGGTGTTTGACAAAATTTTCATGTTTACTGGTTATGTGAGGTGATGTTTTTCCTGTGAGGCGAAGGGCAGGCTTGCATGGTGGATGTGGCATAAGCCAAACCAAATGCACTCTGCTCACGATGCAGGCTCTTAGCCTGGCTTTAAACTTGGGCTGAAAGTGTTCACACTGTTCTTGGAGATGGAGTTCAGGGGTTTTGCTGATGAACTGGGCTTCCCAGCCTGTCAAGAGGAGCTTGGACCTACGCTTGCATGCTGCGTCGGGGCTCGAACACCTTCCCATCCCCTGGTAAATGCTCTAATTGTGGCCTCATCTGTGACTGGGCATGTTCTTGTGCATAAATGGGGCGGGCAGGTTGGGGAGGCCAGTGAGCTGAACTGGTAAAAAGCTTATCCTCGTGCTAAACTGAAATATAGATGTCGCTGAACCGACTGGTTTTATTCTAGAGAATGGCTTTTGGCTTTGTTCCCCACTGAGCAATAAGATTTCTCCTCCATCTCTGAATCGGCCAAAACGGCTTTAAAATCCATGGTCTTTTATGCTCTTTTCTTTCTGCATGAATCCAGCGAAATGCAGCTGCTCTGCCTTCAGTCCTGGTCAGCCACAGAAAAATGTCAAATCTTCTGACAAATTCTTAGCAATGCTGATGTGGACTTAAATGCTATCAAGAAGGAAGAACAAACGTATTTTTAGATACTTCTGTCAAGTCTGACATTGATGTGTCCTATCAATTCACTGTCAGATTAGTCCTTTCATTTATGTGGAATCATTTCCACGTAGCTTGCTTGGTGACCTTTTAGAGGAAAGGTAAAACAGGGAAATAAGCTGAAGAAATTCCCGATCAGCTTTTTGGAGACTTGCATTTGGTGCTGCATCATGGTCACAACCTGTGATGTCTAGGGCAAAATAACAGCAACTTACTACACCGGTGACATGCCACATCTGGGGTGTAAGTCACGAGCTTTCCTGAGAACACTGGAAAAGGTGCATAGTCCAGACACGTGCACTCTTTTGTCCTGAGGCTGGTGAAAGGGCTGGGACCTGCTGTTTTGGCTGAAGAGCTGAGAGAGCAGTGCGCCGCTCCGGGATTCTCAGTTGCCAGGGGCTGCCTTATCTCCTCCCATCATTTAAAAGGCAAAAAATGATACATGGACAACGCTGGTACTGAACAGAGCTCCGCTGGTGTGGCTCTGAGAGGTGGCTTGCTTTAAGGAAACAAGTCACCTGAAGCACCTGCTGTGCTGCTCTTACCGTCCCTTGGTACTTTTAAATCTTGGTGACATTTAGCTGGGTGGTGGGAGTGAGTTTACAGTGCTCAGGAAGGCTTAGAAATTTGAATCTGAGTCTCTGGCACACAATCTACTTCTTTTTTTTTTTTTTTTTTTTGAGCAGAAAACGCAGGAACCTCTTTAAAATCGGATTTGACTCAAAAACCCTGCAAGAGCATGGTTAGGATTATATATTGAGAGATGAATTTATTTAACCTGAAGGCAGCAAGAGAGGATTAGATATTTTAATTCCCTCCTCTTCTCTAATGACTGTACAGAGTGCTGACACTTGTTTGGCTTGGAGAATATGACCTGTACACTGAAGTGATTAGTGTGCACAGTGAATTTTTTAACGCCTCCTACTGAAAACAAAATGCTGTCTCACAAAACAAAGAAGGTTTTTCATGGGGCGTAATAGCACTCTTATGAAATCTGGAGCATTATCACTCAAGTGGGACATGCAGCTTATGAATTAGTCTCACAGATCGTGAAATTTGTGACCTATCTTGTCAAGGCAGCTGGGTGATGATTTTCAATGCTCTCGCAAGTGAGATGACTTAAAAACATGGAAAATGTATCTCAGTAGGAATTGCTGTGGTTTAGCATTTCAGAATACTTTGCTGCTGAATTTGAGATAATAATAACTTTTGCTACCTAATTTCTAAAGCATATTTGTCAGTTCAGTTTTTTCCTGGGAATTCTTACATGATAAATGAATGTACAGATGAGGCAAAAAAAATGACTAATTAGTAGGTGTTTATTTCTTAGAGGCCAATCTGTTTTGATATGTTTCCAAATTAAATGTGCAATTGTGCTTTTAAATACAGGACAGTTTTCTCATTAAAAAGAGAAGGCCTGAATAGAGATTCCCTCCTGGGCTTGGTCCTGTTGCCTTAATAAGCATCTTACCTGAACAAACAGCTGCAATTAAAGATTGCTCTCTTACCATTCGTAATTTACCTGAATTGAAAATCAGTAAGGAAGGAAATTTGGTTTCACTTGTTTATGCGCTTGAGGGACAGGCTATACAGTTGACCCATAGGTGGAATATGTTTGGAGCATTGTCAGTTTTGGGTTTTTTTAAGCTGAAGGCTTATTGAATTTCTGTGAGTAAGAGAAAAGGTTGAATAAAATGAATCACCGGTGTCCCTTTCAGTTACTTCAGTGTAATTTGACCCATATTCATATGATTGTAGTCATATGAATATGAAAACGATTAGCTTTTTTTAAGCTAACTGTACTTTGATTCTGGTATTAAAGTATGCCGTCTGCTTTGTTGTTTTCTTCATCACACCAACAGAACGGGAATGTGCCACAGCATGGCTGCAGCCACGGCTTCCATATATTATTGTAAGCAGACAGCTGTTGTGGGACTGGAGTCAGTGTCTTGCGATGCTCTTCTACAGCTTCTCCTATTCTCCTTGTTACCATGTCGAACAAGGGCTCAGAGTCGGCTGATAGTGGATTTGCCTCAGAAGGATCTCTCAAGAGATCAAACAGCAGTGGAGGGTCATGATGAGTTACTCCGTCCCCAAAACATGGGCAAATTCCTCTTCCAAAACAGGCCCCAGAAGTTTCTGGTTGGAATACTGGAGTAGTATAATGAGCTTTCCATACAGTGCCACCTGTCAAAGAAGCACATTTGAACAGCTTAATGGCATTAGGATTCAGGGGAGGTCCCTGAAAGGTTGGTTCATGTTTTAAGTGGTCTGCTTTGTTGTTTCTAGATTCAAAGATTTGGAATGGTTTTTATGGCTCTTGGGCATACCTTGGCTCTGGTACGTGCAGGGCCATATAGACTATGGGGATGGTTCGGTCTGATTAGTTTGGGTGCACGGGGAGTCTCTGCCACTTTCTTGTGGCCCTTTAAGACTCTACATGCCTCTTGGGGTGGGAAAAAATGGAGAATGTAGCCCCTGATTTCTGGG
Organism: Tringa tobata; assembly: GCA_033628505.1. NCBI lineage: Eukaryota > Metazoa > Chordata > Aves > Charadriiformes > Scolopacidae > Tringa > Tringa tobata. The sequence goes on from JAHREE010000480.1 coordinate 4,919,166, forward strand.
TGCAGGTACTGGTAGGTGGTTCTTCTATTGGCTCTGTATGTCTGAACCAAGAAGAGCACCTGGCCAGAAACTGATCGCAGCTCATGTCCATCCTCACATTCCAGCATGCTTTCAAGTAGGGTGGTAATTGCAGGCCACAAAAACAGTAAAACCTGCAGTCTAGTTTTCATGTTAACATGATGAAGGCAATGACTTTGCAGCTTTAGAGCATGTACTTGATCAGGCTCTAGTACTGACCACTGCGTAAGTGCAGGTCTGTAACTTGTAATGAAGAAATGACAAATGACTAGGACTAAATCTGAATGCAGCTCAACAGGAGATTTTCCTTCCTTCTCCCTCCTCCTTTTTCCCCTATTCCTCACCCTGTGTTTGGAAAGCACTACACTGAACTTGAAGGTAAGGATGTGCCCAGCAAGAAGACAGCAATTAGGTACTATGTCTGAAAAAGGGAGCGAAAAAGAAAGGGGACATTCAACCCTTGGAGCCACTTCTGTAATGCATTGAGCACAAATAGGTGACAACTGCATTGTCCCTACATGGCATTTTCTTTTTGGTTCAATGGAATTAGCTTAACTGTCTGTCCTTCTACTGTCCCTGGAGCTGTTCTTCGTGACTGGGAGTCTGCACCTTTATTCTTCTGTCTCTGTCGTGCCACTACTGCTAGAACGTAATTTATAAATAAATAAAATTTAAAAGCTTCATAAAAGGTGAGGGGGGGGAAAAAATAGCATGTTAAGGTTCAGACAAATTTTTAGCTTAAAATCTCTAGTTGCTGGCTGGTTGGCTGCCTGGCTGTGTATCTATTTATTTTCACCCCAAGCTTTCCACGTCCTGCTAAGCACTTCTGTGGAGCGATGATGTCTCAATGGTTCTGAAATGCTTTGGCAAAGTACAGTTAGAAATGTTACAGATTCTAGATATCTCTATTTCTGAAATTGTGAGAGAAACGATGCAGAAGGTCTATTTCTTAAAGGAAACTGGCTTACTTCCTGATGGCTTCCTAGGGACAGGTATTCCTTAGGCATGTGCTTTGCTCCCCATAGCTTATACACTGTAGGGCAGTTCAGAGAAGTGAGTGTGCAGTGTCTGAGGAGAACAAAATTTTAACACTCACTTTTCACAGCTGCAAATAATTACTGGAGTTGCACAGTGGGAGAGAGCCAGCTCCTTGTTAGTTAATTCAGAAGAATACAGTAAGGCTGATTGTAATTAACCTGTGTGGGTGAGCTGAGTAGACAGCTGGGTTACAGCAGGGTAACAGAAAAAAAAAAAAAAGATGGTAGGAATCGGAGCTGATGGAAGCAGCAGGGGTTTCAGTCATCGCAAAGAGGGATAAGCAATTTGCTATTGAAGTAGCTCTGACAGAATTTGAAGGATGTGTGTGAATTTTAGGGCAACATGTTAATATAATATGTCCAAGGGAAAGGAAACCTGCTTCTTCAATCCAAACACCTCTCAAACCCATCTGGTAACAATCAATCAATTTAACGAGCAGAAAGAAATGAACTGTCACTAATAAGCCTTATTGTGCTGTGGTAGACGGAAGGACTCTTTAACATACAGACAAAGGATTCTTCTGGCTTCAGCTTAATTGATGAGTCCTGCCTGGGTGACATCAAGACACAATGGCTTCAATATCTAGCTTGTCCAACAGATAGAAGTAAACAGACAATAAATATGTAATATGAACGTGATATACTTGTAAATGAGCTAAAACAGACTCTAAAAAGTGTCAACCCAGACATAAGTAATGGCAGTTGGAGCTAAGGCTCACAATTTTTGGCTTGGCTGAAAATTAAGCCCTGCAGTAATATTTAATTAGCCAGTCTTTCACAGGCAGGACATCCCATTGTTTTCAGCCCCCTTGCCATGAGCAGTTGTGGTCCAATGGGGAAAATTGTAGAAAGGCATGCATAAGAGATCGGGTTGTGAGTGTGGCTTCACAGGAACACAAAATACACCTTGCATCTCCATATTGTACCTGTGTTACAGGTGGTGTGGCCTATCAGAAACCAACCTGTAGAGCCGGACAGTTATAGATGGCTTGATATCCATGCTGTGGTTGTCTGGGGGTGTTCTACTGGGGGCTAGGTCTTGTCTGGTCCTGTCTACACAACATCTTTTAGTGATTAGAACGTACTAGCTATTATCCAGCGGAGGGCTACAAAGATGATCAAGGGACTAGAGCACCTCTCTTATGAGGAAAGGCTGAAAGATCTGGGACTGTTTTGACTGGAGAAGACTGAGGGGGGAATCTCATCAGTGCTTATAAATATCTGAAGGGAGGGTGTTGAGAGGATGGGGTCAGGCTGGGCCTGGCAACAGGCACAAGCTGGAACACAGGAAATTCCATCTCAACATGAGGAGGAACTTCTTTACCTTAAGGGTGACAGAGCACTGGAACAGGCTGCCCAGAGAGGTTGTAGAGTCTCCTTATCTGGAGATGTTAAAAACCTCTCTGAACATGTTCTTGTCCAACCTATTCTAGGTGAACCTGCTTTCATATGGGGTTTGGACTAGATGATTGCTGAAGGTCTCTTCCAAGCGCTACCATTCTATGATCCTGGGGCCTATTTTACAGCTTCATCTAAGCTAAAGTTATGATCTCCGAGCCCATTCTGTAATGCAACCCAAAGCACAGTGAGGGGGTACGCTCAAAAGGGTTTGCTTCAAAAGCATGCTTCTGCTTACATAGCCTAGGAAAAGAAGAGGTGAAAGCTGGGTGAGGAGAACAGCAGTTCTTTAACCAGAAAAGCAATTAGTCAAGTGAGTATG
>JAHREE010000480.1:4922280-4942709 GCA_033628505.1 Tringa tobata
ACAATCTGTTTCCTAGTTCTTGGCTAAACTGTTGTCAGCATCTTCCCTCCAGACAAAATAAAGAATAAGGATTCCCAAGACAAAAAAACAAAAAGCAACAACAACAAAAAAATAATCCCCTAACCTTCCTTAGAAGGCTTGAGGGTGCTGCACTCCATGGAAGAACTGTTTTTGTGAAATGCCCTTGTACTTAGCATTTTCTTCCACACAGCTCCTCCAGCAGCATGGGGGTTGCTTTGGATCTCAGCCTGAAGGGATTAGCTCCTCAAGTACCATACAGCTTGTATAGCTTACACAGTTTTCCTTGAACAAAGTACCTAGATTTATCTTTGGGATCAAGAACCTAAAAATAAAATTCCACCACAGTAGCTGGCATCATATCCTCACATTTAGTCCTTAGTCCCTTTCCTCTATGTTTCCTGTCAGTTCCTGCCCAGAAGCCATACTTCTGTCAAATGTGGTGTGATGACAAGAGCACTGACATCAAGGTGAAATTGGCAGCATGACTAAATGTTTGGTGTTGCAACTCTGGTATGTACTTGTTCATGCCAACAAGACAGACAGCAGAGTTCTCAGCCATTATCCTGATAGCCTTGTGTGTGTGTGTGTGTATCTAGGGGAGCAGAGAAATCAATTTTGAAATATTTGCAAGTACAAGTAAGTTTTATAGTCTTCAAATGTTCACTGAGCAAGTAGGTTCTTGGCTTGATACTACCAATATTTGATACTGTCATCATATCAGAAAGTATCATAAAGGAAATGTAAATGGACATGAGAAGGATCACTCCGTTAACACTGTGATCTGAGAAGGATTTCCTGCTGGGCTGCCTAAGGTTATCTCACCCCATGGTCAGCCCTCAAAGTGCTCTTCAAACAGCCAGCTCCTCACAAACATATCAGCTGAATGTGAACAGCTGCTGAAGGTGGAATGCCCTAGCTTTTGTAGCTGTTATCTAATGGCAAACTCTCAAGAACTCTGTGATTCTTCTCTCACTTCACAAATAAAACAAAAATCGAAGGGGCTTATTTCAGTTTCTAAAGGATGGGCACAGCCTACTCCATCAGCTTCTGCATTTCTCCAGCTGTGTGGAATGAAAAAACCCAAGTACAGTATCCCCATTAATTCATCAGCTTACTGGCATGTCATCAGTTACTCTCACATCATCAAGTCACAGAAGGTGCAATTCGTCTCAACTAACTTTAAGTTAATGTAAAAGTGTTTTTTATATTATATCAGATACAGTCAGTCTCAGCTCCCTTTCTACTCAGTGGAGACAAACAGGCATGAGTGACCCAGCCCAGCTAATCAGAAGGAGGTGAATCACACCCTGTAGACATCTGGGTCTCTCCAACGACTATAAAACAACAGGCACCTGGTTGTGCAAATGCCACCCTCCGTTCTGAGAAGGAATAAGGACACAGCTACCAGTCCCTGACCCCTTCTCTTTAACAATGTAATGGAGGGTGACATCAGCAAATATTGGGTGCTCAGGAAAGCATTTCAGCTGCAGTCAGCTTGTCTAACACCACAGCTGAAAAAAATGAAACAAACAAGAGAGGGCTATTGAAAACAAAAAACTACCACTTAAGATAAAGACCTTATGTGTACAGTTCCTTTTTCTTCGATCTTACACTAAAGCCGATCCTGAATGCTTTTACAGCAAAAGTGATAGAAACGCTGCAACAGAAAGATGATTTTTGAAGCTATGCTACCCAGGAAACAAATCCCTTCATCTCAGGCAAGGCAGGGCAGCTAACAACAAAGCTTTTCCACACCTTGCAGAAGAACTGAGAGTTTGGGACAATAAACTTACTCCAGATACACATAAGTATGTTTTTACGATACTCTGTTGGAAGCTAGAGGTCATTACCTCATCTCTTATCTGCAGGAGGGGGATGTTTATACTCACTGTCCTTTTGATGCCACCGCACTGCATGCAGAAATGCACCGCAGTAGTGAAACATGAACTCGTGCCTGGAGTGCTGAACTGTCCCCCGCAGCAATGGCAGCAAGGTGCGTCCGTCGATTACCCTGACGGGGAGGATGGGAGTCACCAGAGCGCTCAAGAATTTTAGTCTGCAGCTGGAGTGCGAGCAGTTCTCACTCTCCATGTATGCGGCATTAGGATTTCAAGTGCCATTTCTAAACCGAGATGCTGTTTAGGTAATGAGCCCTGAGATTTTTAATTGTGTGGATGGGTGGAGACCAGTGATTAGCAGTTACTAGCAGTTTTCGCAATTACAGTTCATTCACACATCCTGCCTGGGGAGATAAGTAACCATTATTTTAATTTTCCTGGGAGTAAGTGATAACCATAGTGAAGGCATGGTTCACACCTTGCAATACTGCTCCCTGAAACGGAAGTCACTGATAGCTCTATGAGCTTGAGGCTTCATCAGAACAAAAATAAAAGACAAACCAAAACCCCAAGCCCAACAAACCCAAAAAATCCAAAAAAGCGCCCCAAAACCCCACTTACTAATTGACTAATAGTTGGTTTGGTTATACACCACCAGTACTTTATGCTTTTTGCTGAAATGGCTTAGCCACCCACGCTTTCTCACGCTCTTCAGAGGAGTCTAACATAGATACTACAAATTGTTTACTATTGAGGAAGCTACCTCACCAGCGCTGGCAGCCAAATGCAGGCCGTGCGCTATTTGCTCCTATAGCTCCAACCTGTGGCTGCTAGGATGCATGACATACATAGTCAGCTATCTAAAATGAGAAAGAGGAGCAAGTATGGTTTATGAAGCCATCTTTGTACCTGTCCTGAGGCACTTCTCCTCCAGCCAGGTGAACCACTGTTGGGAAAATGTCCATAAGGCTTGTCAGTTCATGAATAACTGTCCCTGCAGGCAACACTCCTGGCCATCTAACTATTCCTGGGACACGGATCCCTCCTTCCCAGCCTCCCATTCCTTTTCCACCTGTTGAGGGGGGGGGGGGGGGGGGAACGGAGAGAGAAGTACCAAAAAAGATAAAAGAATGAAAGATATTAGATGTTTATTATGCATGTATAATAAGAGGTTTTAAAACTTTCAGAATATTCAAATAACTTTAATTAAAACACACTAAATCTTAGAAAACAGTAGAATGACTACAGTGCAAATTTCATTCTTCAAAAATAAATATCATTAATCTCTTTATTTTACACTGATTTCTTGGATGGCACATATCGCAATCCACTGGGAAGCAGTATTTTTGGCAGAAGAGGAACAACTCCGCTCTCTGACATTCTGACCCATAATTTTAATTGAATGTCACATCTGAGAATAATCTCCACACTCCCTAATAACATGCCCAAGAGAAAAGCCTGTTATTAATAAAAAGCAAAATCTGACTTGGTGTCAATGGAATAGAGGTTGCAGCCGCTGAGGAAGGGGGATTAACACAGGGGAAGCTTCATTGTGAGACATTTCACAATCAGAGGCAGCAGGAATATTATGAAATTATTTGCAGTCCTGGAAAGCAGTGAGGAGAATCAGGATAATGTTTGATCATCCTCCAGGAATTTACAGTCACAGGGATGCTCTGAGGTGGTCCCAAATGGAAGAGCCCAGAACTCATGCAATAAACAGGGGAGTGCCCTGAATATGCTGCAGTGATGAAGACTTTCTACCTACATTTCTATCAAAGCTGTCAAGATAATACAGAGTCTTTCTTAACTTGGTTTCTCTTGCGTTCCTCTAGTGTTCTAAATTCTCTCCTCCATGCATTGGCTCTCTTGCAAGTCAAAATATTCATTGTTTTGAATAGTATTTCAAAGTGAGAACCATGAACTAATTACAGATGTGAACTACAGATGTGAACTACAGATGTCAAGGATGGGGATATTAATGAAACAATGTGGTGTAAAGCCAGAACTCCAAGTTAAGAGTCCAGTTAGAAAAAAAAATTGCAAAATATTGTAGCTCAGGTACCTATATGACCTCTGCTCTGTTGTTCCTCCTATCAAGGGCAGAAATTACAAGTCATTGCTGGAAAGTGTGGTAGGAAAATTGGCAGACCAAACTTGAAGCTAGCTAATTAGATCAGCTAATAAATCAGCAGCTGATAAGTAGTTTATTCTAGCTTCTGGCTTTGCTAAATTATGCCGGACTTTGCTATGGAGGAGGTGTGCTCATAGTACAGCTGAGAGGCAAGGTTCCCAGAGCTTGGTTTTAAAGGCTGGCAGGGTGGCATGATGGATTATAAGCAGGGCAAGTCCAGCTGCTTGTGCAATAATCTTTGTGCTGTGTAAGATAATGGTATCTCATGCTTTGTTATTCATTCACTAGCGGTTGTTCTCATTATTCAAATGTGTGGCTTATCTATCTTGTTTTTAATATCCTGTTAGCAATAGCAGCAGTGAGTACTACAGATATTTGTGAATGAAACTAAATTTTTTAATCTTTTTTGAGTTGCTGAGTTTCACTGGGTTGTTCTGCTGTATGTGGACATAAATGGGAATGCCTTTCTGTTATTACTATGTAAACTGATATTATACCTCCTTTTGTCTTCTCTTATGATTTCATCATTGTCCTCTCATACTGAAATCTCTGTCTAATTCACCTTTCCTCTTCAGATTGTTCTGTTACTAATATACTTATGTTAGGCCAGAATAAGTGAAGTCCCTAGGTTCTGAGCTATTCAAGTGAGCCCGTTGGCCTTTTTGCCTCTGTTACTTGTATGGAAATTCATATCCAGAACTGAAGTCTAATTTAGCATTTAGGACTGTTCCTGGATGAGATCCCAGCTGTATTAAACATTGCTTGTGTGGCTCATCAAGTAACTTACTACTAGACAATGTGCATTTTGATGCTAAGCAAGATCAAAGCACTCAAATCTTCTTCTGTAGGGAATTAATGGGATGGGAGCAGTTTTCAGGCTTCATTATATGATAAATGCCAAGCTGCCCAAGCTGCCACAATGGCTTTTCAAGGCTTTGCAGTCTGGAGGGAACACATGCAAGAGATACCATAGATCTTCATTTCTGTAGCAATTTTGACACTGTGTTGCAAGCCCGTCATAGAAAGAGAGTCTAGATGAAACATCTATATGATAGATGAAAAACTGGAAAACTGTATTAAGAAAATAGTCATCATGGTATATGCCAGTGTTGACATAGATAGTTGTCTACTGTGAAAAACAGAAGGATGTTTCAAGTGAGACTCCAAACAGCGTGTTCCGGATCTGCATCAGGGGAAGTTCAGATTGGACATTAGGAAAAGGTTCTTCATGAAGGTGGTGGTTGGCCAGTAGAACAGACCTCCCAGGGAAGTGGTCATGGCACCAAGCCTGTCAGAGTTCAAACAGCATCTGGACCCTTAGTCATATGGGTTAGTTTTAGGTAGTCCTATGAGGAGCAGGGAGTTACACTTGATTAACCTTATGGGTCCTTTCCCACTTGAGATATTCCATGATATTACAACATTTTTGAGTAATGCTTTGGGTTATGGACTAGATTGCATGCTTACAATATTTAAAGACAACATGGAACCAGAAGGGGGTGCAAGTGCACTGGAGTCTAAAGAAAGGATGAACAAGGGGGAACGTGAGAGCATTGAAATACACTATGACCCTGCAACAACAGGCTGTTGCAAGGAGGGAAGGAAGAATCTCTTCTTTGTAGATTGGTGAATAGGGCAAGATGTGTTGCTTAAACTGCAGCAAGGAAATCCAAAGCAGGCATCAGGAAAAAAAGCTCCAGTACCATAGACAGTGAACATGGGATTATCTGGGAAATCACTGAAGCTTTTTAAGAATAGTTCTAACAGTTATCAGAAGTAACTTTGGTGAAAATGATCCTGTCTGGAGGGTGAAAGAAGAATAGCTGATGCCCTGCATTTGTTTCAGTGCTACAATCCAAGATTATCATGCCGGCATATATCTTAGTAAGTACAGTCTATCTAGATGTATTTCATTCTATCATTTTCTTTTCAAGAGGAAGTCTTACGCACAGACACACTACCAACATTTTACCTTTATAGATCCCATTCCATCCACCCAACTGAGCATTTCCTCGGTGAGCCTCTAAAGATCCTCCATGATCAGATGCAAAATAAATGAATGTGGCATTCTTTAATCCTTCTTTATCAATGCCATCCAGAAGTCTGCCTATAAACAAACCAAAACATCATAATTATATCCAGAGACGCAGTCAATTTTTTTAGGTTTTGACTCAAAATTCAGTGAAGTAGGAGTCTTTCCATTTACTTGAATGAGTTCTGTTATGAACTACCACAAGCAATGCAAAGAGTAATCATGCATTACAAAAATAATAAAAGTCCAACAGAAAGCTGCTGAATGTGTCAAAAATTTGTTTGTGGTTTCTATAAAAACAGGAAAATAAAAAATAAAACCATCTGGAAAATAATATAAATGAATGATCCTTTTATTCAAGCTAGTCGGAATACTCTGTCAGCTTTATGCTTTAAATTCTCCAAGTCAAGGACTGTCTCCATTGTGTAGCCTCAAGCATCTTGAAAAGCTTAAATAATAGTCCTGCCTAGATTTCTAATAATAGAAAACTTCTGTGTCTCACGGGAACTGAACAGGGACTCTGAGATCAGGCTGCATACTATCAACAAAAATAATCTTCCAATATCAGTGGTAAAAACTTCATAGACTGTAATTCAAACCTAACTTCATAAGGAATGTTTTCAGTATTGATAGCACCAAATGTTTATACAGAATATGCTTTGTCTTTGACTGTTTGTTCTCATCACCGCCTGGATCAAATCTATTCACCAAGAGCAGCTTCCATAGCTAGAGAAGCAGCAGGAAAAAATGAAGTATGCAAGGAAAAAGCATAAGCCAGTGATGGGCTCTTTTGCTCAATCTCTTCTCCTTTACAGACTTTTTGTGTCTCCTTAGTCAAACTACTTATTATTGATCTTACCTGAAAATAGACTCCTTCCCCCAAGAAAAGTTTAGGTTGAGTCTAGGCATATTGGTTCTGAATTAAATCTCGTATCTCTTTCTTAGCTGTCCAACCGTGGAGGCTTCTGTCCGCTCTAGCTGCCATCCTGTTTGGCCTATACAAGGCATGTTCCTTACACTGTCAGACTTGTGCTGTGCAGCCCTGCTTGTGTAGTCTGTGCCTGAAGGTGACTGGTGCCAAAAATTTGGAAGAAGAGCATGACACAGTCCTCTGGTTCATCTGGATCTTGCAGGAGTTCTCAGCCTGCCATCAGAAGCAATCTGGCTCCTCTCAAAATGCAATTTTGTAAACATGGTTATTAGAGGAAGCAAAGGTTCAGAAACTGAATCTTGGCCTGGACAGGAGGTGAATACTTTGTCAATAGGGTCTTCATTTTTGACTAAATAAAAAGCGTAGCTATCTACCTCCCTGGCATTGAAGCAGAAAGGAACGACTAAGGCTTAAAAACCTAATTTAAATCCTAATTTAAGGGTTAAAAACCTAATTGGCACTCAGAGCCTAGACGTAGACCTTAGTGAGTCTTCACGATGTACTGACTTCACACAATTTATTAAGTGAAACTCCATAGTTTTTAATTTGGCCTTTTGGCCAGGAGGGAGTTCTGGTTTCTGCTCCAAGGATTAGTCTTTGATAAAAATGAACAAGTACACAAAACAACCACTGCATAATATCATATTCAGCAGCAGCACCACTTACATCTTCTGGGACCAGGCAGAGCTGGAGAAATGTTATACATTTTGATTAACAACATGATCAAGCACGTATTTTATTATTTGACTGTGTTTAACACTGCACCACAGAAGTGCGTCTATTAAAAAAGAGAGAACAAATCCTCACAAGAAAAGTTTGGGCTTTCATCTTAAGAAAGAAAAACAAGAGGTGTGGAAAGGAAATAGCAGTCTCTGGACCTAACTGTGTATCCAAGGCAAGTTCACTGATTTTATATACAAAAAGGGACCTTATATACAAAAGTGACCACTCCTTCAATTTCTTTTCCGCATTCAAATAAAGGAAGGATTTTCTTCAAGAAGACCACTTACCTACCATCCAGTCCATCTCCTCTACATTATCTCCATATAGGCCATGCCTACTTCTTCCCTGAAACTTCTCTGTGGTAATGAGGGGGGTGTGAACATGTAAGAGGGAGACAAAGAGAAGGAATGGTCTATGCTTGTTTCTGGAAAAAAAAAAAAAGAAAAGTTATTTCTCTGCAAACTGCCACTCAACCCAAAATGTAGCAGTGATATTATAGTGAATATCTCAAGAAAATTTATTGTTGTTGTCTAAACCAAAAATTTTTGGGTTTGACATCTTTGCATTTTTGAGGTTTTGGGAGACAGAGGGTATTAAAACACCCCTCAAAGATCTTGATTCTGTATTAAGACCAAAATAGTAATGGCCCTTTCGTTAGACATGTGTAGAAAATTAAATAAATAACAAGGAAATTTCATAGCCAAAAGACTAACACACTCTCAGAGGCAAGGAGAATAGGACTCGTTTGCTTAAACATAAACATGGATGTTACTGAGCATCTGAGACATCCTCATGGAGGAGGCAGATACGACGCTGCACCCACAGGGGAACCGTATCCCTTTAACATCAGGCCAGGGAGCATATCCAAGGAACCTGAGTTTATCTATAGTCAAAGTTTTACAGGAGGGATTTATTTTACCTCCAATTTTCCTTCAAAAAGCCCAAAGAAACAACCCCCACATTCTGACAGAAATAGTATAATCTTATTCAAGGATATGCCCAGACTTGCTAAAACAATACTTTTAGAGACTTAGTAGTTTGTTCAATTCCAGTTGAGGTTACTGATAGTACTGTAAATGAAGGTCACCTTTGGAAAACAAAACAAAACAGAACTCATTATAACCCTCCTGTTTGTAAAATATTAACTTCATATGACACTTTCTATGACAGTTCACTCACGAAGCTAAGATAATTTTTCTGTTCCTACTGGCTGAAGGCTCAGCCCTCGGCCAGAATGCCTTTGTATTAGGTGAACAAAACATAAACACACTTTATTTTCCTTTTCCTGAAGAGCTGATAAGCTATGTGTAAGATGAAGGGCAGCAGTTGCATGCTGACAGGTAGGGGGATGCCACTAAACAACAAATTACTGGCCAACATCAGGACAGGTAGTTCAGCATGCCAGCTGCCTAAACTTGTGGTATATGACACAGAAATCACATTATTTTTTAAATTCCTTAACAAGCAATACAATTTTTCTTGGTTACCTTTCAATGAATGAAACTGCCTCCTTCAGCACATTAGAAGTAGTTTTTTCTAGATTCATCGGTTGTTCAGTGATATCATGGTTTCTCATCAGGATACAGTTCCAATACTTAGTTAAACCATAGCTGGAGAACCAGGAGATGAAATACAAGAGTCCACAGATGGCCAGACATATGATTATTTTCCATTTTACTGAGAATAAATTGGCAAGTTTTCCAATCAAAAGAGTAAGCACTGCAAGGATGATCATCTGTGTGTAAAGCCAATATGTATCTTGCAAAGACTTGGCCAGTTCAGGGTCATCTGTGCCTTGACACTCATTCAAAAGGGTAAAAGGCATGCCATAAAAATAATCAAAGCCATGATTTAAAGGATGGTGGCAGTGATCATGGCGGGATTTGCAGTTCACACCCATATGCCACTTCCCTGAAAATATAAAACGAAGATATTAAATCCAACATCTTTACTCTTGGGTCTATCTGCCTGTATTCTAACAGGTTGGCTGCACTCCTCAGTTAAGGTGCAGCCAAGGGAGGAGCTGCTGTGGAATGGAGACAGACTCTGGGATCAGATGTGCATCGGCACTTTATCTGCCTAGAACAGCTGGTTTTCTTCACTCATCTGTCAAAATTCCATGCAGGGCAATGGTCCAGCTCAGACACTTCCCTTAATAAGAACATACAGGGTTGCAATAGTTGGTGCTTATTATTTTTCACATAATGAAGCAGCCACTTATTAATGGGTACCCTGATGGGGAGAAACCCTTGTGCAAAAAGAAATAGCTAAGTGTGAAAATATGAACTAAGTTACAGACAAGTTCTACCCAACCTTCACAGTTCAGGAACAAATTTCAAGAAGAAGCTGTACATATTGGCTCTGTGTGCCTATATTAATCCTAAAATAAGTAGCCAAAATAGGCCACTCCAATTATCCACTACAATTGGACATATCAGAATATGTCACACACTGATAATGAACATTAATGAAGTCATATTACAGGGCAGTGTAATTATCCTAACATTGAAGGGCAATAACCATGGACTTAGGGGCTATTACCTAGACAGGTAACTTCTGAGAACTGCTAACCAGTGCTGTGCTTGTGTATATGAATGCAGTTTACAGTACAAGCTCTAGCAGACTGCAGTGAACTAGGGAAAGTTCACCCCTTCACACAGGCTTGTGTGAAGTCAGTACATGGCTGAGACTCGCTTCAATTTAGGAACTAAATGACACCTCAGTGTGCCCGGAGCCAAGCTGAGGTGTGAAAAATCACAGTAATTACAATTAAGCACATGACATCTTTGACTACATCAGAAAGAGTTTAAAAATGAGAAGTGCTTGAAAGACACAGCCTTTAATCACTGTTCAGGCAATATTAGCAGAGTTAATAGGATTTTCTTTTTTTGTACACGTATTCTGATCCAAACCCCACTGAAGTAAATGGGACTTTTTCAGCTTTTTTTAGCAGCTCCTTTTTGCAGAAAATAAGGCACTTTTAGAGTCTTAACTGTGATAATAAGCAGGATGTGTAACTAACAGAAAACCTAGCACCATATATAATTAAGACCACTGTGCTGTCTGGGTATCAGCTGGCAGACAACATTTTTCTGCTCTAATAGGTCAGTGAATGTCTCTGTTGATTCTTCCTAAAGCAATCTGTATTGGGCAAACAAGATTCTTTCCTTTGCATTTACTTCTGTTTGCAGTGTACATCTGTGTATTCCATACATCCTCATTTTGGATTTATCAGGTATGCTGAGCTGACACTGGGGCTTGTGGGTGGCATTCTAAAAACCCTGCTGATTTTGAAAGTTATGCATACAAGAAACACTAGTTTAACTGATCCTAGGACATTTTGGCAAAGAAAAATATTTACAGAAGCAGCCTCATTTGAATAACGAGCAAGGAAAATGCGGCAAGTTGCTATGTCTCATACCTATAAGTGCTGTAGAATAACCTTGCTGCTGCAGTATTCTAGCAAAAGTAGTTTCATTTGGTGGGAGCCCACCAGAACACCCGTTCCAAAAGAGAATCCGCCGTTGAGTGCTTGATGCCATGCCTAGAGAGGAATAACAGTCTTTGAAAATCCAAAATCAGGCTTGTTTTATTTTGTTCTCAGATTGTTCTTTCTAATGAATGGGACCCAGCTGCCTAAGCCCAGGGCCTTTTATAAGCCATGTAGTATGCCCTGGGATATTTTGACTGACCCCCACAATGATGTCGCCTCCAAGTCTCTTGTCATTATCTGCTAGACAAATTCAGATGCCTCAGCTATGCTGGGTGTCTACAAATGGCACTAATGCATATGTTTGGACATTAGGCATCCTCTTACAACCAAAGTTCTATCAAAATATAATGTAAAAAAACCCCCACAATCAAATTTTTATATAGAACAAAAGGCCTAAAGTCAGGGGTACACAATTCTGAAATGTACAGTTCATGCTTATATTTCTCCTTTAGTAGGTCAGAATCACATCAGGGGAGCTACACTGATTACTACTGCCATATGCAGTGGCTGAAGTTTTCTGTCATGAATTTACACAGCTGAAGTCAATCTGTTTTAAAACGTAATTGTTGAGAACTATTCCACAGTCTGGCACATTTCACTATGAAAAGTTTGCCAGGATATTCAAAATATGACACTTGATATAATCTTAATATCACTGAACATAGGGTGTTTACACAATTTTATTCTTCATGTTTCTAACTCTGGGTGCTTTTGTGCTGTTTAGATTTTTGTCCCTTTGTGTGTTGTCATTTAGCCACAGTAAATGTGCATTACGTGGGGATCTTCCCATAGAAATCAATCACTGCATCTAGTCATCTTTATTTTTACCCATCTCACTGAGACCCCAAATCCTTAGATTAACTAGTCTTTAAAATGGTTTATTTAAGGAGATTTTTAATGGCAACAATGGCTAGACAAACTTCAGTGAAGCATTAGAGAGAAGTCCAACCTGATCTGATGGGGTATCTGCCAGTCAGGAAAGCTGCTCTGCTTGGGGTACAGACAGCAGCTGCAGCAATGTGCTGAGTAAGTCTCACTCCTTCCTTTGCCAGGCCATCAATGTTAGGGGTTCTAAAGAGAAAAATCCCATCTCTGATAAAAAAAAATAGTATGACACAGAAGCTTCTGGTATCCTGCTCCTCCTAGTTTTGTTGAGGACACCACCATCAAATTTACAAAATTCTCTTTATCTACAACTCAGCTGGGAGAGTTATGTGTTATATATTTTTTGAGATACCTTGACTCCTTAGAAATTACTTTTCCATGCATAAATGTGTGTTTATTAATAACTAAAAAGAAAAAAAAAAAGACGAAAAGGTATTTCAGGTATATCCCATATAAAAAGCCGATTAGTAGATACAGGACTATACAATTTCGAAGAATGTAAGATATTAGAGTAAACACAGGATATATATGCAATCATTCTATCAATCAATCTATATATAAACTGATAACTGTTCTAGGGATAAATATATCACATAGACTGAGCTGTCATTTCGGAACAAGCCTTCCAGAATTGTTACCTGATATTAAATTCTAATCTCAGCCCTTGATTTTTCAACCCTGGAGTTGTGGAAACTTATAAATTATACACATGCCTGGCAAATACAGCACACAGACACATTTGCAAAGTTCTAACTGCATATGTCCAAGAAAGTTGCTTAAACATGCCTGTATAATTATAACTCCAGTAGGAAATACTGTAGAATGTTTGTTTTGTACATGGTTTGAAAAGAAGGGTATCTAGATAAACTAATCCATAATAATGAATACTTTCATTAGTGTTTTTTTTTTACTTAAATTCACCAGGAAGGATAATTGATTTTGTAGAATACATTCTTACCTTATTGTGTCATTGCCATAGCAACCCACATCTCCAATACCAAGATCATCAGCCAGTATCAATAAAAAATTGGGTTTTGAAGGATTTGATGCACAGGTTCTTGGAAACAAGCCTAAAATTAACCAAATGTTTAGGCAGATCCTGAAATTAAAAGTAAAGAGGTAATATTACAAAAACATTTGTGAGCTTTAAAAGAGACTTTGAACTACTGTTAAAGTTTTATAAGGACTCAGTATAAATGCAAACAGCTACCAAATGCTGCCAGCAGATGGAGCTCCTGAGTATTTACCAAAGTTCCTGAGTTTTCTAACACCAGAATTACTATTTTTTTTTTTGTATTCACACAGTAATCTTTTATATGCACTCCTTTATTGAGATTTGCACTGATCTCAGCAGATGCTCCCAGTAGAATGAGTGCTTGGATGCTTGCAAGTCTCCTGAGGCACCCTTTGTACAGGGGTGTACATCCCACTCCTGGAATGAGTGGGACAGGAGCATGGAGATTGTTGGTGGGGAGGCATGCTGGTTATGATGGCAGTGCCCACTGCACCCAGTGCTACACACAGCATCTAAAAAGTGCTCCTTCGGCCATGGGATTATCTGCAAAATCAAAGTTGCAGCAATGGGCTTAACCTTACTTATCTTCCTAGAAGACCCTAAGAATATCTCAGCACCTGCCTTAGTTGCTCAAGGCGTTTGCAAAAGATAGCTTACAGATGTTCACCTGAAGTAAAATACATATCCTAGAACATATCAACTGGCTGCTAGTTCATTAATAGATACCACAGTGTCACCAAGGCATACTAAATGTACCAAAATATATTGTATGTATTCCTAAACTTTCATGTCCTATAGAAGTAGGGTAAAAGGCCTCAAAAGGCCAATAGTTCTAAACCTGTTTTAACTGATTAACTGCTTTCCAATTCTCAAAGAGTTTCTTAAAGGAAAAAAAAACAACAGAAAAAAGGAGATCTGTTCTGTTTAAATTTTCTTAAGGACAGCATGTAAAAACCAGGAAGACTCTCAGTGAATGTAATTTCTTACCACTGTTTTTGCTGGTAAACTTCATGGCTTCCCTTTGTATAAAACAGGTACATAGTTGGTTACACAAATTCTGTCGGAAAAAAAATAAAAATAAAAAAAAATCAGAGCCCAGTAGCTCTGGTGATCTTGTCTATGAGGTTAGTCATTAACTGCCCAGCTGCATTACCTCAATCATATTGCCCACTGCCTGCAGCTGGCTACCACAGAGGTGGAGTGAACTCCCAGGGCTTGATTACGCAGGCCCTACATTCCTGAGTGTGCGTTAGCAGGGCCCTGCTGGACTGACAGGACAAAGCAGAAAGAGCATTTCTGAGGACCGGTAAGGTCAGATAGACAGCACAGCATGCAGCTTTGCAAGATCTGACCTGTTCTCAGCTGCCATTAACTTCAGGGGGACTTGTGTTTGGCACAAAGGCTTTAAGCCCATTACTTTAAACAAGTGTTAAAAGTGCCAATGTCTTGACACACACACAGAACTGTTGGTGTTCACTGAAAGGAAGTCTTGCACCATTTTAAAAATGAAGTAATGATAAGTAAAACCAATATCTCACTTTTACTTAACCTCAAACTTTCTTTAAGGTTCAGGAAAATAATCTAATCCATACTGTGAGTTAAGAAACTACAAAAAAATTACTCCAAGAAAAGTCATCCTGGAAAGCAATATTTGCTGTGTAATTCTTAGGGAAGGAATTGTAACAGTCTTAGGTTTGGATACCATCTAGGACTTTCTAGGAGATGTTTCTATCTGAATGTTACTAAAAACTGCCCAGAAACATAAATATCATTATGATTATTTCCTTAGAGGACTTCAAAGCTTAATACCATTTATAAATTTAACAAGCCAGGTTTTCTAGCTGCCAACTCTATAAACTCAAACTGGATCTTAAAAACTTTGAAATAACCTTTCAGCTTTTAAATACTTGTTTTTATCTGGCAAGGCAAATTTTATGAGTGGAAGGCAGTTTCCTATGCGTGCTGGAATAGAGAGCATAACTAGTCACTTCAAACAAAGAATGGCTTGGGAAATGCCTTGTCCTTGTGAATGGCCACAGACTAAGGGATCTGCAGAAAATATTGCAGTGGAATCATGCAAACAGTCATGCAGAAGTACATGATAAACCAACTCCACAGGGACTAGCATGTGTTCATCTTCAGGCTGTACAGTGAAGTAAATTCGAGATGACATTCATTCCCTCACTGTGAAGGGAGATAAAAATCTGAAATATCCCATCTATGTAAAATCCCTACTTTTCTACACTTCTTTCCATTTCAAACCAGCACAAAAACAAAGACGTCAGCTCTATTAAGGAACAGATTGAAGATAATATGGATATTTACTTTCTGTGACAACTAAAAGCACGTTTGTAAAGATAAAGTCACTTAAATACACAGAGAATGTAAAGTTCCATCTTAACTAATGTAAGACTTGTGTCTTGGTGGGGTTTTGGGGCTTGTTTGGGGTTTTGCTTAGTTTGTTGGTTTTTTTTCTTTGGGGGGGGGAGGAGTGTTGTTTGTTTGGTTTTTTTTGTGTGGTGGGGTTTTTTCCCCCCCAAAATCAGCATGTTCTCCAGTGAGGAAAAAATAGCATTTCCTGAGAGAACTTTTTTCTGTCTTTTTGGTACGTAAGGGTACTACAGTTGCCTTGAATGTCTAAGGAATACTAAACTGGCCAGAGCAGAGTATAATCCTGCCTTATGCATTTCAAAGAATGAGCTATAGGATTAAAAGAAAAATAGATGCTGTTATTCTGACCAGGAAAATAGTGTAAAAAGAGTCAGAAGCTGGGGTCCATTGACTTTTCCAAGTAACACCTAGGTCATTGTTTGGCTATAGCTGAGACAATATTGGGAAATAAAAATTAAGAAAAAAGCTTGATCTCTATTAGTTATGGAATTTTTCATAGGGTTGATGATGCTTCCCCTTTCTATTGGCAAAATCCTGAAAGACCTTGCTGTGAATGCAGACACCAGAAGCCTGATATCATTCTTTGAAAAGCAGGCAGTATTAATGTGAAGCAAAGGATTCATTACTAAGAGCTCAAATCTTTTATTTATGATAGTGGTGTCTCAGAATCATAGCTCTGAGGTGACAATCAGGCAAGTGCACAAAAGCATTAACCTGCAAGATGGAAGAACTAGCAATGGCTCGCTCTGGTCTGTATCTTTAAGGTGCTTTAACAATGGAGGCAGAGCCCTATCTTTCCAACAACTGGTAGGCAGCATTGCCTTTAAAGGGCTCAGGGTATGTAATTAAACCAAAACTACTGCAATGAAAACGTTCTCAGCCTACACCGAGTAGCTGAGGATCATCACAGCTTTTGTGAGCTGTAGTGGTGCAAAGGAACGGGACGGATCTGGACATCTAAGAAATCCCTTGATTACCCATGCGTGTTGATAAGCTCTCCAAGCTGGTACAACAGCTCTGCTGCCTTCCACTTTCTCCCCACGGGTTCATGCAGCACAGCCAGCTGGTCACAGCCGGCATATTAATTTTTAGACAGAGCCTTTGTACAGCCTCTCTCAGGCAAGCAGTGAATATAGAACCAGGGAAATGCAGTGGTAGTTGTAAATGATATTTGGGTCTTAATAACATTGGCTATGACACGATTAAAATTAGTGCTTCCTGATTTACTGCAAGCCAATTTAGGAGCAGTGCCCTTATCGAAGGACTAGAAGTACCAAACTTGTTTAAAAAAAAAAAAAATCAATTTAAATATGGATATTCACTTTTCTCTGTTAGTGAGCCGATTGCTTCTGAAAAGAGAGCTCTCACTGACATTGCTAGAATGTGATGAACCCAGTACTGGGCCCCAGGGCTTGTCCAGTTTTGTTAGCTGTTAAATAGAACAAATGACTTAATAAATCTAACATTGGCTTCTAGAAATCAGCAGTTACTTACAGAAATCACAGAAAACATCAGACAGCAATTCCCTCTGTAAGCCAGCACGCTACAATAAATGATCATCAAGACTAATAAAAAAAAAAGGCCAACCCCTTTTAACAATGTGGAAAACAAACCCTTGTCTCAATTATTCTTCTCGCTCTGAAATCCCTCTTTCTCCTTGGGGTGCTGAGTGGTCCTGATCCTTCAAGACATGTGTGGGAGGAAGCAGGCTGGGACTTGCTCCTTTTCCTTGTATTTTCCCTTCCCCCAGTTTCCAGCACAGAAACTGCCTGGGATCCCCGCCAGCAACAGCCAGCAAACTGGAACTGCTGTGCAGGTTTTACATGAATTCCAGGCAGAGTACAAAGTCCTTATTCTTGAAATACTGGCACAATGTGGCTACTGCCTTTGCTAGATTCCAGTTAAATCTGTGCAGATTTATATAAAGCCGGTCACTGCTTTATTTCAGCGTCTCAAAAGAGATGCTATAAATAGTAACAACACAGGACTTGGAGCCCTGGGGTTTTGTTTCTCCCACCTTACTTTTTGAGCCTTCCAGGCAGGATAAGAGGCTTGTCCTCCCCCTTTTCTTCAGTCACTTTGTCTTTTCTTCTTCATTGCATTTTCAAGAAAGGTAGACCTGCCTGTGGTGAAGATATTAATAGCACTTTCTTCCCCTCCCTCAAGAACAGAAAGTTTAGTAACCCACTTGCCAATCACACTTCTTTCAGAACTTAACTCTGTTATAATACACTTTACCTTTCAAAAGGTCTTAAGCAATTACTTAGAGAAGCTCTCATCTATTCGTTTTTTGACATTTCAGTTTTCCAAGTTACTTGAATACGGTGAATGCTGAATTTAACACTGCATTCTAGAAAAGTCAGTAGTAGTCAGTGAGGTGGAAAGATGCAGCAGCTTAAACTATCAGATTTGTATAATACACAGCAGGGATAATCATGGTTGGAAACAGGGTTTGTTTTATTTGTTGACCCCCTTGCACTAATAACTGTACTCAGTTATTTTTGTAAATTTTCAAATTGGGCTACTTTTACTCATACCTATTTGACTGTACTGCTTATTTTGTATGATTACTTAACAGCTTGTGATGCTTCTGGTGCAAAGATTTTTCTTGAAAAAAATTATATTTCTCAAAAATTACATCATGCTTTGGGAAAGACGGATCTTTAAGAGTTGTCAGTAACATAAGTATTAATTTCCGTCTGCCTTTAGTCCAAATTATGACTAAATATTTCTGACAGCCTTTCTAGACTGTTTACATCTTTCTCACCATGTGAGCACTACTCAAGGTGTGTCCACGCTGCTGCTGGTATGTCTTAAAATAAACCTAGCCAATAAAAAGAACTCCAACCCACCACACCCCAAAAAACCCAAACCAACCCCAAACTCCCACAACTTTACATTTTTTCCCTGATAACAAAACTATCTGGAAGCAGAAGAGGCATTATGCTAGCACAGACCTTGCATCCTGTTCCTCACCACTACGTTAGTGGCCCAGTACAGTGGTAATACATGTGATTACTTACCGTCTTTAACAGAACCAAGCTTTAAACCAAGAACTTTTTTAAAGAAAAAAAAAAAAAAGTGCTTTGTAACAATCAAGCAAAAAGGAGATGATTTTTATTTCTGCATTTTGAGCTCTGCAGTATTTCCTCCTCTTTAGCTAACTGGTTTTTCACTGCACCTGAGCACAGGAAGCTGCTGTTTACTCACTGCTGCATACAGGCAACTTCTCTGCCAGCAAAAACTTAATTTTGGAGTAATTGTGTGCTTTATACTGCCACTTCCTGTCTTTTCGCACACGACTGAGTACTAAAAGCAAACACTGGCATTCATATAGTCCCCTCTAACTTTGACAATTTTCCTGAGTAAACTTAGGGAGTGAAGAACATAAATATTGAAATGACACAAACAGCAATTTGTAAAATTGTATCTATGTTACATTTAGGAAAAACACTAAGAAAAAAACTGTTATCAACTGAAGTGGCTGAGCGAGTAAGATGTTTGCAGGGGTATTCAAGGGAACAAACAAAACAACAACAAAACACAAATTAGAATAGTTTTTTTTCCCATTTACTAAATTAAACTCCAATTTCTCTAAAGTTCTAGCAGCAGGCTTATAATAAACTCTGACTTCATCTATTCCTGCAAAAATACAGCCATTAATACAGTTCAAAGCCCTAAAATCTCTACAGTTTCACTGCAAACTTCAGTGCAAAGTCATGACTCCTTAGAAAATCTGGCTAGGGTTCACCACTGCAGGTTTTTTATTTTGTTTGTTTGGTGGGTGGTTGTTTTCTTTTTAACAAGTATTGGCAAGATCCCTTTTTACAAGTTGTACTTTGTAAACCTATATATTCTGCTACCAAATATTTTTGGACATTAATTCCAATACGACTCTCAAATGAACCTTGTTTTTCTAGAACTGACATTGAAACAGTGCAAACTATTAATCCAAAACATTTTTATTGGCATGTTATATGAGATAAAATTTCCGTTTGCCAGATTAGCATGCACTAGGACCTTTTTCTGAAAAGCAAAATGCCTCTCTCTTTTTTGTAAGTGCTGCACATTTATTTTGCACTTCCTACTGTCTGTCATATCAGCTATTGTTAATCTGTTCAAAAAGCTATTCGCAACTTTAGTATGATCCCTCACTAAATCAGATTTGCTTGGTGTCAGGTATTGCTTAACTTCTTGACAATATTTCTGCAGAGATTAGTACAGGAAGCAACAATGACTCAAACTACTATGTTTGGAGTGAGTATGACCATGATTTGTGGTCTACAGGGGAACAACTGCAAAGATCTAGAGTTCTGCATAAGTCTAGTATTTCTTACCGCTGCCCGCTCAGCCCCGTACACTAGGCTCTCTGCAGAGTTCTCCAATTGTCTTCCTTCAGCAGGCATACATTATGCAGAGATTAGGCATATAATTTTACAGCCACCTCTTACATCCAAATCTGCAAAACCAGTCTCCATTCAAGCCCGTTACCGCACCAGACAGGATATCCTTAGACCTTTGGCTAGCAGTGAAGAACGAAGGGGAAAATCGCTGATCAACATTCCTGTTCTTTATTTTCACCCACTTTGTGTCCCAGAGAAAGAACACAATTATTTTCCAAAAGCTTAGTCAGCAGAAGACTCAGATGCCGTGGGACATCTTAGTAGACATCCATCTTACAAACTTTGTGTGCTGTCACCTTCTTTATCACACCAACAGAATGGGAAGGTCCCACAGCAAGGCTGCAGCCATGGCTTCCACAAGATGTTGTACACAGAGAGCTGCTCAGGGACTGGAGTCAGTGTCCTGCGATGCTCTTCTATAGCTCTTCCAATCTTCTTTATTACAGTGTCAAAAAGGGGCTCAGTGTCAGCTGAGAGAGGTTTGGCTTCAGAAGGGTCTTGCGAGAGATCAAACAGCAAGGGTGGTTCATGATGGGTCACGCCTTCTCCAAAACATGGGCAAA
>JAHREE010000480.1:4942894-5108270 GCA_033628505.1 Tringa tobata
TTATCACACCAACAGAATGGGAAGGTCCCACAGCAAGGCTGCAGCCATGGCTTCCACAAGATGTTGTACACAGAGAGCTGCTCAGGGACTGGAGTCAGTGTCCTGCGATGCTCTTCTATAGCTCTTCCAATCTTCTTTATTACAGTGTCAAAAAGGGGCTCAGTGTCAGCTGAGAGAGGTTTGGCTTCAGAAGGGTCTTGCGAGAGATCAAACAGCAAGGGTGGTTCATGATGGGTCACGCCTTCTCCAAAACATGGGCAAATTCCTTTTCCATAACAAGCCCCAGCCCCAGATGGATGAAAGACAGGTGTCATATAATGAGCCTTCCAGATGGCTCCACCTGGCAGGAAAGAAATCTTATGGCACAACTACAAAACAACAGAGGAAAATGGAGAATGCCTTCAAGAAATAGGAGTAGAGCTGTTTACTAAGGAGAGCTCTTCTCACATACCCTGGCACCCCCAGCACCGCAAATCAGATTCTCTGTGTGGAATACTGACTTTGAAGGTGGAAAACACTAAAAATATGAAGAAAGCCACATAAAATTTCCAGTGTGATAGTAGACTGCCTGTATTCCCTCCCTACTTCCTGTAGGTTTGTTACTTACAAACATTTCTTTGCTGTATGACACGTCCAGTTAGCCAGTCACTGGTATGTCACGCGCGACAATTTCAAGAATCTCAGAAACCAGTCCTCATCAACATCCATCATGCAATAATTTGTCAAGTAGCAAGATGGCTATCAAGAGGAGAAATATCACATTTTGCAGTTACCACAAACATTTATACTTACTGTCCTTTTCATGCCACCGCACTGCATGCAAGTAGGAGCCACAATAGTGAAACAGGAATTCATGCTCTGACTGTTGAGCTCTTCCTTGCAGTAAAGGCACCAAATTTCGTCCATCAATCACCCTAATAAAATGGGGAGAAGTGTATTCAGGTAGGGACAAACCTGACAGTGAACTGCATGCTTATCACTGACTTTGTATTGCTTGCACCAGTGCTTGAAACAGCATACAGAATAATTTGATCATAGATTTAGAGCAGCCAGCAGACTGCCAAGCCAATGTTTAGGTCCCTAGACAATATTAATTTTTTTTAATGTCTGGGTCAACAATTCCATTTAGCAATATGTAAACAATATTAAGAGTTTGGTCTAGCTGAAGTAATTTGTTAGGGAAATCAATACCAAACTCATAATTGTTTACATTTAGCAATTTTCAAAGGAGCTTAAAAAAAATCTGTTGAGCAAGGTTGAGTTTAATGACTTTAGGAGGTATTTGTAAGCATCCATAAGTCAATTTAGTTAGTACCAAAACAACTCCTTCTACCAATTCTTCTCTGAACTCATTCAGGAACCTGGGTTTTGAACTAGCAGCTGGTCTTTGGCAGGAACAACGCCTCTGGCCATGAGCACACTTGTGGGCATATCTGTGAGAATTTGCACACTAATTTAAAATCTCAGACCAGTCTTGAGGCTAAACAATATTTGCAGAATCTCCAAGGTAAATTTTTAGCAGTTAGCTTTCTTATCATTTTCTCCTGTTGAAAAGACCTCCATACCTGTCCTGTGGCAATATTCCTCCAGCCAGATGAACAAGAGTGGGATAAATATCCATAAGACTTGTAGGCTCATCAATAACTGTGCCTGCAGGTAACACTCCTGGCCACCTAACTACTCCTGGCACACGGATGCCTCCTTCCCAGCCTCCCATGCCTTTTCCACCTGTAGTGAAATGAGTCAACATATGGCAGTTCACAGACAAACACAAACCTCTTCATTGGCTTGTTGCATTTGAATGTACAGAAAAAGATGCAGTAATACACTGCTTATCCAACCGAATTAACTCTTGCACTGGAATTCATATACTTTAGAAGGCCTCAAAATGCGACATATAACTCATCCAAACCTAAAAACATACGGGAAGGCAATCTCTATTTTAACTCTGGCCACAGGGGAGGGTAGAAATAATAAATCTACCTTTGAAAACCTATGTTCAGCAACAATAAAACAGCTTCAACTTTCTGTTACCCTCTATTTCATGGTTGCCTGCATTCACCTGCACTACTGAAGAGCATCCCCATAAAAGAAGAGAGTGGGAACTGGAAATTGGAAGAAGTCAAGAGACTGAAGAAATAATTGATATTCTCTTTAAACCTACACAAGACTTACTAATTAGTATCCTATTTTAATAAACAGCTAAAAGAATTATCTGCATAGCCACAGATTCCCTTCAAATATGTGTCCTTAGCACTTATAGTTCCGCGTGCCTTATGCATTTCTTCCTTTTTTTAGAAATTGAGATTTGGATCTGAGTCTCCCAATGCTTAATGCAACATCTTTAACTCAGAAGCCAAAAAATCTGAACCTGTGAAATCATATCATATATGCTTTTCTTCAAACGGCAGGAAAACATCTTTTTTCAACTTGCTACTAACAGAAGATAACCTAGTAAAGCATCCTGATGCTGCCTGTATGAATACAATATTTACCTAACTCCCTGTTTTAATTCATATATTTAAAATATGAAATTAACATTGTCTTTATTAGATCCCATCAGGCCTATGAATCAGTCTTATCATCCACACAGAGAAGTGCTTTCTCAAGCAAAAGCAGGGAGTGAGATGGAGGATGAACAGACTAACTGAAAGCCCCTCCCATTCATAAGGGCCAGCAATCTCCACTGCCCAGCAGCAGAGCATCCACGTCGTGGGAGCCAAAATTCCATGTCTTTCATCTCTGCTGTGCCCTGTGGAACAGCTCGAGAAGGTTTTGAAATGGAAAAAACACGTTTTTTGAAAATAAAAGCATCAAAATTTTAGACAAGAGATGGATGGTTCATCGGTGATAACAGACTGTATTGTGACATGTTTGTGACCGGTCACAGGATGAGGTGGTCTGATGACATAGGGTTGTTGGGGTAGGTGGGAGAAAATGCAATGAATGCATATGCTTTAGGCTTGAAAAAAGCCACTGCACTGCTCAGCAGGTTGAAGAATGATTCACAGCAGAAAGAAATGAGTGGGAGATATAGAGTGAGATCCTCTTAGGCCACCAAGCCCATTTGGATTTTATGCCAATCATTGATTTTGGGTGCAATACAAAAGCATACGGGGAATAAGTTGTTGCAATGAGTCATGACAACATGTCCTTACTCTATTCTGTATTGATTAGCTGGAGAATAATGATTTCTGGAACATAATGAGAAAAAGAAACGCAAAATGGGAAACAGTCCTATTGTGGATAGAGGAAAAAAGCCTCAGAGAGGTAATTCAATATAAGGAACTATCACACTTTTTTCTAGTACCTTTTACTTGAGAACACCAAATAATTTACAGGTATCACACTAGACAATACCTTTGTCAAGGAGATGTGTAATAATGCTTGCACTTTACTGACAGAAAAGGTGACTTTAATCTTGAAGCACCTCTGTATGTCACCTATATTTCAAGCTAGAAATGCAACTCATTCCAGCCTTGACAGCTTCAGCCAGGCAAATTCATTGTTTCTGATTCTAACATTCATGTAAAGTCATAGTGTTTTTCCTACCTTTATAAATACCATTCCAGCCACCTAGCTGGGCAGATCCATCCTGAGCCTCCAAGTGTCCTCCATGATCAGATGCAAAATATGTGAATGTGTGATTTTTCAAACCTTCTTTGTCAAGAGAATCCAGAATTTTGCCTTAAATTTAAGAAAAGAGACAACAAAGTTCCTATTAACCAATTAGAAAGATAAAGCCGCATCTATAACATTTCAATAATAATCTTTTGCAAAGCCCTATAAGAAATTTTTAATAGCTTAGATTTCTGCAGGTGTTTTGGCCTTATTAGTTCTTCTGCTTTAAAACACACAGGTGTATGTGACAAATAAATCCTTCATGAAGAATACTTACCCACCATCCAGTCCATTTCTTCTACATTGTCTCCATATAAACCGTGTCGGCTCTTACCAAGAAATTTTTTCGTGGTAAAGAGCGGGGTGTGAACATGTAAAAAGGAAACAAAGAGGAGGAATGGTCCATGCTTGTTTCTTGGAAACAAAGAAAAAATAAAAATATTTTTTGTTTGTTTGGAATATTTTGAAAGGTTTCATATTAATCTATGCACAGACACACACATTGGGTGTAGACTGTACCCACATCTAGTATATCCCCACTGATCACAGTTGATAGTTTTCTTTTTACATGAAAAGTGGGCAAGAAAGATCCTTTTCAGACAGATTGTTTCCAAACACCAATGTGTAAAGAGGCATAGCATTTGCACAGTGCTTAAGTGAATCAGATGCCTAACTCCCTTCTTAATTAAAAGCAACTGGATACAGTCTCATATTTTCTTTAATATTCATGTGGCTTTTCTAAGATGACCACTTCAATTTTCAATATATTTGTTTACACAAACTTTAAGAAAAGAATATTTGCTTTCCCTGTTTTACAGAAAGAGACTCGATGCACAGAAATATTATGGAAGGCTGTGCGGGCAGAACTTTAATGTAGAAAATGAATGATCTTGGCTTCCTTCTCAATCTATAAAAATAGATTTAAAGTGCTTTGAGATTTTCACACAAAATCATTTTGTCCATCAAGCACTTTATCTAGGTGTTTTGTAGGGTTTATGAAAAAGATCATAAATGAGGCTTGTAGAGCAAAGTGTAAAAATTAGCTGGTTAATCTTGAAGCAATAGTAATTACAGATCACAGGGCATAGTGAGAAGGTCATGTATTATTTGGTTAAAATCTACCTCGTTTTCTGTAGCTTCCAATGTGAGACAGTTGCAGGTAAAATTTAAGTGCATTTGGTTTCTAAATAGAGAACTTGGATATGAATTTCAAAGCAGTTATCATGATACAGCTGTAGTTACTGGAGAAAAATACTCTATTCCAAGTGCCCAGAACATCCCGGCCCCTTTAAAGAAAACTGCAGACAATAGTTTACCTTTTGAGAAATGACACTGCCTCCTTCAGCATGAGGGAAGCAGTCCTCTCTAATCTCATCGGCTGCTCAGTGATATCATGGTTCCTCATCAGGATACAGTTCCAATACTGCACAAAGCCGTAACTGGAGTACCAAGAAATGAAGAAAAGGCCACCCACCAAAGTAAAAGAGGCAATTATCTTCCAGCGGATGGAAATCAAACCAGTCAGTTTTCCAGCAGTGAGAGTGAGCACAGCAAGAGAAATTATCTGACTGTAAAGCCAAAGCTTAGCTTGAAGGGCTACATCCAGCTCTGGAGGTTTGTTTTCTTGACAGGTGTTTTGAAGTGTGAAAGGCATACCATAAAAGTAGTCAAATCCATGATTTAGAGGATGATGACAATGATCATTGAAGGATTCACAGTTTACACCTTGATGCCACTTTCCTGAAGGTTTTAAAGCATGAAAGAAATTAGAACATTAAGGTAGACAACTCAAAAGGAGCCCGAGATAGCATCATTAGCACCTGTTTGGGAATTAGGCAAGTCGACAGAGTATTTTTCAACATAGTATCAACGCATTCTCCTCATGCACAAGGATGGTGGGTGAAACCAGTGCCCAATCAGGGGAATGTCATACTGTAATGGGTGATTGCCAAATGAACATGGGATAAACAGAAATTTGCAAGATGTTTAGCTACTTAGCTAAGGGTGACATAAGGATGGGATTTCATTACCTTTCAATGAGGATCAGGGAATTAAAGTACTCCAACTCGCTGGCTGCTTCAATACATTCCCTTCTTAACTTTCAATTGTTTACTTGCAACTTCATTTTAACATAACATTAAAAATTTACTGGGAGATGCAGTAAACTTTTGGACAGTATTAACAGATATCTTGATCACCAGACTCAGAAAGATGATTTCTCAGGCATGTCTCAACTCTACATGAAAAGGCTGTAACCAACCTTTCACTCTATCCCTGCCCAAAATTGAGCAAGTAGACAACAGCCATTGTCTGCTTAGAAAATGAGTTGGATCAGCTGGATCAAAGGGCTCTGAGGTTTGCTGGGTTATGTGATTGCCAAGTAATTACAGACTCCGCCAGAAAGACTACAGTTCATTAGCTTGTGATTCAATACAGCCACATCTATTTCCAGCACTTGGAGATGACGATGAATTTGGCACAGCTGGACCTAGCCACGCCAGCTTTAAGTAACACAGTGTTTTACCCTACCACCCGTTTATGCAAAGGCATCCATTGCAGGAGTGTCTGTCACTTGACAGTAATAAAAGTGAATGGAAGGGGGAAAGAGAGGCTTTGCCAGTTAATTTTAGAGATATTTGGCAAAAGAATGATGAATCTTGAAATTATTGAGGTCTGACCAAGTCACAGACAGGAAACTGCTCTGGGGCAGTATTTCTCTGGCATCCTTGTATTTCAGCTTCATCTAAGGAAACATCCACTTTATCATGCCTCTTTGGCACCTCACAACCTCATTTGTGAGACACTTGTACTTCATATTCTCCTCTGGGGGTAGAAACTTTCTTTTCTTTCCCTATCCTCTTTTGTTTCTCTGCTTTTTGCCTCCTAAAGGCAGATGAAATACCTGAAGACATTGTTTTGTTTGTAACAATCTCTACATTAACAAAACTCTCACAGTGGACCAACCTTTGAAAAACCTTAGGCCGACTAAAATAAATCCTCACCCATTGTAATGAGATAGTTTTTAATTCTTCCTGTTTGGGGTGCCCTGTACAGGTCATTAGCATGGGCTTAAAAAATCTTTAGACTGCAGTATTGTTAGTCTTCTTGCAAATAAGAAGGTTTTTTCCCCCTCAACCTTTTGGAGAGGTTTTGTATCTGCGATTAACTGACCATTTTTGGCAAACACAGCCCCTAAATTCCCTTCATATAACTAGTTCATTCTTCAAGGTTACATGAAAACATTTCTCCTTACCTATTAGTCCAGTGGTATAGCCTTGTTGTTGTAGCAGCCTGGCAAAAGTAGTTTCGTTAGGAGGGAGCCCTCCTGACCCAGCATTCCACTGCAGCGCTCGATACCTGTTGTTGGATGCCATCCCTGACAGAAACAGCTCTGGTTATTCCTGCTGGCGGAGGCTGGACTTCTCTTGGCAACCTCCTTCTCAGGAGCTCAATCTGAAGCCAGCAGAATTCCTCACAAGATCACAGAATGATATGGGGTTGGAAGGGACCTTTGGAGGTCATCTAGTCTAACCCCCCTGCCAGAGCAGGTCCACCTAGAGGAGGTTGCACAGAAACATGTCCAGGTGCGTTTTAAATGTCTCCAGAGATGGAGACTCCACCAGCTCTATGGGCAGCCTGATCCAGTGCTCTGCCATCCTCAAAGTAAAGTTTCTCCTCATGTTTAGATGGAATTTCTTATGCTCAAGTTTCTGCCCATTACCTCTTATCCCATCATACTACTTGGCACAAGATTTACCACCAAACTGAAATAAATTACTAGTGACAGTATAGAGTAGCTTTATTTTCTACATTTCTGAGTAACTATGATACTTTAGTCTCTCTGCTCTTCATCTAAAATGAGAGATAACAGTTGCATTTCCCTACCTCATAGGGGTGTTGTGTCATTTTAGATGAGATATAGTTCGTCAACACACTGATTTTGTACTGAGCCCTCAAAGTAGGCATGCAATTTTCCTATATAGCACCTATTGAGAACAGGATATCTATGAAGTCCTCCATTAGGCACCTTAGGTAGGTGGGGAATGGATGCAACACTCCATTTTTCACTGGAGTTGTATGACTTTCTGCACTTTGTTGGCAGTGAACTCGCACATTTCTCTTGTGAGCTCTGTTTCAAGCCCTTACCTCTAACCATCACCATCAAAAGGAATCCCATCGGTTCTCCCTAGGCTGTGTTGCAATAAGGAAATGACAGATATTACTGCTGTTGGCATTTCTCCATACCTATCTATTTTCATCATGTAGAGCTCCCACATCCTATAAAGTCAGGCTAAAGATCTGTCAGCTGGTGAGGCAATGGTTCCCACTCAGAAGTTACTAATAGAAAGTTTGAGCCTCTAGCAGTGTATCTTCTATCTCAGCTTGAGGAAATATTGAGTTCTCCTGTTCCAGTACTTATTCGCTATTGCAGTACCTCAGCACCATACACAGAAATTTGTAATTCAAAATGGGCCTAACCTGATCTAATGGGGTATCTGCCAGTAAGAAAAGCTGCTCTGCTCGGAGTGCAAAGTGGAGCCGCGGCAACGTGCTGAGTAAGTTTCACACCTTCTCTTGCCAGGCGGTCGATATTGGGGGTCCTGAAAAACAGTTTCAAGTTTAATAGGAGCAAGGTAATCTGAAACTTATTTTAATAAACTGCCAAGAAGAACTAGAGCTTTTGAATAGTTCCTTAAAAAAATCTCATCTTTACATACTCCAGGACTGACATAGTAATAAATTTGATATTGTGGGTGAAGTGGGTTGTAGTCACTGAAGAATCCATTCTAGGGACACAGCCATAGAGTGCATTTGACAACACTGAAAAGAAACCTAGGCATTACGGCTACTATTTAGTTTGAAAATAAAACTAAGAAGGATATTTTTCTATTCCAATACTTCCAACAGATCACTTTCAGCAACACATTTGGGCCCTAAATTTCAGAGTTCATTGAGCCACAGAATCTCCCATGGTGTCTGGACCTCTCAGAACCAAGATTTTCTGTTCCATGTTTTCAACACATGCTATTTATTTCAGTGATATCACAGAATGATATGGTGTTGGAAGGGACCTCTGGAGATTATCTAGTCCAACATCCCTGCCAAAGCAGGTCCACCTAGAACAAGTTGCACAGGAATGTGTCCAGGCAGGTTTTGAATGTCTCCAGAGACAGAGACTCCACCACCTCTCTGGGCAACCTATTCCAGTGCTCTGCCACCCTCAAAGTAAACAAGTTCTTCCTCATGTTTAGATGGAACTTCTTATGCTCAAGTTTGTGCCCATTTCCTCTTGTCCTGTCACTGGACGCCACTGAAAAAGGACCGCCCCCATCCTTTTGACATATATCTATATACATAGTTATATACAGTGATATCTTTACATAATTACATTTGTATGGGAGCCTAACTCTCTGAGAAGAAGGGACTACAGCACCACAAAGAGTGAAAGAGCTCTTCCACCTGTCCTCACCACCAGCAAAGGATGACAACGGAGTTCCATGAGCACATTCCTATTTCTCTGCACAACACCACCAACATCATATGAGGGAGATGCAACCAGAGCATGACAACAAAGCATCTGTGCTCTGCTTGGAGGACATGAGTTGAGGCTTGTAAGTCATGCTCTCAATTCCCAGTCACTTCTGTTTTGCCTTATTAATTTTGAAGGCACATAATCATGTAATAGATTATGTGGGTCAGTCTGCATGAACTGGAGTGTTTTGGAGGAGACAGCAAGCAGGTGGATGAGGTATTCTGGAAAAGTCCTTGGTGGGTAGAGTAAGGCTTAACTACACATGAAAAGGAAGGATGAAATTCATGCATGAGGAGAAAAAACAGTAACTGTAATAGTAAAACAAGTGGCTGGAGAGTTAGCACAAAGGAGGAAGGGGTGGTTAAAAAAACAAATGAAAATACAGTATATTTTTTTTCTTTCACTGCACACTGTTTACTTTAGCCCCAATCCTATGTGTATATATACAAGCACATAAATACACAATTACTATAGCCTTGGATTAAGAGGTTAAGAACATTTCTTATTTTATAATTAGGCTTAATTACCCACGGTAGGTGTTCTATTGTGTTAAATATATTGTACTGATAGATCTTTTACCTTATGGTATTGTTCCCATAACAACCTATATCTCCAATGCCAAGATCATCAGCCAGAAACAGAAGTATATTCGGTTTCGAGCCCATAGCTGCGCTGAAGCCAAACACGTTCCAGAACAAACATGAAGTCAGAGCCGTTAGGAGGTACCTCCTGAAACACAACAAAATAACTTTTTATATAAGTGACTTGTACAGGTTGCAGAGTGATGGGAGCCGTCTGGCAGCAGATCTGAAGCATGAAACACAGAATAGTGTGGAACTTTGTCTCCCAGCTCCACTTTCAGTCAGAAGGAGGAGGACAGAATTTTACTGGTTCCATTTCTTCCATCTCTACCACCTAGATGACTCTAGTCAGAGAGGCTGCAGTAGCCTTTCTACAGCCCAAAAAGGATGGACATAAGTGAAGTGGGTCATCTTATTTGGCCCAGGAATTTTCATCTTGAATCAATTGCATAGATTTCAAAACGTATCAAAAACTTCAAAGAGCTGAGAAAAATTAGTGGGTTAAGTTTTATAAATCTATGAAAATTCAGGATATGTTCCAAAGTCACTCTGGCATTTTTTAATGCCTTGTCTCCAGTGAATAAAACAGTTTCAGTTATATTTGGAAGAGAAATGGAAAAATCTAAACAAACTCTCACTTCCAGCTCAAGAATACTTGAACTTGAAGCCATCTCCTCTACTGCCATTCTAAGATGCCAGATACCAGGCCCCATACCAGCATCAACTAACTACATTTAATAACTGCAGAAAACAGAATTTAAATTTTTATACACCATACTTTTTATATAAATATGCCTAGAACATTTGAAGGGATGTGTTCCTCCAAGTAAGTATTGCTGATCAATAGACTTAAAACCTAATCCTGGACTGAGTTTTCACTTGGGCAGAGTTATCACTGCAATATGTACTAATTTTGTAGGACATGGGGCGGCAGCAGCTCCTCTAGCATGGACTGAGAAAGCTCCTGCAAATCTTTCCAGGATTTGCAGTTTTGGTATGAAGATCTTGTATACAAAAACATGGTTTTGAATGAATAAGTAACCATCACCTCTGACAGGCAAATGTGACACACTGGACTTTCTGCAAACATGACTGTGAATGTTTACTTTCTGTAAACATTCCTAGTTGTAAATAAATAACCAGTGGCTATGGGGATTTAATAATCCAAGAGCAAAGTTCCAGCTGGGGGTTTTTGCACATTCTATTATTAAGTTATGACAGCGATTTAGAAAGTTGTGGAGAAACCTTACTTTTCAAAGGCAGTGTGGGCAATTCCCATTGCTATACTTGGATTACTCATTTGAAGGAAAGGAGAATTTTCAATTTGCAAATGTTGTATCTCCTAAGAGTTACGGGGCATTATACTGGTATCATGAATCCTTTCAGAGCACTAATATATTCAGTTAGAACTGCAGGAGGAAGTTCTCTAGAAGAAGGTCTCTAAAGGACCCTGGAAATTAGCAGTCCTCAACAGTGCATTTCAATCACTTGGACATTCTTCTTTCCAAGCTGGGGACAAGAGTACTGCTCCCTACCTCTCTCTGTTATATTAAAAAAAAGGAAAAAAAAAAAAAAAAAGCCCAAACAATCATCTGCAGCACCATCCTAAGACTTTGTTTTCTCATGGTGTTAAGTGCTCTACATTTACTGATCCCTGTGATAATCCTGCTTGTGGATTAAGATAGGGTCAAGGGCAAATTCCATCTCGGGTAACCTACTAGTTCCAAGCCTGTATTCTAAACTGTTACGTAGTATCACTGTACATTATAGAATAACCATGCTTAGAGCTCAAAGTGATCATCTTTCAGCAGTACATGAAGAACGCAAGAATGTTTAATTACTAAACACACATAAACCTTGAAAGCAATAGGTTGAAAGAAAGTAGAACACAAAACATGTCTATAGATACATATGTACAACTATAAACCTTTTCAAAATTACCTAAAAAGCTACTTCTGGAAATGATAACGTTAAAGGTATAGCCAGAGATTTTCACTCAGGAGACAGCTCTTGTTGCTTAAAAACATGAAGATGTTAAATAAGTATGTACTTAAGATCGTCCTAAAAATTATTTGGCAGCGAACATTACTAAGTGATTTTACAACATCTGCTTAATGAATCAGGTAAGTGCAAACCATTAGGAATATACAAGAAAAAACACTAGGAAAATAAATTAAAAATTTCTAACTTTCATTTACAAGACTTAATATAGATTTACACCACAGTTGAGCTCCCACAGCTTTTTTGACAATAATCTTCTGAGGACAGGTTAGAAACCATTGACACAGACAAACAGATGTTGAAAAAAATCCTGAACTGTATAATTTGGTACTTGTACCTGCCTTTGAAATATTTTCTAAGGTGATACTTCTGTGTTAAGTGCATACCTAGAGAATTATAGCATTATGAGATTATAGCATCCTTCTGTTCAAGAAATCTGCTCCTCCTACAAGACTTTGTAAATTGTATCTGTGTAAGAGCCTGGCACCTTAGACTACTTCTCTAAGGGCTTGTACAAAGAGAGTACAAAACTTTAGAACAGTGTGGGACTCACAGTCAGGGAGCCCAGGGTTGCTTGGGGAAAAAAGTAGGTTAATTCAAACACCACAATTTTAATTCTATGAGGCAGAAACAAATACATGTAGCGAGAAGTCAGAAATTGGTTCACCTTAGAGAATGGCAGCAATGCCTGTGCAAGGTAGCACTGCAATCATCTCCTGATAGGTGGCAATTCTGAAAATAAGTTTATAGTAAGCAATGAATTGAGCACAGTCACCACTGTGATGTTGGAAGAAGAAAAAGAACTCAATCAATCCTTATATCTCTTTACAAAAGAGAGACTAGTGAGATTATTTTACCTCAAAGACAAGAGCACTGATGGGATTAAACTGATCAGACTGTGTACTGACCAAAAGCAGACTATTTTCAAAGTGAAGCTTGAGAATTGGAGGGGGCAGAAAACCATGTATAAATGATTCAAGAGTGGCAAGACATGTTTTATTTTGAGAGAACAAGACTGTAAAAGATTAATTAGAACATATATTCATGGGGAGAAAACACAGATCTCGGAAAGGTCATCAATTTTGCTGAGACAGAGCCAGTATTAGGAAGGGGAAGTCAGACAAACAGAGCATGCTTTTTCTGCAAGCAAGGTGGTTTATTATTCAACCATGTGTCCAAGAAGAGTGCAGTATAATCATGATTGTGTACCCTAAGTGGAAGAAAGAAAAGTATTATAAAGTAACACCTGCTAGGGGACTCTGCATAAATGGCAGTCGGCTGAAATTTAACAGTTCACAATAAACATGATCAGAGCAACATTCTGATATAAAATCTGTAGTATCTTCCACAACAGGCTACTTAATGAAACATCTTTTTCTAAGCTGCCTAAAGAAGCCCAATTAAAACTAATTTTAAGACACTTTTGGTAAGAGTTGAAATAACTTGAAGAAAGTGGCCCTTGTCTTGAAGAAGCTGCTTCTCATCAAACCATTCCTTTTTTATTTCAAGAGTGCTTTTAGTTCTCACACTAATAAGCCTCCCCACTATATAAATTCTGGCTCATATAATCCCAAAGTAGTCTTAAAATACTAACTCTAAGGATTAGTCTTTGCACAGACAAAGGGGACTGTGAATGTATGTGATGATACTAAATTACTCTCAACAGAAGTCTTCCCAAAAAATTACTGGGTGCAACTGTGGATTTCCCAAAGACTACTAGGGCTGGTTATTTTCAAGCTGATAGCATGTAAAGTCTTGCAATTTATCACTGCTGTTACTACCTAATTTCAACTGAACAGTTCTCAAGTGTCATCATTAACTAAAAATATTATTATTTCCCTTACAACCAGAAGTACACAGTATCAGTTATTCAGCCTAGTACCTCCATATATAAAGTCATAGGACTCTATAATAATTCAGTCTAAACATTTCTGCAAAATGAGACCAAATCCTGCAGAGCCATGAACAGCAGCAACTGGCCGGCACAACTTTGTGTGGACACATTCCCCTTAGTTAAACAATTTTGGTTGTCTGTAAGCCTTATCCCAAACTTACTCTGTTCTGCAGCTGATACTGCACATGACTGCCCTACCACTTCTTTCTTCAAATTTATCAGCCATTTATGAAAGCTTAATCAACTTACAATACAATTCATTCAACCTACCATGAATGCCACAAAGCTTGCAGTGCCTCAACAGTCACTTGAAGAGATTCAGCAACAGAAGCTTTTGCTTAGTTTAAGTGGCTAGAGTAGGTGGACCTAACTCAAATGTATTTGTAACAACTCCAAAGAGTGTTACACAGTTTTTGCTAGCCAGCTGTCTTGTACAGACACCCTCCACCCCCCCTTTTTTTTTTTTTCAGCTTTGCTTCATAGAAAGCAAGCTGCAAGCCTGAAACTGCTAAAAAAATAGCTGCCTCTTTGCCCACTCCACTGCAGCTTGGCTCCAGGCAGTTCTCCCATCCTCCAAATATTTCACATATTGAATATATTCCTAGATTAGAGTCTATCCTTCTTGATGTCTTACAGAGAATTAAAAAACCAACAAAACTCCACTTCAAAAGTATCTGGCCATGGCCAAAAAGTTTATGGAAGCCAGGCATATCTCACATTTCACCCTTCTCTCCAGAAGACTGGCAATACCACCACTTACTCTGGGAATCAACCAGAATTGAAAGGAACTTCTCATTCTTAAAAACATTGACCAAAAAATTGGAATAAGCTCTTGTCAGTAATCAGACACAGCAAAAGAATTTGCTTTCTTGTTTTTGTCTAACTTCAGCTACTGAAAAAAATTATTTGTACACTGATGCAAAACCAGAACAAAAATCTAAACCCTTTACCACTTATTTAAATATAACAAAAAAAGTTATAAGTATCAGGACAAACATTTTCAAGTAACGTGTGGAGGTATTAGCTGTTAGCCAAAAACAAACACTCGCTTTCCACCTTCTATAAAAATATATTACACATCCAACAGTATATTGGAATGTAATTAAAAAAAACTAACTTCATCTTACAGTGTGCCTCTAGAAGAAACATACTGTGCCACCTTGTTGT
This sequence comes from Tringa tobata, assembly GCA_033628505.1. Lineage (NCBI taxonomy): Eukaryota > Metazoa > Chordata > Aves > Charadriiformes > Scolopacidae > Tringa > Tringa tobata. The sequence goes on from JAHREE010000480.1 coordinate 4,957,692, forward strand.
CCCTTTCCTCCCGCTCTCTGTCCTGTAGCTTCTAGGCATCCAGGTGTTCAGGAAGGAGGAGGCAACAAGTGAAGAATGAGTGAAACAAGGAAGAAAAAGCTCCCAGCTGGTGTGAACGCAGTTACTTGCTCAGTGCTTGCAGCTGGTGAGCCAGAAACAGGTGCCATTCATCAACCATAAAGCAAGGGAAGTCCTTGCAAGAAAGGTAGAAGCCAAAAATCAGGGGATGCTCAATAGTCTGTTTTTTTCCTGTCCATTCTACAGTCTCAGGGAATCAACTGCAACAGTGCTCACTAAGGGGACAGAGTCCTTACTGACTTGCATAACATCAATGGTTGTTATCTGTTACCACGTTTATAGTATTGTATTACCACTTAGCATTGTGCATTGTTGGTAACCAAAACTCTTGTGATAAGCAACCTGCATTTCTTAGTTTAATGTGGCTACCCTGTTCTAGCCTTACAGCTACAGAGCAGCACACTGCCTTCAGAAAGAGATGGTCTGCCCCTCAGCTTTAAATTAGGTCATGCACTCCCTGGTCTAAATGATCTAATTGTGCCTTCTGGCTTCAAACTACTCAGCTAAGAACATGTAGCTTTCCTTACAGCTGGGACAAGAGCAATACACGAGGGTGGAAAACTGGAGACAGGAACAGGGCAGACAAACAAGACTAAAGGAGTGGCAACTAGAAGCATGGCTGCTAGAGAAACAGTGAAGATCACATGGAAACAAATGCTACTTTGTGGATGCCATTGTAAAGCCATACTAACTCTAGCAATACTAAAAGCAGAATACCTGCCGTTGACCACCTAACCTAACTCCAAAAACTGGAGTTCGATTTGAAATACTAAAGAAGGCAGTAAAACAGAGATTGGTAATTATTGTAACCCCCCCTCTACCTGCCATACGCGCACTCTAACCCCCCTCACACGTTGGTTTTGCTATTTATGATCTAGTGGAGCAGCTCCTCTGCAAGGCAGAGGCTGGGCTATCCCCACAGCCAGAGGTTAGCAGGGCAAGAGCAGAGGCAGGACGCCGTCCAAGGAAAGCAGAACCCTGCGGGACATAGTTCATTGTTTGAGCACAGCTTCCTAAGAAACGCCTTGCAGGAAGCGGGCTGGATGCTGCCCGGGAAAGCCCCGGCCCCACTGGCNACATGGAAACAAATGCTACTTTGTGGATGCCATTGTAAAGCCATACTAGCTCTAGCAATACTAAAAGCAGAATACCTGCCGTTGACCACCTAACCTAACTCCAAAAACTGGAGTTCCATTTGAAATACTAAAGAAGGAAGTAAAACAGAGATTGGTAATTATTGTAACCCCCCCTCTACCTGCCATACGCGCACTCTAACCCCCCTCACACGTTGGTTTTGCTATTTATGATCTAGTGGAGCAGCTCCTCTGCAAGGCAGAGGCTGGGCTATCCCCACAGCCAGAGGTTAGCAGGGCAAGAGCAGAGGCAGGACGCCGTCCAAGGAAAGCAGAGCCCTGCGGGACATAGTTCATTGTTTGAGCACAGCTTCCTAAGAAACGCCTTGCAGGAAGCGGGCTGGATGCTGCCCGGGAAAGCCCCGGCCCCACTGGCCGCCCCCGTCCCGATCCCCATCCCGGACCGGGTACTGGGGCTCCGTGGGAGCTAAGGCAAATTCACTCCGCGGCTCGAAAGAACTGTCAGCTCTGTGTAAAGGAGGCAGGAAAAAGTTTCATGTCATCCCCCCNTTTTTTTTTTTTAAAGTAAAAAAGTTGATCTTTTACTTACTCCATGCTCGCTTACTCACTGGATGACCTTTGCTCCTGCTTTCCTCTTCGTCCCAGGCTTTCTGATCTTTGCTTCTAAAAAGGGGTTTTCAAAAGCACGGCTCGTATATTCGTATCAGAGTAATTAGTGGGTGTTGGTCTCCTTTAAAAATCTGGTCAAAGGTATTTAATCCTGCCTGCCGCAGGGGAGGGCTTCCCTGCCTGCTACTAACAACTATTGAGTAAGGAACAACTGCTTTAAAATAGAAGGCAGAGATGGAGCTCCTATAACAGCCAAGGCTAATAGAAAGAGCTTTAGTGGTAACTAAGTGGAAGATCGTAAATCACGAGCAGTGAGACTATAGGCTACATCATACAATGTGGATGGAAACAGGATAGCCATGGCTAATGCAGAGGGTGAGCCAACTAGCCCCCTTGAGATCAAAGAAAATCAATTATTGTTATGTCATGTTGGAGTATGCATACAAACTCCATCAGGCAGGCTAATTCCTCATTTTGTTATTATAGTTCCTCTGGCTGTGAGTTCTCTCCTGTGCCAGCTCCAGTACTTACATGGTTGCGCAGTCTGGCTTGTCGTACAACTTCACAAGCCCATGGGGGCACCGGACACCTCTTTTTACTGGCTACGTGTGGTTTAAAAATAGGATACAAATGTGTCCTGCTGTAATCCACTGCATAAGGGTTTTATTCTAAGAAACTCAGAAAAAAAGAATAGAGGTCCTTGGTGTAGACATATTATTACTCAGAGGTGATGAGATTCACAATGAGATTCATAGCATTGTCAGTGGGTGCAGTGCAGGAGTCTCGAGGAGAATTAGAGACTTAAATATTTATCTGGATATAGCAGTAGCAATTGTTCCTCAAGAGCAAAGAACTTCTGCCCAAAAAAGAAATTGGTAGAAGTAATTGAAGCTGGGAGAAGCTCATGGAATAGGGCTAAGAAATGAGAGTGCAAGGAAGGAACTTTCAGATCAAATTAGGACAGGGATACTCCTGAGGAGAGAAGGATGCTTGCAGACATCAAGGAGCAGATATTAAAGTAAAACCTTAGAAATACTAAAGAGATTTTTTTTTGATGGATTTGGAAAGAAGTAGGTGGAAATGATACAACTCGGGAAGCAGTAGAAATTTTCTAGGTTACAAACCAAGAGTGAAGGAAAGAATCCGCTGTGCAAAGACATGGTGAAGAAAGTAGCCATTTGGTTTTGGCCCTTTTACTCCAGTGCAGATCTCATCACACCGTTCCTGACTCTCAAACCTGTGGAAATCTCAATTCCATTCAGCCAGAAAGTCTCTTCCATTCTCTCCCTGATCATCTCCCATAATCGGAAGCCATGTAATTTAATGTAATGTTTTTAAAACGCTCCTTGGCAACAGCATCTTCAGTTTGTCCTCCAGATAAAGACTGAAATATAGTGAAATAAAGCAACTACATTATCTCCTGATTATGAATATCTTTTTGGTGATTTCTGAAATTCTTTCATATAAATTGAATATGATTTTTTTTAACATTTTGATGTTAGTTTTGTGTGAATATTTTAGTATGTAATTTTATTGATTTAACCAGTTTTAATGGGCTTACATTATACATATCTATTCTTTTATTCTCCCCACAGAACTGAAAAGTGCATTGTTTAACCTTAATTTTTTTTCGTTTTTTATTTGGCTTTTTTTCTCCAGTGTTGTTCATCATGGTTATTTTGACATTTTTATGACTTTAATACCTTTAGCTTGGGGTTTACAATAAGGCTGTTTTATTGTTATTGAAACCAATCTATTTGGCAAACTGAGTGATGTAATCACTCTGAGTGACCTGTGGATACCCAACATACAGGAGTAACCAAAGAGACCAGTGTTAAATTCAGCCCCCACAATAATCCAAACTTAATGAATGGGTCAATCAGATCAGCACAGAGCTTAAACATCAGTGTTTGCACGAGCTGTATTTTCAGTCACAGAAAAAGCCAAGTGCCAAGAAAAACCATTTTGTGAAGGGAGCTCCTTGTTAGCAGTATTTTTGCTGCCATATATAGAGACCCAGTTCCTGCCTAAGACCTTGTCATACAGGGCAGAGACAGAGAATGGGCTGGGCCCCGAAGTGTTAAATATTAAAATTCATAAACATATTTCTACATTTGAAAATGTTCATCAGCAATCAGTGATGTTCCAAATATTGAAGATTCAGAAGTAATAAGGTTAAAATGACATTTGTCTATCAGTTGTATCAATATTTGATGAGTCCCATCTAACACTATTTAAAATCAGAGCCCGGTGAGTATACTTGTGTTGGTACGCTTGCATATTGTAACAACTGAACAGTCACTGCACTTAAAGACACTTGTTTCAGATATTTGGTACTTTACACAAAATGTATTTTTTATAGTCAAAATGTGGTAATTATATTATTAATTGAACAGTTACTAGAATAACAAATCAGTCTCTCCTCTTCCGCAGATCTGTATTGGTTTTTCAGCTGTGATCACAGGTGCAGTGATAGCATCTCCTGACAGGTGCATGGAAGAAAAAGGAGAAAAGTTTAAAATTTCAGAGACACATGTGATTTGCACAGCAGGTAAGATTCCCTGGCTTTTGATCCCTTGCAGAAATTAATGTGGTTTGTTATTGTGGCACTTGCCTTAAGCAGTACTGCCAGAAGTGGGAAGACTGGAAATTATGATGAATCCTCCCTGCTGGGGAGTACTGGGCAGAGATAGACAAAGCCTCCCTGTAGTTCTTACGTGGGTCAGTAGCTCAAGTAAAGTACAATCAGATGTGACTAATCTGGTGGGCTCTTAACTGAAGTTGGCATGAAGTACTTGCTGTAGGATGTGCTGTTCTGGGATGCCAACCCACTCCTGTCTTTGGCCGCAATCCTTTAAAAAGCTGTGGCCTCCTGAGCAAAAGCAAATATTTATTTGTTTAGTCTGGACAATTTTGTTTCAAAATGTGAAAGCTTGAAAACATTTTCAGTGCTTGAAAAGAGCAAATGATGTTGGAAAATTCAGGTCTACCTTATCTTTTGGAATGAAGACATAATATTATCATCAATATAAAGTCGTTCTTACTTTTGAAGCCTTGGCTTAAGACTTACTGATCCTTCATTTCTCAAGACATTCAAACAGAGAAGGAAGATGCCCTAGAAACAAAAGTATATTTACAGGGAAATCTACTTTAACTTTCAGTAGGTCATGCTGCCTCCCACAAGATAAGAAAAAAGTCATCCAAAGGCAGAAGTGAGTGTAATGAGGCCAATTATCTGAGCCAGAGCTTCCCACTGAAGGCTCTCGTCAGTCCTAGAGGTTAAGTTCTCTGACAGCTACTTACTAAGATGAAAGACAATCCATAAAAATAACCAAACCTGCCATTTAAAGGGTAATGACATTGGTCACTGTAGATTCACAGTGAGCACCTTGATGGTTGATTCCTAAAAATATGAGGAACCAAGGCTGGCAGAAATCATATCATTATTTTATGTGTATGAGGATTCTGCTAAGCTTTCTTCAGTGAGAAGTGAATAGGTCATTTCTCTTTTTATCTCTCTCTTTCCTTTTCTCTCTTTTTTTTTTTTGTTTGTTTGTTTTCTTTACCTGGATTATTTATTTGTTTATTACCTGGATTACTTTCTACTTTTACTATGTACTTTCTGAGTTTTATATCTCAGGATCCTGTAAAGCAAAGAGGAATAGCCTCATCTTTTTTGCAACTTCCTGTCAGGTGTGGCAACAATAAATAAATTAACAATATGTAAAAATCCCAGTCTCTAATCTCCTGAAATTGGCAGTTTTCACTGATTTAAATGAGCTTCCAAAAAGCTGAAAATGATAAGCAATAGCAAAAAAAAAAAAAAAAAAAAAAAAAGAACAAGCTCAAAGCACAGGTTGCAATATGTTAGTTAATATTAACTGTTAGGTCTTTCAGTTTGCAAAGTAAATCTGGATACTCTCTTGACCTAGGGAAAAGCTGGTAGCCCAGCCGTGAGAAGCTGCAGCTTTCACTGCCATAATGGCTATACAATAAATGGAACAAGGGCCATAGCCTGAAGGTGAAAAATTACTCTGACAAAAACAAACTTTCAAACAAATTGATGAGAAGAGCAAAAAGAGAAACCAGTTCCCCTGCCTTAATCATACACTTCTTGTTCAAAGAAAAAAAGCCTGAAGGACTCCTAATAGTGGCACATATTTGTGTAAAAATGAATGTTAATTATACTTAATGTCAAGCAGGCTATTTTGATGCACTACTTTGTTATTATCTAAAACATGCCATTTTGAATCTATCAAAACTGCCTATGAGCCTATGCCACGTTCCTCAGACTAAACAATACACGTCAGCACAATACATGGAGACAGTGACTGGCCGTGCCAGTGTCCTCTGCGTGTGTGTGTGTGTCTGTGTCTCTGGGATACGTGCTCAGCTTCACCACGGGTTGAACCTGCAAAGAGAAAAGCAGCAGCAGTGTCCCCCAGCCTGGGCAGAAACCCCAGGTCCCCAGACACTGGGCAGGGCTTCTGGCAGCTGAGCAGAAGGATCCTGGGCTGGGATGGCTGGAGGAGGTGGCTGTGCTCCTGACATCACTTAACATAGATAAATGTAAGGTTAGAATTCCCAAAGAAAAAGAAAATTAAACACATTTTAAAAGGTTTTACTGCTGCACCTGCACAAGAAAGCAGAATGCCATCATCTGCTGACTACCCAAAATAAAAAGAAAGACAATGTGCTTTGTCAAAGCAGCCTTTATTATTGCCCATGATTGTTCCATGAGTAATGTCCATGTTACCAAGCCCTGAACATTTGCTGATCCCATGGCATTTTGTATATCAGCAGGGCCTGATACCTGTGCTTTCATGGGCAAACACCACTGTCCAGGACAAATTCTAGCTGAGGTGTCTTCTTGTGCCCTCTAGCTCCAAATGGATATCTTACAGTGCTATGAAGTATTTCTGTGCAAGAAAAACTGTTTCAATCATCATACTGCACAGGTGTCACACACACATATTTTTAAAGGTGTTGAAAAATTGAGAGGAAGTAAAATTACAGATACTAAACTGGCTTGAGAATGGAAGTGGATTTTGGAAAATGACTGAGAAACTTGAAAAATGCCAGTCTGATTACAGTAATTTCATGTAAAGAAAACACTGCATATTGAACATTAAAAGACCTTTAAATCTAGCCAAGAAAGAACCAGTAAAATAAAATACATTCAAATAAGAAATAAAGCATACACTGTTAACAATGGAGGAAATTAAGCAACAATCCAATATGCTTCATGGTTTCACTTCATCTGTTGAAGTTTTCACAGCCAGACTGAGTACCTTTCTCATCAATAGCACTAAAGGAGCATCTGGGTGAGTTATAACAGTCTCTGAAATGCATGAGGTCACAGCATTCAATAAAACTTTGCTTTTAAGCTTTTAGGCTTTGTTTACCTGCAGATTTCCTGATGGCTAAATTGTGGGAAACAGGGGAAAATAAAACCAAAGTAAACCGAACATTTATCAAAGAAGTGAAAAATTTAAATGGGTCCTAGCATGACAGTTAGAAAAATAGTAAAACACATGTGAAATAAATTGAAAGGGCAAATTATGTTATCAGATGCCTACATATTCAGATATACCAGTGTAAACTTGTCTATGTGAACAGATATATATTTTACCCTACAATTGAAAGCATTACCTGCAAAACCACTTTATTAGGAACAACTGTTTTAACACGAAGGAAAGAACTGAATTTTAGCAGCAAAGCAGATAGATCTAAGTAAATCTGGCAGTTCAATGGGATGAAAATTTAACTAGTGATGCAAAAAATACCTTAAATCTGCATTTCTTTTTTTAGTATCAAATTAGAGTTTCTTTTCTTTCATAATTAGTATTGGACATCTTTCGAAGAGTCTTTTCCAAATGTACTGCTTGTTAGCAGCATCCAGTTATGATTGAGATATGGGCAGCAAGGTAACTTGTACGATGCTGTGCCCAAATGACTGAACTGTTTGTTGCTGTTGCACTTCTGTGACCATCAATGCTCTTGCCAGTGCTGCTTAGGGAGCTGGGTGCAATGGGAGCTTTGAAAAGGGGAAACCCTTTCCCTTTTGTGTTCTCAGTCAAAAGAGGCTGACTCCAATCAGAGGAGTCCCATCCTTCCCAGAAGTGCAGACAGCTGTTACCCAGCTTGTCACTTTTCCAAGCTTTGTGAGTCATTTGGGCAATTTCTCCGAAGTCTGAAGCCCCAGGCTAACCAGATGCCATCATCACTGCTGCTGGAAATAAGGAAGCTACTTTTAAAGGAGATTTTGTGGGGAGCTGTGGGAAAAATTGTTTTGGAATTATTGTGGAGGCAGTGATCTCCAGGTATTTTTAATAGTAGCACCTTATGCATCACCAGTAAGGATACCAAAATTAAGGGAGACGTCAGTCCACAAATTACTTCGAAATTCAGAACAAACAATCAAAAACAAAGCACAGCTTCTATATATACATTCATAAAAAACAGATTATAAGTTATATCGTTACTTGGACAGCTCTAACCTTGGCCTGCTTCCATGTGTTTGAACTATTCATGTAGTTGTCAACAATTGCAAGTTAAAACATGCTCTTCAGATAATTTTGTCTTGCTTCCTGAGAGTGTGCAGCCTAAAGCCACCTATACAAAATACTGTGCTGTTCCCTGGGACAATTCTCATATTAAAACAACCAACCAAACAACCAAAAAACCAACCCACCAATCAAGACCCCCATTCAAAACACTTGATTTAAGAACAGTTTTGAGGAAAAACTTTGGTTCTTTCCTTCATAGGTCGACAAGTTTATTTTCACCTTCCTTATCACACCAACAGAATGGGAAGGTCCCACAGCAAGGCTGCAGCCATGGCTTCCACAAGATGTTGTACACAGAGAGCTGCTCAGGGACTGGGGTCAGTGTCCTGTGATGCTCTTCTATGGCTCTTCCAATCTTCTTTATTACAGTGTCAAAAAGGGGCTCAGTGTCAGCTGAGAGAGGTTTGGCTTCAGAAGGGTCTTGCGAGAGATCAAACAGCAAGGGTGGGTCATGATGGGTCACGCCTTCTCCAAAACATGGGCAAACCCCTGTATCATAACAAGCCCCAGCTCCAAGAGGACGGAAGATGGGTGTCACATAATGAGCCTTCCAGATGGCTCCACCTGGCAGGAAAGAAAGAAGGCTTGCAATGATACTGGTGGTTATCATAAGGCATTAGAAGAGTGTTTTTCTAGAGCTGATTTCTGCTTGCATCTCAGCTCTATACTTATTAGTTGATATAGTACTGTAATTTCATTTAAAGTCAAGTGACAAAGAATTAAACCAATAATGTAAAAGGTCTTCTGATGTTTTGAAAATTCTCCAAATTTTTCAGCAAGTATCAGTTATCACTTACATGTTTTTTATGAAGACAAGAAAAAATATTTGGGGTTTTCATGGCTTACTTCCTTGTTAAGGTAGCAGACGGACAGACAAAGGTTGAGGCAAGGGCTTGTCCATGAGACAAGAAAGGCATGGACTCCCCAGGCCTTTCATTCAGATGAGTGAGACCCATCCTGAGCTCCAGTAGCCTGCCTGGCATGCCACCCGCCTTGAAGTCACAAAAAAGCTCTTTGTGCCGTACAATACAGGCAGGGCTAGTAAGTTCATTACCACCAGCTGCAATCCCGGGGGAATGTGTTAGACAACTGTGCCCTCCCATAGATTGAACCTAATTCTTAGCAAAGTAGTTCTGTACTCACTGTCCTTCTGGTGCCACCGCACAGCATGTAAGTGGATGCCACAGTAATGAAACAAGAATTCGTGCTCTGAGTGCTCAACTGTTCCCTGCAGTAAAGGCATCAGATCCCGGCCGTCAATTACCCTAGCAGCAAAAAAAGGACACCATTAGACTGAGATAAGCTGTAGTGGACTGGGTTCCTTTAGCACACCTCTTGCTGGAACTGGCAACTCTGAATGAGGAAGGTGCTTGTAGAATGTAGAAGATTGCAGGTAGATGCTAAATCTCAAATGTAGAGAAGAGGTGACTGAGCTGTGGTAACATTTATGCATCTAGAAAAGGAGTAGGAGTGAAAAGGAAAACATCAGAATCTTAGTATGTGTTTCCAAACTAGATTTTCTATTGTTTGGGAAGAGAAGGAGGAATAAAGACACTTGTGTTTGTACCTGTCCTGGGGTACTACCCCTCCAGGCAGATGAACTACTGTAGGATAAATGTCCATAAGGCTTGTAGGCTCATCGATAACTGTCCCTGCAGGTAACACTCCTGGCCATCTAAATATCCCTGGGACACGGATTCCTCCTTCCCAGCCTCCCATAGCTTTTCCACCTTTGATTAAAAAAAATAATACATATTCATCAAAAAAAGGTTTCATTTAAAATTAATCAAAATTTTAGTCAATGTTATTGTATTATCATAAGGTAATGTTACCTTTATGAGCCTTCCTTACCCTTTTGTTTTTACCACTAAGCTTCTCCTTAGAATGAGTGAATGTGTGTTCGCTGCATCAGAACACCCTAGTGGCCTTACAGGCTAACTCCCTTCTGTTATTTTACAAACACATTACCCCATCAGAACTCAGTGTGAATAAAATTTTCAGGCATAAAATGATTTCCCAGACTATTTCTCCTCTTTCTTTTAAAATTCTATAACATACTTGTAGTTAAAGCAAGGGTTCAGATGTAAGATGCAACACAATCTTAATAAAAATTAACTTGTGATCAGTTGCCTCATGAGAAAACAGCAGTTTGAGAATTCGTGTTTATTAAGAACACCTGCACAGGCTAGAATTGTCTACATTTAAAAATACCTAATTAGAAGGAGACAAATTTGCTTCTCAGTGATAAAACCCTGGTTCTCCTTGTACAGTCTTATCTAAGCTTTAGGGGTGTCCCAAGTACTTTACTGGGTTGTCATCGTCCTTGACAGCTCTTACCTCTGTATATTCCATTCCAGCCACCCAGCTGCCTTTTCCCTTCATGTCTTTCCAGCCATCCACCATGATCAGAGGCAAAGTAAACTAGTGTAGTATTTTTCAAGCCTTCCTTGTCAATGGCATCTAGAACCTCACCTATAAACACAGGAATATGTGTGTATTAAAAAGCAAAAATATCACTTACACTACATAACATTAAAAGAAGAGGTTTTTAGGATTGAGATTTGTAGTTGTGATTTCACTGTCTGTAAAAGCACAGAAAATTTATGATGTGCTGTAACTCCTTTATTATTCGTATTATCACAAAGGAGTGCAAGAACCACAGTCACAGATCAGAAGTCTTCATTCTAAAGGGCAGAAGTGCCATCTGCTGTAAAAATATGGAAAGAAAGCATGATCCAAGGCCCCTAAAAGTTAGATTCTGCATCAGTGGCCATCGTGAGAAATGAGGAAAAATTGTCGTGTACCCTTATCTTCTATTGTCTAGAATGCAGTTAGTATTGGCATTAAATCACTGGCTGGATACTATATGCATTAATAATACAGTTATTTTTTACTTAAAAGTAATTATTTAGCTGTTTCTGATGTTCTTAACTATATTTGTGGTGTGTAAGTGCTTGACAGGTAGGTTTGAAAACCAATTATTTCTGTATGTGTACCTGATTCTTATACCTTTTGCAAATGTGGCTACTTTTCCTCCACCATGACTAGGTGATAAATAATTCTCCTTCACCTCCAAAAAACAGGTGGAAAAAGAACATAAATCTAATTTCTGGTGGCATACCAATTAATATTTTTCAACATTTCTGGATTTATGAATGAGGCTGAAAAATATTCAGTACTTTGCTGAATGCAGCAGTCACAGAGAAGTAGCCTGCTGCTTTACACCTGGAATTAACTTGTTTCCCAGTTTTATCACCTCTGATGTGTCCTACTTAGAAATAGGTAAGACATGACCATAAGAGGCTGAAATTACCTAGTGTTTAATATTCACAGAAATCTAAATAATTCTAACTTACTTAGTAAGAAGAGCAGGAGAGTTCCTTGACAGGAGCCAAGGGGATGTGGTTAACAACTGTCAAACACTAGACAAAAAACTGAGTGAACTCTTGATCCGAAACCGGAGAAAATAAACCACCAATACTACAAGCCAACAGCTCTCATATAAGATTACCATATGTTGATGAACAGCCTAGGACCTTTTTCCTTCTTGTTTTTCTCTTTCTTGTTCTTTTAATAACAACTGCATTGTTATTATATATCCAGACCTAGGTATTAGGTAGTTGGAGACATTGATATTTGCTATGGTGACTTGACTTGACTTACCCACCATCCAGTCCATCTCCTCTACATTATCTCCATATAAACCATGGCTGCTCTTCCCAAGAAACTTCTCTGTGGTGAGGAGAGGGGTGTGGGAGTGTAAAAAGGAAAGAAAAAGAAGGAATGGCTTGTGCTTATTTCTAAAAAACAGAGATCAACACTTTGTTATTAGGGAGGAAGGAAAATGGTATTATGATTTGTGTATATATATATTTCAACAATCACTTCAGAACCATCTTACTTTGTAAGGTATTAAACCCCAGTTATTAGAATCTGTCTGATAAAATAATGTTTAGTTTATATAAAATGATCTTCATTTTATCCTGCATCATAGATAGAAGAGTTTCAGACTGAAGCTCTGCTTTCTGCTATTGCAAACCACCACTGTGCTGCTGAAACAAAGGCAGAAGGTTCATCTCCTGCCAGCTGTTGTTCACGTATGAGTCCGTACGATAAGGCTACCTCACAGCTATGCTCCTTCCCTGGCCCACACACGCATTTCTGCCATCAGCTGCTATCCCTCAAGGCTGCAATGTTGGTCTCATTGACAGAAATTGGTGTCTCCTCAAAATAGCCTAGAAATGTTCAGTCCAACCCATGGAAATTTGGAAATGTTATCAGCTTTAGTGAACCCAGGAATAACAGACATCCTTAAGCAGCAGCTGATTTTTAAATTTAATAATAAGATATTATGATTAATATTGTTAATTATTATAATAGTACTTATAATCCTATATAATATAAAAAATAAAAAGACTTCGCATGGGAAAACGCCGTTTAAAAGTTGCAAGACATGCAAGGAGCAGAAAAATTGTGATCAAAGGAAACACACTTTACCTTTCAATAAACGAAATGGACTCCTTCAAGATAAGGGAGGTAGTCCTGTCTGTCACCATTGGCTGCTCGGTAATTTCATGGTTTCTCATCATAATGCAGTTCCAATACCGAACAAACCCGTAACTTGAGAACCAGGACATGAAGAACAGGAGACTAAACCCAGCAAGGCAGGTCAGCATTTTCCAGCTGACTGAAATCAGCCCGGTCAGTCTTCCCAGGGCAGCAGTGAGTGTAACAAGGGCAATCATCTGAGTGGAAAGCCAGAGTTTCCTTCTAAAGGCTCTGTCCATCTCTGGTGTTTCTGTTGGTTGGCAGTCACTGATTAGCGTAAAAGGCATCCCATAGAAATAGTCAAACCCGTGGTTCAAAGGGTGATGACAATGGTCATTGCGGGATTCACAGTTAACACCTTGATGCCACTTCCCTGAAAATGCAGATTATTAAAATGTAGAGATTATGTTTAAAAACAGGCTTTTCCTCACACAAAACATTTATCAAAAAAGGTTGTTTTTTTTTTCCTTCTTGTGATAACTTCTTCATCCTATATATATATACCAGCTATGTACTGATATAATAGAATATGCTGAAAGTAAATCTCTACAAATGATACATTTCCAACAGAGTTATTGATGCTCTCTATACATATTCATGGCCTGTAGCTTTGGTAAAATGTAAAAAATGGGACTCTAAAGGGAAATAGAAATTGAGAAAACCTCAAATTTCCGGAGCAGAGCAAAAATGTATGGCCTTCCTGCAGACCTGTCAAGTATGAAATAGGAGGAAGAAGTCCTTTTGTAAGCACAGAGCAAAATAACATTGTTGTGTTGTCCTGTTGTCTCTTTACCTTCAAGATGCTATGCAGACTTGTTTATGGAAAGTTTCAACCAGCTTGATGCCAGGACTAAGGCAACACACCGCAACGTGGTGGTGCCAGTCTGATAAGGGAAGGTATGGATAGTCTAGACAAGTAACTTGCAGCTTAACGGTGGGTTGGGCAGACAAACCACTGGATCCAGATGAACTTGAGCTCTGGAGATCAGGATTTCTCATGAAGCTGTACATACATAAGCAACTTTGCTGATAATAATATCTCCATTTACTAAATGAGAACAAAAGGTCTTGTTTTATAAGTATTTTTTGCCATTTATTTGTATTTCATCTAATTAAAAAAGTCAAAGCTACCTTCTTTTAAATTCTGAAGTCTTCACGTATCAAAAGGAACATCTGACTTTTTGCAGTACAATTTGTTTTTTATTATGAACATATGTCCATTATTATGATGAATGGCACATCAAAACCCCGTGTTTCTTCCCCTCCAGTCTATTCAAACAGACTGGTTAGGCACTTACATGGAGTCATAAAAAGGTGCCTCATTAGCTTAAACACTGAGGCTTGGGAATATCTGAACCAAGGGACCAAAATCTACCTCTCATCAGAGAGATGCGGTTTAGTTGCATTTTATGATCTCTGATGTAATGCAGGCCTTGGATACCAGAACTGTAGATCAAAATGAACTTCTATAATTTTACTTGAAAACTAATTTACAACTAATTCTTATTGTGGAGTAAGAAACTGCATACTTACAGAAGGTTATTATCCTGAACAAATGGTTCACTGTTACATATACTAGCAGCCAACCATGAGTAGTTTCAACAGAATTGCTGTGCATTAGAATAGGAGGAGGAAAAACTGTTTCAGAGGAAAAAAAAAAAAGTTGCTTTTTGGATATAAAGAAAGACTGAAAGTTCTATTGTAAGTGGATGAATTGCCTTCAGCTAAAATCACTACTCAGTTTACCTCTTGACATATTTAGAGCCAGCTATAGAATGAAATAAGTTTGTAATCAATACATAGATGCATTGGTCATAAATACAGGTGCAGCTAAAGTATCCTTGGACTTCAAATGCATTCCAACACTTAAATCTCCAGCTGAGGTCAATAAAGGCTTCTGACATGCTACAAAAGACTCAAATCTCCAGAAGATAAACTAAGTGTATAATTTAGAAAAATGAATCTTTTTAGGGCACATGTTATACAACATTAGCATTCTGACTACAAAGGAACTGCAAAACATCTCCCAACAAAAAGTCTCATTATCACATCAAGCTGCAGGTTATTTGTAAGATTTAACTTTGCAATTAAACTGGTTGTGCTCAGAGCAAAAAAAAAATCACAAACCATTCAGGTGAGACTATTTAGTGCTCGTTCAGCTGTGGAGGTGTGGGCAGAAGTTCTATAAGATGTATTGCTTCATGACTTGTGTGTAAAGTTGTTGGGTTTTGTGTCACTTATTACCAGTGTTTTCCATCATCCCCTATGGTGCAATTAATCAGAATCTGTCAATCTGGTTAAACTAAGTGATGCTCTTGGTGTCTGTAGTGTGATTTTAGCTGAGATGCCCCCAGGGAAAACACCAGCCTGTTTTGCTAGCTAGCTTCTAGGAGATATGCAGCACAACCTCCCTGCAGGGCAGTTCCTTTGGCAAAGTGGAGACAAATCTGATTGTTTTGTTAGCAATCCCATGCTGAGACCAAGCTGAAGCACGTGACTAATAGACATGGGTTTTTTTTTTTATGAGCTGATTAAAACAACTAAAATAATATTGCTACAAAACTATCAGGAGAATAAGATTCAGTAATATAAAACTTTAAATGTCTGTACGGCTTCATTTAGCATTGTCCTGTACGGTTTAGATTTATTCTGCTGAATGAATACAAATCCATTCCTGCAGACACTTTTATTAGTGAATTCAGTTTATTTGTGCAGCCAATATTTTTATGTGTCAGACATAGATTTTGGATATTGACATTTAGATGCTAAGATGAGGTAGGGCAAATAGCTGAAAATTCAGCTTAGGCACATTTATGTTTTAACAGTCTATGGAACTATGTGACATAGCTAAGATAAATGATTATTTAAAACTTGATCATGACCAAAAGTTACAAAAAAGTCCTATAAAATTTAAAGTAAAATGGAATTTGTATTCATGCTGAAAGAGGCAAAGTTTTATTGGCTATAGTGAAAACTTGGTGAACTATAGTGGCACGTTATAATTAAAGAAAAAAAATAATTGCTTTGTTTCTGTTTTTGAAAGGCTAAATCCTGTGATATTACGAACTGGCTCTATTGTTTTAAGTAGCAGCTGTTCTCCTTTGTTGTGAATCTTCTCTGAGCTGTGTAAAGCTTTGTCATGCATATTTAAGTGGCACTCATGTTTTTGTTTTTTATGAAGTAGCATTGGAATAAGTATCTATACCTGGTAGACTATTATTCAAGAAATATTAATGTATTTTCCATTCTATATTTTAACAACCACAGCTGTGCTTGAAATCAGGTAAACAGGAAAGATTGTCCTCTTTATCAGATACCTGCTCTTTTAAGAGAGATTCTTTTTGGTCAGAATATCTTCTTAAAAGGTATTCCTAAATCAGGAAATAAAAATATTACAACTGAGGTATGAGCAGTTGCTAACTAAAACAAATGGTTTGAGTGAGATGTGCAGGTGAAACACATTCTAGGCCATCTTCAGGAGTGTCCCCATACCTATCAGTCCTGTGCTGTAGCCTTGCTGTTGTAGTATTTTGGCAAAAGTGGTTTCGTTTGGAGGAAGCCCTCCTGAGCCGCCAATCCAAAAAATAACACGGTAATTGTTTATAGCATCCATCCCTAAAAAATGAAGTAAAAACAATCTTAGTAAGTATAACTGGTAGAGTACTTTTATCAAACATACCCTCTTGTTTCCTGGTTTCATTGATACTGTAGTGTTAAATGTTTATCCAAATGCTGGCTGTTTGGGGAAGTGAACACTGTTTGGGGAGTGTCCTAGCACTCTGGACAAGATTAAGAAAAAGTTAAGTCTTTCCATTAGATAATACCTATTCTTTTTGTATCTCAGACTGAGACATTTTATTTTATTTTATTTGGAATGGCACAGTTGTATAGGAGCTTTCAGATGTCACAGCGGTGTAACTGCATTTTTACTTAGTGGGGCTGTGAGGGCAGGGAGGAGGGTAGCGGGACTTCAGCCCCCTGTCAGCCTCAAACTCTGGTTTGCATGTGGCTGCCTGGGAACTCAAAGGTTTCCCTGCACAGTGGCATGGCTGGTGTCTGACTTCTGAAACCCACAGAGCAGCTGTCTAGCACCGCAATCTTCTCCTCACCTGCAGGTTTACACCCTGTTATTTAGCGTTATCTACTGCCATAACCCCATCGTACGATGTTACGCGAGGTACAGTCTGTCATGGAAGCGTTGAATATCTCTGGCCCTCTTTTTATAGTGGGAGAGAGTCTGTACAAGCTCTTGTGCATTTTCAGGCTATCTATCTCAGTGGGGGCTGTCATGATAATAGTAGGATGACATGTCAGCTTCAAAATGCCTTGGGAAGGAAGCCACTGAAAATCATTTGCAGCAGAACAAGCATTAGAGAGTTGCTGTTAGAAACATGTAGAGCTATTTGTTTTTCATACCTCTTCATCTCCAGAATGTAGTTTGACAGGATAGTATTTTTTCTTCAAAAACAGAACTGGGAAAAATAATACAGCTGTCAAACTGTTATTTCATAGGACGGATGAATCCTGACACATAGGTAACAAAGCTTTCCTGCAAACGACGCATTCTGCACCTCGTTTGGAGGGAACAGACACACATCTGCATAGATCTACTCTGCTCCCTGCAGGGCTGTGTGGTTTCTGATGTCTGAGGAGGCGTCACCCATGACAGAAATTAATGTAACTAGTTCTTTAGAAATATGTTGTTATTATTATTCATATTCTGTGTAATGACTTTTTTGAGTGTAACAATTCGTATCAACTCCATTCTGGTTGCCATCTGTGCAACAGAGCACCAAAACCACAAACAAAGGTGTGAGCTGGGGGGCAGCAGGATGGTCTGCAGAGCTGGTTCTTCCCTACTCTGCTTCCATCCAGGTCAGTTCATTGTACCCCCTACCTACAGATGTCACCTCAAAGGTACTAGTGTGTCTCTGTGTCCCTCAGTGAGGGATGACGTGTTTGTGGCAACCCTTCTTTTGCACTCCCTCATTTCCTTTGTGCCTGTTTTATGACATTGTTCCATTTGGCAATAAAGCAGCGTTTAAAGGCTGCTTCATTTTGCAAAGCAAACCTGATCGGAGAGGATATCTGCCAGTGAGGAAAGCTGCTCTGCTGGGGGTGCAAAGTGGAGCTGCGGCGATGTGTTGGGTCAGTTTCACTCCTTCCTTTGCCAGGCGGTCAATGTTTGGGGTCCTAAAAATGCAACCAGCACTGTCAGGTATCATTCAGAGAGTCTTCAAGGAAACAAACGGAGAGGAATAATATACTTATCTTTATTTTGGAAAGTTTCTTCTATTTGACTATAGTGGCATTTTTAAAAATTTTATTTTAATTTTCTCAAGTGATGAGCAATTTTTTTTTTCTTTTCTTTTCTTTCATCATTAACAATCACCATTTGGATACATTTAAAGCCAATCATTCCTTCTTGTTTCCTAAGTCCAAGGGCCTTGGAGAAATGTACCGCATTGCTTTTGAAGAAGGAAAGTCATGCCTTGGGAATGATGCCATCCTGAAGTGAATGCCCAGCCATGCAGAGCCCCATCAGGTACCTCTGATCATCAGCTGCCTATCAGAAACTTGCAGGCCAGTGCTGATCGGGGTGATTCTGAGAACTTTACTGGATGAGGGGAGTGATTGTACCAAGTTTGGTTTTGTTCAAAGAAATGACTAGCTGGTAGGAAACCAGCAAGCAATAATGTGGCACTATTTTCAAAGAGAAGGGAAACTCTATGTCCTTGGATCTGAAAAGATAATTATTTCCTAGAAACATAGCTCATTTCAGTGATGTATACTGTATTTTGATGTGAGACTGGGAAAGAAAGGCAAAACAGTTAAATGAGGTAATGAGGCTGGCTATGTTGAAAGAGGGAACAACATTTCTGTCTTCAGGTATGTGTAAGAGCTTAGTGTTTCTCAATGTCAGCCAATTAAGGAATATACAAGAAAGGTTGAGATGTTCCCACAGAAAAACAGCTCGGGATAAGCAGAGCTGGCCCTGTTAACACCCTCTAGGCTGTGAGATAATCCTGGTAGTGCTTTACATTTACCCATTGCACCCAGGAAATGAACCTGAAAACAGCTCAAATAGCTGATGGTGGACCGAGGATTGCAGACTTACATTAAAAACCACACCAGCTCTCTTCACTGTTATGCTCAGTTTCCTTACCTGATAGTATCATTCCCATAGCAACCTATATCCCCTATGCCAAGGTCATCCGCCATCAACAGGACAATGTTTGGCTTTGTGGCCATGGAAAGCTGTGTCAGTGGTGGCTGCAGAAGCAGACCAAAAATCACGGGTGCCACCAGGGATGTCCTGAAACACAGAAGAAGGAAAGAAGCCAATGACCTGGCCATTCATCACTCCCACTGCACGTGGCTGAAGACCCTCCCGCATGAGCTTGGCTGCAGACCAGACCACTCTCTGCTGAGGCACAGACAGTGTTAAAATTTGATCGTCGACACAAACAGATGTCATGGAAAAAAAAGTGTCAGGACCAGAACTTTAAAATCTCCTTTTCTGATCGTTTCCAAACTTCCTATGAGCAGTCTCACTTGGGAATTTACATGTAACAGATGATGTACAAATTATTTGCCTTAGTGGCCTGGGGTGTTTTTTTAGAAGTTGTTTTGGGAAATGGAGAACATGATCAACATCCTCTGACATCCTTCTCACCCAGACTGGAACCTCTATGTTGTGAAAAAGTTAAGAACAAGAAAAATAAACAAACAAAATCACATTGTGAGTATACTACACAGTCAAACGACCTTATTCTTTTATAATACAGAATTATGTCATATTAAACTTCATCACTTTAGATCTCAGTATGATATAACAATAATTCATTAACTTTTTTCTTACCAATAAGATGTTAGTTGCAAAATCATTTCTGCATTTGGAGTGTTCAGATCCTGCAAAACTAAGAAAGAGCCTTGTCACGTTTGCATCTCCCTAGTAGTCACTGCAATAGAAATAGATAAAAAACTTAATCAAAGCTTATCAACACTCTGTTTTTACTTCAATGCACCTCAGATCAGGCCCTAAATGAAGAAAAGTAAAGGAATTAATGCTATTTTTATTTCTAGTGCTTCTTCACTTCTTAGAGGAATTTTCCTTTTTGAGTAGAGAAGTTTATCTTAAAATAGCACAATAATTCTCTTTTGTTACACAACTCAGATGTATGAAAAGCACTTAGTGTTCTGAAAGGAGGAGAAGAGCTTTTTAAAATCCAGTCCTCAATATCATTTATTTTTCTGTAGTCACAGAGACAGTAGCAGCCTGCTGCTTCTTCACACAATATGCCAAGTTTCCTTTCAGGCTTGTAAGAGATACCTTTAGTTGTAGAAATTCTAATTATCCTCTTCCAACAATAACATTTATTTAGAAGACACTGTATTTGTGACCTCCTGTTGTTTGACTCTGAGCTGAGATTTTTTTCTTCCTTGTATGTGTCAAATTTCAGGGTGTGATGCTGTTCCCCCTCTGCACAGCTTTCTGCAAAGGTTCTTCTGGGGCTTTCTCTTTCACTGCCAGGACAAGACTTTGAAGTAAGGACCAAATGACCTTGGTTCAAAGGCTTTGAAATAGACTCCTTTCAAATTTATCCGATGTCTGGTTGAACTATCGCAAGCATCTCAATTTTATAAATTACGTTGGTTTCACATTTTGTTTTCCAGAAATGATAGTATTTAGCAGCTTAGTTAATATCCAGAGTTTTTGCATTTTATTCATCAACACTACAAGCCTGAAAGAGAAAATTTAAATTTCTATGCTTAGAAAATTGGCATCCAAATAGCTTTAAATGCTTATTTGCAAGCACCAATGCTGATGCAGCATCGCTATCTACAGACGCTCAGGCTTAGTTTCCTGCATTTGGATTTGTGCCTTTGCTGTATCCAAAGTCGGTATAGAAAAGATACTGGAGGACATTTGAGCCATAAGTATGGATAGTATATGTAGTACGTCCCTCCAAAACCGCTGAAATAAAGAGAGCATCTGTCGTTCATTTCAGTGGCCAGTCCAGCTCAAACCACAATTGGAGTTAGAAATATTCAAATTTAGTGGTGTAATTGGTTGTCACTAACTGCCTGTACTTCATGGTAGAGATACACTGATTCAGATCACAGGCTGGGCCTCCAGGCTGAGTTTCCTCAGGAGCTGCCTGTAAAATAGCAATTAATATACAGAAAACAGTTACCACACTGACTGGTATTATCCCTGTCAAGCCATTTCCTTAGTGAAAGGCGATGGGAGTCCAGTCCGAGAAACTTTAGCAACTCTGGTGGAAACAAGAGGTACAGCAAAACCAGCTTGCCCTGTTCCTCTCCTTTGTGAGCAGTCACAGAGGACTCCTGGTCCCACCACTGTGGTGCAGCTCCTTGCCCAGCCCCCACCAGCTGGGCCAACAGCAAGTGCCCGCCTGATTCGGCCCCAAGCAGTTTGGAGGATGCCTTTTCAGGGACCTCTTTGGGACCACTTTTGCCAACGTGGCGCTTAAGCCATGCTGCAAGCAAACAGTCCACTTTGCTGTCTGAATTAAATTCAGCTTAAAGCAAAACTCTTTCCTCCCATTATTTACCTCTTCCCCCCCAAGGTAATTTAGATTTTATCCATTTCTTCATCCATTGTAATAATCCAGGGGGTTATAGCTTGCATATCTTTCATATTTTACTGTTTTACTGATTGAACTGTTTTAATCTGTCTTCACTTTTCTATCAAAATACTCACAAGATACTGAAATACCAATTCAAGCCAGTTTGAATGACAGAAAATAGTCATATTTTTAGATACACTCAGATACACATTTCACAAAACCAGCATCCATTTGTGGCATCGGTTTGGCAGCAGTTGGTGAATGTTGTAAGTAATTCCATTCAGTTTGGTACTGTTTATTCTGTGAAAATGTCTTCTAAAAATTCCTATTTTGTAGACTTGATACAGATATAATAAAAGCCAGGCTTACGATAACAAGTTGCCTGCTGCTGTCTGCTCTCACTTTGTACGCAGACATGTATGAGACTAATGTGGTTGTAAAGGGAAATGCCTTCTTGAGATATTTTTATCTACAGAAGCAAAAGAAAAAAAAAAAATTCCTAAACTCCCATTAAAGTTTTCCTGCGCATTTTCCAGCATAGTAAGGGAGGAGGAATACGGTACCTGGTGAAGTTACGCTTAAAGCAGGCAGCTGATAGACTGGAGCGTGAGCTTATTTTCAGTCGATTTAAAACCATTCCAAATTTTTCAGCGCAGCAACTGCTGCCACAGCACAGCGGCTAGCATCTGCTTCTGAAGGCAGTCCTTAAGTCTGCCCTGGCTGCTCATGCGCACTTCGCCACAGGAAAGCAGTGTTATATCAGAGCTCGCAAGCGGCTGGATGGTCTAACTTCTCCCCAAGTCTCTTAAGCTGCACGTCTCACTGCTGTTCGCACAAGGATGACATTCATACACGTGCAAGGGGCTGGGGAACACCACAGATGCAGTTAAAATGCTTTCTGCCCCAGCAGCGGTTTCTCAAGGGAAGGGCAGGATCTCCCTTAAAAGTCTGGGACGCTCCAATGAAAGGCGCTATAAATAACAGTTCCCCGTAAACACCTCCTCCTTTCCACCAAGAAAAACAGAAAAACAGCTGTACTTACAAAGTAGCAATGCTTTGTCTGTAGAAATTGAAATGAAGCTAATATCTTCACTTTGTGGCAGCCCCGAGCGCCTGCAGCGATGACAAGGTCATCTCCGCACGCGCAATGAGAAAAAGTTTTAGGGTGTGGGGAAGAAATGCCAGCAGGAAACCTGAATTTACTTTTGCAGAAAATGAGTCATTTGGCTTCACTTCAGAGTGCTGTGTGTTTCCTAGTCACCACTCAAAGGGACAAATTAAAGTTACATGCTGGCTAATGCTTTATGTCTCGATTTTTCTTGTTTGAGTCCTGTTGTACCGAGTGTTTTGGGAGAGCATGAGATACTGCCGAACAGCAATGTTGCTTTACTAACAGAGAATTTGCTGTGTTTGTGTATCCTAAAAGAGAAGGTAGATGTTATGAGTTGATGGTACACGACGGGTTGCAGCGCTCAGGTTGGTTTGCTAGTGGAACACCTCTCAGGCAAGTTACAGCACCATAGATGTTCCCTCCCGTGCTCTCTCCCACCCCCAGCATTCCCACGCCGGAGCGGTGGCAGCCAGCACACACAGGAGAGGTGATGTGTCTGGTTTGCCTTCTCTCGGTGCCTGCTTCCTTGTCCCCACCCACGTTATAGCATCTCAATCTATACCTTTCCCTTTCCCATTCCCCTTCACTGTGGCTTTAGGGCTTGAGGATTCATTAATGCATGTAGGATTTTGTGTTGTCTGATGCCCTCTGCTGCTGTATGTTTTCTAAAAGGAAAGCACCTTCTGAGGTGCTGGGGTTTTTCTGTGGAGGATGCAATCAATCCTAGTCAGGCCCTGCTGACTGGGAGAGCACTTCTTGCAGCTGGGGTCTCCTGTACAGCTTTTCTATTCTCCTTGTGTTTTTCCAGGACTTCCTGCAAATTCTATAGTACTCATAGCGGAGAACCACAAACTATAACTGCTATGTTATTTACTAAATCTAGAAAATCGAACACATCTGCAGTTACACTGCAGTTACAAGTCTTTGTTGTTTTGTACGTAGCCTTCTTCTCACGGAAGGAGAGCCAGATCAGATCACTCATTCCAATCTGGCTGCTGGGAATTAGTGTCTGGGCACAGCTATGGTGTAACAAAGATAAAGGAGGAAGGGTAGTGTTTGTGATCTACAGACGTTCCTCTCACAGAGACAATTTCTGTTCATTTTTGGTATTTCATCTTTGAAGAAAGGAAAAGTGAATGCCCTCTCACTGATGCCATGTAAAGATGCCATTTTCAAAAGGTCTTGGCTCTTCCTGTTTTCTGTGGGGAAATCTTTAGATTTCTTTTTTAAAAGTCTGTGTTTGTTCTGAATGCAGAATGAATGTGGAATTTTGCAGAAGCCTTGCATCGTCTTGTCCTTTACCCTCCTTTTCTTTAAACTAATAAGTAGCAGAGGAGGTAGCACTTCCTGTTTTTCAACATCTAAGAGTCGAAGGCCCAAGTTAGTAGCAGTTTGGTACTAGCACTAGGATATGATGATAAAGAGGCTCCCTCTAGTGACTAATTTATTTTTGAAACCTTGTTATGCTTCAGAGAGCACTTGATTAACACTTTAGTATTCTAAAAGTCATTGCATAATAATGTAAATGGCGTTATTTCTTTGAACTCTGATTTACACTAGGTTTTCAAGGCCTGAATGCCCATGAACAGTTGCAGAGCATTACCTGTTGTCCTGGAACACGTAATCCATGTTTGCCACACCGGAAAGGAGCCTGGTCTGTGTGCTCCAGGGCTGCCCGGCAGTGTCAGCCAAAGTGGGATGAGTGCGAGAGTCACTTCAAAAGTGCACTCCTGGTCTGGTGTAAAGCAGTAATTCAGATGATCCAGCTCCTGCCTAAGGCTCAACTTAGAAGGCAGCTGTTCACAGGTCTCAGAGAATGATTCAGATTACCTACTCGCACCATCTAACCTCTCAAGGGAATCTAAAAATCTGTGTGTGTTTCTATTTTGAAAAACAATTTGCTGTGCTGTCTAAGCATAATGGCCTGCTTTGGCCAGTAGAAACAGTAGGGGCCAGGTACTTGCATGTAGGCATGATCTAACTCCTCAGCAAAGTGGGATGGGAACTTAGCTGAAAAATGGAAACTTTTTCTTCTGGATCTTGGTCCCATGATTTTTGATGGTTTTTTTTTTTAATTGAAAGCCATGAATAAGGTATATAAAGAGCACAACAACAGAAACCATGGCTCTGGATTTCCCTTTCAGGAATCTAACCTTTTACTAGAGAGATGGATGTTAGCTCTCTTCAGAGTAGCTTATATCTTGTTATAAATTAGTTAAAAGTAAAAGGACCATGAGCACTCCGTCCAGCTCTGTATAGCTCAACTATTGTAGATGATCTTCAATGGAAGGAAATAGTATTCTCCTTCTTGTGTTTGCCGACACAAGAGGGTGCTTAATTCAAACTCCCGAGGCCCTTCTGCTGCCCTTGGTCATGCACTTCTTTTGTCACAGGTTTACAGCTTCTTTTTTTGGTTGCCTTCTTCACTCTCAGGACACCACAGCCCTTGCGTTGTCCCACAGAAGCGGTCACCTCTCTGTAGGCTGCTCTAGAGGGGCACCTGCCTCGTCTAAGCACCATATCATCACTCTGGGGCATGTGTGCATCCATGTCAGTCTGTACGGATACTACTTTTTAGGAACAGCCGGATGTAAATTAAATGCTTAATAACAGGCAGGTGGTTTCTTGTCCTCTCTTCCTTCTATTTCAGTGAATGTAGTGATAGCCTAACGTGTATGAATATTTATGTACATTCGAGAATTTACAGAGCTTATTTTAAGTATTTCTGAGTGGGTTGTTGTTTGCTTTTTTCCCAATGGAAAAGAAGAGCAAAATAGATTTAGAACAGTTTTTAGGCAGTTGAGACTGGTAGATTAAAATTTACACTGAAAATATTAAAAACAAGAACAAAACAAGAATGTTTAACAAGCAGTAAGACCAATACAGACAGGGGAGATCTGAAAAGAAATCATGGCTTTTCTCTAAGAATCTATAAAATACACAAAACACATTTTGATAGTTTGTGGAAACAAGGCACATATCGAACATGTTCTTTGCCCTTTAAACTGCTTAAATCTGTAAGGGTCTGGGATAAAGCACAATAGTGCATGAGGATCTGAAGGTATTAGTTGATCCCATGTTCTGCTGCTTTATGAATTTTCCTGCACTGCAGCTGTTCTTGCAGATACCAAGAGCTATAGTCTCAGTGGGGTGCTATTCCAGCTACAGGGGGCTGATTGAAAATCTACAGTATTTAGTTTCAGACTGTTTTCTGGTGCTGAGACTAAATACATTCACATAGGTAGAGACTATCTAGAAAAATTACTGTGAGAATTTTGCGAAATATTTTTACTAGATTGACAATTCATCAGATAACATAGTGAAAAACCACAAGCCACTGGTGTCACTAAATAAAGACTAGATAAGGCACTCACAGGGTGTCACAGACTTTCAATATTTTTATAAACTTGAGTAGTATGAAGCAAGAAATGTCTTGGTGCTAATATGCTTTATCAAAGATTTTCAAGATGGAGGCTTTAGTTTTTATTGCTTATTAATTAATAGTAATAGGTATTAATAATTGGACATTATATAAAATTCTAGTAAAATAAACAGCCAAACAGCGTTTATTATTTCATTTTCAGGTCAATTTTTCTGTCTACTGGAAAGTGATTATTTAAACCCAAAATAGAAGAAATCTATAATTCAGCATCCACAGAGGTATGGAATCTTAAAAGGTAAACAGTTTTGAGATTCCTTAAAAAGCTGGGAGTCATACCATAGAACAAATATTGCATACAGATTGTATGTGACTTGCAGGGGACAGAACTATACTCATGTTTATCTGCAAACAGCCCCAATAGCAAAGTCAAAAAGAGACCCTGGAGTACATTTTGGTAATGATTGCTATGCTGGGTTCATAATTATTTTTCTCCCTGTTACTACAGTTCACAAGTCAACTTAAATCTATCTTCAGTATTTTTCTGGCAAATGCCACAAGTTCCAGTTTCTGAGTTTAGTATTTCAAAAGCCATGACACATTACAATTTCAAGCCTATTAATTGTAATTGTCACTGCTGAAGAAACAATGGAAAGAAAAAAGGATACCACTGACCTGTAAATGCAGAGAATTAAAAATAGTTCTTGATAAATCAAAGCCCATTTAAACAGTATTTTAATATTACAAGCTTGAGGAAGAGCACTTGTCATTCAGGACTGAGGATCGACTGCAGAGACTAGGTCCTCTTAAATCACAAGTCACATAAATATTTCACTGCAACTACAACAGTTGAGCACCCGAATGGCTCCAGCACAGCAGAAAGGAGAGGGGTGGGTTCATCACAGGAACATTGTTTGCACTCTCAGGGAATGCAGCTTTGCTCCAGAAATCAATGGTGGGAACATTCCTAATGAAGTCACAAAGAAACAGCTTTGCTGTGATGGTCTACATAGAACAAAAACATGGATTAGGAGGTCTGAAATGTTTTTATATCAGTGGCATTCTTAAGCCGAGGTTGTACTACGGACTTGTGTGAAATGCAGTTTTGTTAGTGTATTGTGGGAAAGAAATGGCTAAACCAAACAAAATGCTGGAAGTGATTATTATTATTTTTTTTTGGTAAAAAATGCACCTTCAGCAGGACTGATCGGCTAAGAGTGTATTCCCTCTTGCCGTTTAAATGCTCTGAAAATGGATGTGGTGACATGCTTTTCACTCATGAATGTACTGTATCTTCTAACATCTCACTTCAACATTGTAGCAGATGGAGTGATGCACCTGACTCATAGAGGGAAGCAGCAATACATTTATTGATATAAACCAGGGATTGAACAAAGTTTGATAGTAAATGCAACAGTGTTTTAACAAGGTTTGATGGCAAGGCACACCTGGTTATTTACTACATAGAGGACAGAGTCAGACAGAGCTGTCAGGGAGACCCTCCGGTTGAGTCATGAGGTTCAGCAAGGACCCCCTTGCTTTCTAAACTCCTTCTCAGAGAGGAGTCTAGGTGCGGCTGGATCCAATCCTAGTCCCAGACTTGGTCAACAGTTTGTGTCTAAAGGATTATATATGCACAATCAACCCTTTATATCACTTAGCTATGATTTCAAAGTTTAGCACGCTGTTAGTCACTCACCGAGGATCTGTTGTGGCAAGGAATCTCTGAATCTTGAGGAGCAACTTTGAGCAACGTCTCTACTCAAGGGGAGATCCGGGCCTGCAGCCCACTGCCGTGTGTGCAGGAGAGCTCAGAGGGCTCTTGGGCGACTGTCTATTTATGGGGGTTAAATGATTGACTTGTAGTCGTATTTGCATATTGACCACAGTACTGTTATTGTGTCCAGGTGGGTGCATTGCTTAAGTTAGCCCTTGGCTACGGTGTTGTTATCTGTCTCCCTGAAACGCCTTTTGAGGTGGATGGAGCCATCATGACTAGATGCACCCATCATCACCACAACTGGTGGTTACCACTTGGGCAGGGTTACAGGAGAGAAAGATCAGGTTGGGGGAGGAGGGTGGAGTGGGAAGCACACTGTCACAAACATCTGTAGGCTTGGGGGGGAGGCGAGTAGACAAACATAGCAAAATATCCTTGGAATTTTTGCTTGTACCTTACATGCTGCAATGTGGAATCCCAGTGCTATAGCATATGTAGCCTTATAAAAATGCTGAGAACTATATTTCGCTCTCTCTGCGCCAATTACCTATCAGTTTATAAAGTTATAGATTTAATTCCTTTTCCCCCATGTGTATATTTTATTTTAATATGTCTGAATTTCCTACCCATTCCCTCCCTCTTGGCTTTTTGTGGTTTGTAATTAAGTACTGTAGACCTCCCTTTTTAAGGGCCAGTGAATTAAATTCTACTGCTAGTGTAGCTTGGGGAAGGTCACCACTACAGGATATACCCACGAATGTAATTAGAAAGTTTTATCTTTTGCTCCTTCTATATTTATCTATTGAGTCACTAAGAAATGTCTTTGAAGTTGTGAATTTTCTTTTATTTTCTTGTTACAGAAGTTTAAGTAGTGACTTTACATCTGGCATTGTATTAAGCAGATTTTCAGAAGCAGAATTAGAATTCCCTTCTTCCATTTGTAAAATGAACAAGTCTCTAATATTTGGCAAAATACTTCTACAGAAAACAAATAAAATTTCCTTGTATTTTACATGCCACATATTTACTAACTCTAGCACTCATTTAAAAGTCTCCTTATTTTCAGTTTTATCCTGGAATTTACCAGCTTGGGTTTACCAATGAAGCAGATCAGGTTTCCCGCAAACTGCAGACTTCCTTCCTTCCTTCCCATATTGTGTTACAGACACTGGCTGGTTTCGAAATATTAAACAAACCAAGAGTTTCCCCTGCAGTTTTATAACTTAACTGGTCTCCAACCATAAGTGCTCAGCAATACCAGGTACTTGGTGCCTGCTATGCTGCCAAAATCAACATTTGTCTCTAGGGGCTCTCCTAGCTTTTGATCATTAACAATATGGGCTATATCTACTTCCAGGTTTACCAAGGACCCAAAGAGGCTCCAAGCTCTTTATTCCTTCCCAGAACCTTTCCCCTCCTGCCCCACTGCAGCCCCACAGCACATCCTGACCCAAGCCCCCTTGCTTCAGTGCTCCCTGAGCAGAGCCTTTTCTCCAGCCAGTTTCTCCATGTGTTCTTCCTACACATACCTCTGTATGCAGAGACCCTTTGGTGTTTCAGAATGCTTGGGCTACCAGCTCAGCTGCTGTCTCAGCTGCTGTTTCCTAAAATTTCTGGGACCTACGCTGCTATGTTCTCCTGACGTGGATGGGCTTCTGTATCTGCCAGCACTGGGGCCACATTAATGCCTGTCTGCCTTCATCTGGCCTCTTCTAGTACGGTTAAGAAAGAAGACAACTGTTGTGGGGTTTGAAGCCCATAATCTTTGAGACAGACACAAAAATAGGGATTTTAGGCAAACATAAAGATACTGGAAATGTCACTCTGACTTCAGAAGACTCAGCTCTGACAGCTGCATTTCTGGAGACAGCCAGAAGGCTGCAGAGACGGGATTTTGAATGATGCAATTATTCAGTTCTGTCCTTTATAGACTCGGCGTAAAGGAAATTACATCTCAGCAACTCTAAATTTGTTTTAGTTTCTTATGCATTTATGAGAGTGAATTATTTTTCATATATATTTCATTATGGTATATATGTGTATGTGTGTGTATCTATCTATCTATGCACTCAAGGAAATTAAAAGAAGACTATTAGCAGTGAAAAGAGGTCCAGATGCAGTAATTAGGAGAGTATTTGTTATGCTACAAAGCTAACTGGTTTGTTAATAAGTATGGAAAATGTATCTGAAGAAATGCTAATTACCATAGCCAAACAATTTCCTATACTGAAGGGAAGATGATATGAACAGTGTTTGATGATACTTTTACGTGCAAGTTTCAGACATTCATTAATGTAGCAGTTGTGATCCGCAGTGTATTGACAGCATCCACATGCTCAGACTAATAAGGAAGTCTTATTATTCATTATTTAGGCTCTGATATTAACAATCAGCTAAAATCTATTGCATTTAATGCAACATACTATAAACTCTAAGATAGAAATTATCTAAAAGGGCAGCAACTGATGAAGATTAAATAAGGGAGAAGTTATTAAGATAAAACTATTTGTGCGCTTCTATAAATTTTAAGTATTTTAACACATATTGGATATACAACATATACA
The DNA here is from genome assembly GCA_033628505.1 of Tringa tobata. Lineage (NCBI taxonomy): Eukaryota > Metazoa > Chordata > Aves > Charadriiformes > Scolopacidae > Tringa > Tringa tobata. The sequence goes on from JAHREE010000480.1 coordinate 4,987,958, forward strand.
TGGCAGTTATTTCAGTTATGCCAGCTTGTTCGCTTAATTTAGCCAGAAAGTCAGCTAGGGATTTAAATTATGCAAAATATATAATAAATCCAACTAGAATATACCCAGCACATCAGAACTAATAGTCTTCAGTCTAATGAATGGACAAAGGCCTTGTACATAATCTTCAGGAAAAGAAGCTTTTTAATATAGAAATCAAGTTTGCATTTTTCTGTTTATTGGGTTGAACTGTAACATATGCTTGAACAATCTGGTTAGAAACCACATTCCTTGCATAAACCTTAACTTTTTCTGCCTCTGCTAGCAGCATGTTGCATATTCATTACCCTTTCAACCAGAGATTCTTGGTTAAAATACGCTACAAAATAAATAACGAGCAGTTATTGGAGCCAGGCCCCATTTTCTGCTCCTAATGCACACTCTCACTTGCTGCAACCCTCATTCCAGACTGGGTTTGCTAACATCGACATTTCAGTACTTGTGGAATTCTGTTGCATTTTTGTGCCTTAAGTGCTTTGGTATCTCATTTCAACATAAAAAGACATTTTATCTTTCGTTAAGAATTTCCAAATGCTTAACTATCTTTTGGCTAAAATCTTGGTGATGTTTTTAAAAACTTACTGAAGTTGTTTTCTGAGAGTGTTTTCACCACTAGAGGGTAGAGGAGTACAGCATTGGTCAGCGAGTAAAAAATGCCCTGATCTACAAAAATAACTCTGCTTTGTTGCTTTTAGGACCCAGAGGCTCTTCCATCTTTCTTTTCAACACGAGGCTTCAGACAGAGTAAAGCCAACAGAATGCAGTTCCCAGGCAAGAGGTGAATCAAACTCATATCATTACCTTGATTTTCTTGCAGTCTTCTGCTAACATATTTGAGTACCAGGGTTCACTTCAACCCGAGTGTCAAGTTTGCAGCACAGAGCCCAAGTACTCTCTAAAGCTAGAAAGCTGAAGCTTAGATATGCGTTAAGTAGCCTAAACTATATACACAAGTACTTTAATAAACCTGCTTTCATAAGACTGGTAGGACTTTTGATGAGACCTTGTCCTCTGTATCGCTGCTTTGCAATCTAAAACTGTGAGAGCCATTTTTGTGATGTGTTTTAAAAACCTTTATCTGTAAGCAAGAATGCAGCATCTGGGAATAAGCAGGTGTGTAAAATACAGTTAGGCTGGTTTCTAACCATCTGGTGACATAATTAAAATATGGTATGTGGAGTAATATGTTGGTGCAGCGTCTAAAGTTTAAACTCAGATTCTTGGTTAAACTTATCTGAAGGCTGATGCACTGTAATTAATGCATCTGTAAGTTGCAAACTAGACAATTAAATTCTGAGACAGCTTCTTTTGAATGTAAACAGCAGAAAGAAAATGCACAAAATGGAGGATGGTTATGTACTTGTTTTGCCACTCAGAAGATCTTTCTAACATAATCTAATAAAATTTGTCCTCTACTGAACACAACTGCAGGTCAAAAAATTCTGTTGCTGACAGCTCAGATAATTTCTAATGGATTCCTTAACTCTTTAGAGACATAAATGGTGTACAGGGCTTTAGGTGGCATCCCTGGGCTCAGGATTTATTCTATATGAATGTCTTCTAATTTCAGCCTATACATGTTTCTGTTCATTCACCAGTCTGAAGAGTACTAGTTCTGATGTACTGGATATATTATAACTTGAATTGTTATGTATTTTGTAGAATTAAAAACCCCACCTGACTTTCAGGCTAAATGAATTAACTTCCTGGAGCAGTTTGAAATGCTACTTGCAAAAGAAAGACTTTGGATGTTCCATGGGCATTGTTCTAGATTTCTCAGGGACACCACTCACAGCCACCTGGTGCTAGGACACTTCGCATCATCACTGGGGTTTTGCAGTTCTGTGCTCCTCTGTCAGCATTTGTAGTGGGATTCTCTGGTAGTGCTCTGCAGGGAATTTAGGCATTCCAGGGGAGCTCAACCTATCTCAGATATGAGACCCTACTCTGAAAATGAAGAATAGATATCAATGATTAAGCTGTCAAGAGAAATTTATTAGCTCTCAATAAGATACAATAACTGGAGAGATTTTTTTCCTGTTTTCTCTCATTAATTTGTTTTCTTCTGTGTAAAGTAAGTAAGTAAAAGACCGGCTCAGAAAATAACATTTTCCTCTTCCAAAAAAATCACGAATTGCTATCTGAGTCCTTAGGTAAGAAACGTTAGAAGCCAGTGAATCCTGTTTTAGAAGCACTCCTGTAGTTAAAAAATAGAAAAAGAAAATCTCCCAAATTATATCTAAAGTAAAGGTCAATTAGAAGATAAATACATCTTCTTTTCAGGAAGCTGAATTTTTAAATAGTCAGAACAGATTTTGATTTCCTTAGAGTTTGCTAAAAGCATTAGATGAAAAAAACCCACTTTATTTAAAAAACATCCGCTATAAAGAATTCCTCCTTGAAAGAGTCACCTTTCATTGCCTCCTGTCATACACATCAACAGCTTTGCTTCAGCTTAGGCTGAGGAAAAGAAAAACAAAATGGGAACAGACGCAGGCCCAGCGTGGATGAATGGCCTGAAACCTGTTTATCCCTCACTTCTTGGCACAAGCTGGCTGATAGAGTGGGAGGGGGAAGTCCAACAGCCCAAACCTCTGTGTGTGCAGCACTGTCTACAGCTGGAACACCACCTATAGACCTAGCAACACCTGTAGCTGGAGTACCACCTGTAGCCCTAGCACTTATAGCCCTGGCTCTAGGTGCCCAGGAGAAGAAAGGGTGACTTTAACCTACCGCAGCTATGGGGAAAGGCTTATTCCCACCTACTGGGTCCAGTCAGCTGCAGCGACACCAGCCCTGTTCCTGAAGCAGAGCCAGAAGAAAGTAGTTGCTCTGTGCTGGGTGTGTTAATGTTGCTGGGAAAGAAGGAAAAGGAAGAGGCAAGAGTGTTTTTGGCTTCTGTACAGTCTGAGCCTGTGGATAAGGAGATGGACACAGAGAAAGCTGAGGATTTGCTCAGTGCAGTGCTTGTTGACTGTGTGTGAGCATCCAGCTCAGAGAGCGTATATTGGTGTTTGCTTCAATTATTGTTTTCTCATTAGTGGTATGTGCTTGGTTTCATACTTCTTGTGGGCTTAGGCATCCAGAAGACACAACCTCTAATTGTCTGTACTGCAGCTGATGAAATGATCTGTGTGAGTAGTGGGGTGGTGGTAATGGGGGAAGTTTCCTGTTCTGAGCACATGCAGAAACTGAGAGACGCTGGAGGACCAACAGCTCTCAAGCACGGCTCATCTATGGCTTCTTTACAAAGGGTCAGCTTAGTTATTACCAGGCTGGATGAGATAGTTATGCAGAGACATCATACCTTCTGCCTGTTCTGAACTGAAGGCTGCATTGACTGAGTGCTTGAGTAGGTGGCAAAAGAAATCTTTGGCCTACTGCCATGCTTTTAAACTAAATACTGATAACAACAGGGAAGTTTTAAAAAAGTAGGAGAGTAGTGATGTGGTGGTGATGTTAAAAATGCACAGGAAGATTGACCCGAGCGAGCCTAGGCTAGCTACACTAGCATTAGCTGTTACAAACAAACCTGATCTTTTCCTTTGCAATTCCTAGTTTGGGAGATGATGGTAGTTGCAGGATTTCAATCTACCTACAGCTTTGAAAGGCTCTACACTATATAATATGGACTGACTTCTGATTTTAAAAGAAAATACTCCACAATACCAGAAAAGTATTATTAAATAGATGAGAATAGACTAACTGACATATCATAAATAAAGCAGTTGTCGGTGAGGAAATGTTATTCTAAGACTTCTCTTTATAAATATCTGCCTTAGATCTAAAAAGTTGCTCGAAGGACTGAAGAAGATTAAGTAACAATCAAGACAAGACAGTCTTACACTCGAGTTTGGATTTCTTGACAAATTCTTTTGACAAATGCAGGGCGTTGACATGCTGTATGGCACAAGGCAAGCTGTGTCAGACAGGGAGCGTATCCTGGAAAAAGTGGTTGTCAAAAAGGCTAGTGATAGAGTCATGAATTGCCAGAATGATAGTATAGCGGAAGGATTATGTGATCATTGAATTAAAATACACAAAAGAGGAGTAGCAGAGTGCTAGAACGCTGTTCTGGTATCTGCTTTCTCAAAAGGACTTTTGAAACAATGGAAGAAGTACAGAAAAATAATTTTAGGGTCATAGAACACCATTTGTAGTGGGAGACTTAAAAAGACTTGATTAAAGAATGTACCAATATGTGATTCCTCACAAATATGCAGGTTTCTTTTTGGGGTGAGGGGATAGTGAATACTGGAGTCACTAATACAGTAATGGTGAAAGACTTAACAAATACCAGTGGCTGGCAGCAGAATCTGGATAGACACCTGCAAACAGGAAATGGCCACCATTTGATCTCATATTGCAACAATCTATTGAAGAAGGCATAGACTTACTCTTAACGTGTTCAGCTCAAGCTTGGATGCCTTTCAGGAAGAAAAGTTTTAGCCAAATAGATTATTGGGCTTGATGCAATAAGCGGATGAAATATAAGGTCTTTTGATATCTTGCAGGTCAGAGTAGATGATGTTATGGTCCCTATTGACNATAAGGTCTTTTGATATCTTGCAGGTCAGAGTAGATGATGTTATGGTTCCTATTGACATACAAGCCTACAAGTCTCTGAAAAGGCCATTACCCAACATGTTCGTAGAATCATAGAATCACAGAATGGTTATAGTTGGAAGGGACCTTAAAGATCATCTGGTTCCAACCCCCAAGCCATGGGCAGGGACACCTCCAGTGACCAGGTTGCTCAAAGCCGCATCCAGCCTGGTCTTGTTCTAGCAGTTCTGCATAGACAAGACAGTCCAGACTGAAGCACACACCAGGAACCAGTGCTTTTAAGCAGTTTTGCAGGATTCCTTTTCCATTATAAAGTAAAACCCACTGGTTCAGAACAGGAGAAAAGGCCAAACTGGCCTTAAAGAAGGAATGACCTTCTTGGACCATTTGTTCTTGGCAGGCTTATAATAGTGCCTAAATAACAAGTAAGGTGTTGTCTAGTCAGGGAGCAATTGAAAGCTGCTCCTTCTCTTCTGAAATATTTTCATTTTGTTCTTCCAACTTACTGTACACTTCTGAGTCAAGTCAATTGTGGCTCGTTCGTGAGCATATGAGAAAACAATTATGCCATATTTCTCATGCCAATACAAAATGTTCACTATGAAAACAGCATATATTTTGTCCTTCATTCATAAAACCTACCCCCTCCCCATGATTGATTCTGCAGATTAGTACAAATATCTGCAGTTTTGGCTTCAAATGAATTTCTCAACCCTTTCTTGCTTTTTCTTTTATATATGACTTTTAATAATCTAGTGTAGAAAAATCATAGTGAATCTTTTCTTTCAAGTGGCTCCTATAACTGTGCCTGTGTGACTTTATGTGTACTATAAATCTGTTATATTAGTTATCTTTTTAAATTATTTTGGCCATAGCTTTAAGGGGCCGCTCAAGAATACTGACTTTACAGAGAGCACTTCTGCCTTAGTTTTTACAAGATGCAGTCAGCACTGCTCAATACATAAATTCTGAGGGCCTAGAACTTTCTTAATAAGAACTTTTTGTGGAATGCAATTTTTTTCATGGGTTATAAGTCTAAATCCTCCATTTATTTTCAATGTAAGTACTAGACTTGTATGTGTAAATAGAAAAATTGACATAACCTTTCTGCCTTTCAACCATCTGCAGATATAAAATGCAAGCACAGTCACAGCTTTATGTATTGTGCTGGTGTAAAGACGTCGTACAAAAAGACTCCATAGTTCTTACGCTAATCCAGTTCTTATAATAATCCATATTTGCCCAGATTTTGCGACTTTACTTAGGAATCTAACTTTCTGTGGATAAAAATGTTCCTTGGCTTCCCTCCAGATCCTGACTCCTCTAACCAGAGTTTCTGTGAGTTTCATGCAGTATATTCTTTAGGCAAATCTGAGTGCACAAACAGAAATGCAGACTGATGCCAGTGAGCCATTGTGGTCTGTCTGACATGGCTGAGCCATTGCACATGACTGAGAGGATCTGGTGGGTTATTATTAGAGACCCCAAACAATCCTCAAATTTAAATGCTTGCGGATTTTAATGTCTGATTCTTTTTTTGGCACCTGACTGAATAAACAGTTCAGTAGTCAGAGGTCAGGAGCTTTTGCACCTCGAGTTGGTGTTAATGTGGCAAAACAATCTTTATGTAGTTTCAAAACAAGCCATGCTGTTTATAGCAGCAATGCTGGCATATGCTGGTTCTTCCCTTTCTAGTAGCAGCAATTTCTACCACAGCAATGATGCTATGAAGCAAAATTTACACAGAAATCTCAGCCAACGATCTAGTTAGCTGGGAAATCATATAAATAGTTTGATTGATTTAAACATTGTCTTGAAATAAGACTTGGTGAGAAAATAACAATAATGCTCCCCCACACACATCAGATTCTGCTGTTCCAATCAATGTTTTGCCAGGTGCTTTGCTATTTATTAACACTATTGAGCTGTAGCTCTGGGATCCAATGCCAATCATCATGCCATGATCATGTTGGGGGTTTTTTAATCCCCCGAGGAAAATTTCGACCTCCAGAGGAGTTCTTAGTAGCGAAGTAAGGGGAATGTATTAAATTGCAAGGTTGTTCTTGCCATTTACGTGCTTACATTGCATTAGCAGTATTCTTGCTGGAACCAAGCTCACAGAGAGATATGCTACAGTTTGGAAACAGCTACTCTCTGAATCTGTTGTTTTCAAAATATCTTTGCAGTCTGACAAGCAAATAGGTGCTTTCTTCATGGGTTCTTGAAGACTGGCAATGGGCACAAGGTGGAGGGAGGTGGTCACTGGGGTCTCAGCCGAGCTAATGGAGGCAAATAACATGATGAGCCCTCTGTGATTTATGAGGATAACCTTACTTGGGTGTACTGTCTATTCCCTATTTTCAATAAAGTTAGACCTGGAATGGCTCCCATTCCATGTTCTATGACACTAGTTCTCTTTTATTGAGCTCTTTTTTGTAAGTATCATGAAAATGGTGTTCCTTATTTTGTTCCTCCTATATGCTGGTACAACACGCATTACTCAGAAAAGCTGTACTTCATTCATCTGTCACATATAATTATATGAAAAAAAAAAAGAACAAAGATAAATGAGACGCAGGGGAGAGAGGGCAGTAATTGAACAACATTTCTTTTTCCTGCCTCAGTCCCATCTAGGGATGTGTTTTCCTCCCTATTACGCATATTTTACTTCTCTCCATACGGTAGAATTTATGTTCACCCATTAAGAAAAATGCATATATGACCGAGGGGTGTATGTGGCAGCAAGTCGGAAATAATTTAGTCATGAGATCATATCTAAAGAGAAGTACATTGCCACTGGAAAGTGTTCTGATAGTGTTCTGAAAACACAGATGCATTTGTATTAAAAGATACATTATTGTGATAATGTAGAGTAGTTAATATGTTAGTGAGCATATGGTTGACAAATAACCAAAATTAGGAAGTGACACGTTACCAACAGCTGATGATGAAGTTATACTTGGACTAAGACTAAAAATTACTTTGACAGCACATTTCATTTGCATGAGTGCTGCATTAATCACTAGCCTTAGCTAATGGATTTACCAGACTTTGTGACAACATGGATGAAACCTAGATTCCTTTGTGTTTTTTCTTCCTTGCATTTACATGGAAAAATGTATTATGTCACCCTAAACTCTCAGCTCAGCCAGTGTGCGGTGCCAAAGGGTTTACAGAACATTTATCCCACCTTCTTCAGGAAGTTATCTACTAAATTTTACATGCTTCCTTGCTGATGAAAGTAATATACCACTCGGTGGTTTCTTGTTTGTAATTCGAGAAATACTGTGAGGAATGCTAAAGGAGATAAAAGATAAATGCAGAAAGGAACATAAAATGGGAACTAAGAGGACATGAACATGAATTGTTCTTTAAAACAGTCATGAGACGGCAAGGCAGTAAAATATAGCATAGTGTAAAGCCATTTTACAAGAGGAAAATTACATACAGACTGCATTATCCCTTGTGGAAATATGAATTCTAAATATATCATGCTACACAGTTCTGTATGAAAGTTATCTTTGCATTCTTAAAGCAAAGGGTGAAATTTGGTCAAAAACGCAACTATGAGGATGCACAGGCTCTATCTACATCAGCAAGGATCAGGGACCTAGGCATGCACCGCCTGCTGGGTCGGCAGCATGAGGCAGTTGGTGCTACAACCTCTCAACACACTTGAGAGATTTTAGTTTTTTTTGCTTCAGACTCACTTCGGACTGCTCCCGGAGACTGAACGCTGGAGCTGCTGGAGTATATTAGGTGTGGTCCTGCAGTTTATCTTTCAGTTTAATTTCACCTGAGAGAAATCCCGTTTGTGTGTGCCAGCTCCAACTAACTCCACCGTGCAAACCGATGCGCCGTGTACATGAAAGCACAGGGGGAATTGCTTCAAAAGAGTAGGTGTGTCCCGTAACAGCAAAAGCATGGCTTGATCCATTTATGACTACAATACAGGGGAATGTAATGCTTGCAAGTAGCAAAACCCTATATCCTTTAATGTGCAGGAGGCATTTCTAAATCAATGCCAAACATTACAATTTCAGAGCTACAACATACTTACAACTTCTGATGTGTTCACTTAGTGGCCTGGGGATACGTGGAAAAAATACTTGTTAAGAATTGCAATGTTATGCTGTCGATTCTTCTGTCAGTTACAGAATTGCTTTTTGTAATGCTAATTAAAACAAGGAGTCTCAATAAAATGCACTTGTCTCTTAAATATATTAGTTCAGAAGTATCTAAAACCAGGCTGACTGCTGAACTATCCAACTTCAGGCCATAACTTATGGCAGGTGTGCTTAGGTGGGGCTTGACGAACTCCAGCTTGTCTCACTTGTGCTCCGGGCTGCTGCATGCCCACCGCATGGGCAGACGGCTTCCTCAGTGCTGCACTGGGCTCTGGTGGGGCCATACTCCTTCAACATGAGTAGTTTGGCCAGTTATGAACCTCTGCTGAACTGCACAGCCTTCGGGTTGAAACCGGCTCAAGTTGAGCAGCCTCTGAGCATGGGAAGGGCAGGGTTCCTTAGGGCTTATCTGCAATCGGTAGGAAGGTAAGCTCCTAGGCATGGGCATGTCCAGCCAACAGATCAGGATTCCCCAAACTAACAACGAAAATCTGCTAAAGTTTTCCCCTGACCCTTCCAAGAGCCCAAGACTCCATATCAGCCTCCCAGGGCCGTCAGCCCCTGCCCCAGCGACGCCACAGCAGGGCCGGTCTCAAGTTCCCCACAGACCTGCCCTGCCCAGCCATGGCCCCCCTTGAGCTGGGCCCACACGTGGACCCACATCCCAGCCTCAGCCCGTCCTTGTCCCCAGGGAGGTATCCAATGCCCAGGGCTGGGGCTGCCCGGCGACCTTGGCTGCCCTGTGCCTCGCTGGGGGTGGGATGGGCCCTGGCTGCCAGGGCTCACCGTGGGGAGCCCCCAGTATCCCCAGGGAGCCCCTGACAGTGGTGGTAAAGTGAGCTGCAGTTCTGGATAGCCTTTTCAAATCACAGACTTTAAATAGATGTGAAATACTGTCCTTTAAGTCATTGAAAAGTAAAGAAATAAAAGGATAGGGCCATAGACTTGCATGTGTCCCCATCTCTGCATGCATACAGTGTGGAGCCAGGAGGTGACTGCAAAAGGCAGAAATAGACAGAAAATAGAGTGCATGAGACCTCAAATGTATAGAGACTTTTCTTCCAGCAATTCAGAAGCAGGTTGAATTGTGGGCACCTCAAGGTACTAAAGCACTCAGAGAACAAGGCTGGAGGTCATGAAGCAACCTAGTTAACGCAAACATGCCCCGCACATGTGCTTTCTGAATTTTGGTTACTGCAGCCAGTAATATAATGATGGACTAAGGAAACTGTCACCTCCTCACCCAGACAAGAATATCTGTGTTAATGTGGCGAGGAAGTTTGGACAGGGTTGAAACGCTGTCATTCTCCTAAAGCTCAGGAAAACCCAGGCAATGTGGTGCTTTTACAATGATGGTGGTGAAACCCTGGAACATGTTGCCCAGAGGGGTGGTAGATGCCCCATCCCTGGAAATATTCAAGGTTGGATGGAGCTCTGAGAAACCTGATCTAGTTAAAGATGTCCCTGCTCATTGGAGGGGGGTGGTTGAACTAGATGACTTCTAAAGGTCTCTTCAACTCAAACTGTTCTGTGAATCTATGATTCTAATATTTGTGCTGTTACTGTGGACCAAACAACTCTGCATGAAGGTTGGGAGAGGAGATATATATGTGTATGTGTGTGTGCAGCATGTAAATATGACACTCTAAATATATTATTGGATAAATATGCAACAGCAACAAAATACAGAAGTGTGAAATGGACAGTAGTAGTCCAATTGGTTCTGGTAAAAAGTGTGTATAATGTTGACTGTATATCTTAGTATTCTTGAAGTGTCTTTTATGTGAATTTAATGCTTTATTCACAGGCTGCGTGTTATTCTCTCTATCTTGACTGATAACTGTAAATGACGGTGCACTGAGATATGTAAATACAGTATATATCAGGCTGTAGAATTCAAATCCAAATCAGTTTGAGTTTTTCTGCAGTCCCTAAACCAGAGTTTGGGCTGGTGTTTCATAGAGCAATGAAACTAAGGCACGGGAAAGCGAGGGCAGTATGCTTCAGCATTTCACTTACACACTACAAGTGCATACTACAATCCCTTTTTGGAAGAGGTTTTGTGTTAGTCCTGCTAATCTTGCCTGCACTCCTTTCATTCTCCCCCAGTTCCTCCTCTAACCTCAGCTGTCTTGTTTTGCTGCAATCCTTAACCTGTTCTACAATGCTCCTACCCTCCCTTATTCCCAGAAGGATATGCATCAATGATGAAGTATTTCCTGCACAGACAATATTTGTAAATAGCTTCAGGATCCTTTGGAGTGAAAAGGGATATTTGAATGACAGCTGTTTTAAATCATCTGTAATTTGCTTCTTTAAAGAAATCCCATTGCCCTAATCCGTTCTAGGTTGTACAAAAAAGATTTTATGAAAATCAACGTAGATTACCTAACCAAGATTGATTACCTAAGGAGAACTAAAACAGTCTGTGTTATTAAATAACTAGATAAACAGTTCACATTCATTATTCAAAATTACAGATAGTGTCTCTATGCAGTTCTTTAGTTGGTTTTGTTTTTTAATTTAAATTTCTGTAATTCATCATTTCTACACCAGAGTTTTCATTAAGCTCTTAAAAATATATAAAATGATGAGTAACTCTAGAGTCAAAGTATCAAACATCTCAAGTTTACAGTAAGTTATTTCATATAGCAGTTAGGCATATGCAGAATCTCCATGCAAATACAGAAAACCACAAATAAGTTGTACAAGCCACTATTTTTTTCTTCTCTGCAAGATATGTGTATATAATGAAAGTGGGAGATAGGTAATTTTAGTATTTATTCAGAACTGAAAATACTTATATCCGAGTAACATTTGTCTATAGGTAAAATGTTGAAGTCTTAAATGAAAATATTTTTGTTCAGGATCAGGATGATGAGGCTGATGAAACCTTATTTTGGCTGCTCAAGGAAGTCTTGGGCTGAAAGAACCTGACCCTCATGGGTGACTTCAATTACCCAGGCATTTGTTGGGAAAACAACACGGTTGTGCACAAGTCGTCCATCAGGTTCCTGGAATGCGTTGAGGACTGCTACAGATGCTGGATGTGCTGACAAGGAACAGCGCATTGCTCGATTTACTGCTCACAAACTGAGAAGACTTGACAGCATAACCGCCAATGTTAGCCTTGGATACAGCGATCACAACGTTGGGGAGTTTAAGATCCCACTGAGCACACTGAAGATGAGTAGTAGGTCAAAGACCCAGGATTTTAGAAGAGCCACCTTCAATATGCTCAGAGCCCAACTACGCAGGGTTCCACAAGAAGAATCCATGGAGGGCAAAAAGCATCCCCTCCAAACCCAGGCTGTTCTATGGTTCTTTGTTAAAATTCATCAGTAATGCTACGTACAATAGAGCACTTTGTGTTTTCTCTGTCTGGAAGATGGCATTTCTATTCCCAACTACAAATTGGCAGAAAACTGTATGTGATAGGAGGTGGATTCTTCACTAGATCAGCTGAATTTCTAGAACTTACAGTGAAGATAATGAGACAAAGAGCAACATCATTCATAAATCCTGTCTTGGGTAGGTAAATAGTGAAAAAGAATTTCTGATTTAAAAACAAGGATGTCCCAGGCCCAAACAGTTACAAATTGGCTTTAGGAGGGTATCTTCTGGAACAACCATCTCACAATAATGATACCTGTGAGTACTTTGAAGATATGTTTAGATAATTGTCTATATTTTTAAAAAGAATTCTATGACATATTTGTTCATAAAGGCAGAGAAACAGTTTTTAGGACCTAGCAAGTTCTTTCCATTCTCATGTGCAAAGTTAGCTAGTATTTTATTAAGACTATTTTAAAGTAATATTCAGAGCTATTAAAAATTCAGAGCCAAAAAATTAAGTCAATTGTGAATACTGTCAAGCAGCAAAAAATTAAAATAATTTCTCTAGTGTATGTCTAAGTAGGTGCCACTGAAGAAATTATGAAAAACTTAAGGCAGAAGATTTATCTGTCTGCAGAGTGTTCTGTTTCTGCAGCATGAAATAACAGAAGGAAGTTCTTTTGCCATGAGACCAACTGACAGCTGCTACCCGAGGTACCTACAGCAGCTATTTGTGGATCTTCCTTTGCTGAAGGGTGCATAGAAAAATGTATGTGCAATTTCTGGTTTTAGTTTTTACCAATGTGTGCAACTGGCCAGGAAAAAAATGGGTTTTGATACCTCTAAAAATGCCCAGTCCATTGCAGATTCACACACATTCCCATGGATTTAAAATCAGCTTAAGAATTCTTAATGTGTTTTAGGCACAGAGCATTGGCACCATTTTCCTTTTTTCTTTGTTGCTCCAAAGCAAAGTAAAAAGAGGGATCCCTATTCTGGAAGCCTACAGAGAATGACTAAAGGACTTCCCTTCTAGAAAATGGTTTCTCTCCCTGCTGTCTGCTTTCCTCTGTTTGGGAGATAGTGTTGCTGTCAGAGAGGAGTTGCAGTAGGGAAACAGTGAGCTCTGAAAGCCTGTGCCTTGGCCTGGAGAGTGAGAGTTGGCCTCAACCCAAACAAGAGGAAGCTCCCCTGCGTGCAGAGGGACTATTGCTGAAGGGCATTACGTGCTACCTAAAGAAGGCTACAATTGCTCATCGCAGTACTGGAGCAAATTAGTAACCTCTTCTGAATGAGGAAAATTCATACTCAGAAGAAAAATGCTGTAATTTTGAGAACTGATTCATTTACAGTTTGTCTTTCCCTGCTGCTTTATGTGCTTTAGCACTGTCTGATGCCAGTGAAATTAGAGCACAGGATGAGGGAGGGGATGCATCATTCTGCTTCATTTTAAGAATACCCAATAATGATGATCAGTGAAGCATTCTTCTGAAGGGTCATTCTCCCCCTCTACTCTGCACTGGTGAGGCCACAACTGGAGTACTGCGTGCAGTTCTGGGCTCCCCAGTTCAATAGAGACAGGGAACTACTGGAGAGAGTCCAATGTAGGGCAACCAAGATGATTAAGGGATTAGAGCACCTCCCCAGCTAAAGAGCTGGGGCTCTTTAGCCTCGAGAAGAGAAAAGTGAGGGGACACCTCATCTATGTTTACAAGTTCCTAAAGGGTGGGTTGAAGGAAAATGGAGCCAGACTCTTTTCAGTGGTTTCCAGCGATAGGACGAGGGGCAAAGGGCACAAGCTGGAACACAGGAAGTTCCATTCAAATATGAGGAAGAACTTCTTTACAGTGAGGGTGAACAGAGCCCTGGAACAGGCTGCCGAGAGAGGTCATGGAGTCCCCTTCTCTGGAGATTTTCAAGACCCACCTTGATGCAGTCCTGAGTAATGTGCTCTAGGCAATCCTGCTTAACAGGGGAGTTGGACTAGATGATCTCTAGAGGTCCCTTCCAACTCTGTCAAATCTGTGAATCTACGGCTCAGATAATAAGCAATAAAATAAAGGAACACAACCTTGACAGGCTTGAGGAGTGGGCCAGTGGGAACCTCATGAAGTTCAACAAGGCCAGGTGCGAGGTCCTCCACCTGGGTCAGGGCAATCCCCAAGATCAATACAGGCTGGGGGTTGAATGGATTGAGAGCAGTCCTGTGGAGGAGGACTTGGGAATACTGGTGCATGAAAAATTTGACATGAGCCAGCAATGTGTGCTTGCAGCCCAGAGAGCCAATCGTAGCCATCAAAAAAAGCATTGCCAGCCGGTGATGGCAATCACCTGCTCATAGGTGATTCTCTCCCTCTTCTTTGCTCTGGTGAGACCCCATGTGGAATACTGCATCCTTCTCTGGGGTCCCCAGAGCAAGAAAGACATGGAACTGTTAGAGTGGGTCCAGAAGAGCATCGTGAAAAAGATCAGAGGGCTGGAATACCTCTCCGCTCAAGAAAGGTTGAAAGAGTTGGAGTTGGTCAGCCTGAAGAAGAGAAGGCTCTGGGGAGACCTTATTGTGGGCTTTCAATATATAAAGGGGGCTTATAAGAAAGATGGAGAGAGACATTTTACCAAGGCCTTTTTAGTGTCAGGACAAGGGGCAATGGTTTTAAATTGAAAAAGGGTAGATTTACATTGGATATAAGGAAGACATTTTTTACAATGAGGATGGTGAGACACTGGTTGTCCAGAGAAGTTGTGGATGCTCCATCCCTGGAAGTGCTGAAGGTGAGGTTGGATGGGGCTTTGAGCAACCTGTTCTATTGAAAGGTGTTCCTGCCTATGGTGGGGTGTGGAGGTGTGTGTCAGACTAGATCTTATTTAAAGGTCCTTTCCAACTCAAACTTTTCTGTGATTCTATAATACATGAGTTGACTCTTCATTTATTTTATTACTATTAAAAGTTTTGCTTTTCAGTATTAAGAACTTACTTTGAAGAAATAAGAAGAAAAAGAAGAGGCTCTTTTACACAATAGACAAACCAGTACAGTAAAAAGTAGACTACAAACTACAAAGAAACATCAGAACTTTATTTCACTTTTTTAAATACTATGGATACAGGTAGTGAAGCTTGCTACGTTTGCATTGTAATAATATTAATTGTTAATATTATAATGATGATCATTAATTTCTTCAGTCAGAAAAATTCTAGTGCAAGTTGCAATGTGAAGGAGTGGCACTAAGTCTCTGCCTCTTGAAGATAACTTTTGATCTAGAAATTGAAAAGTTTGAAGTCTGTTGAGCAGAAAGGGGATGTTGCTCTGAGCTGTTTCTGCTAATCTAACAGCTGAGGCCTTTCTTAAATATCCTAAGTAAAAAGTACACAGCCAAAAATGGTATTTTCTTAAAGAAATCTGCTAGTTTTTAAAAGAATTTATGTTCATTTTCTAAGCCATTTCCACCTTTTTAATGAGAGATTAACCTTGTGTTTGCTTGAATATGCTGTATCGTTCTTTATCCATGCGCTTGTATGATATAACTGCAGCCAGGAAAAGACGAGGAATTAGGTTATATTACCTATTTGGAGGGAAAAGATCCAAAATGCAAGAGTGTGTGCCAGCAGACCTTGTGGATCTCACACATTGACACATGTATTAATGCCTAGGGGCTACAGCACATTTCCTGCCAAGCCCAGTGAGCCTGGGTGCTGGTTTAGCCAGGTCCTGGAAAAGCATCTCCTCTGTCAGGTTCAAATCAATCCTGCTTCTGTAAGACACAGGTGGCAGTGAGACAGCTAACTCCAGGCAGACTCCTCACCTGTCACACCTGTGTAGCAGCTGTTATTTCTGGAAGCTATACTGGTCCACCAAATTAAAAATGAGATGTGTTACCCCTGCTCCAAGGCAACTGAAGACTTTGACTACCAAAGCTGTATGCCAATAAATACTATACAGAGAAAAGTAGTGTGGGTTTTTCCCCCTCTAAGAATTAAAAGACTGTTTTACCACCCTAATTTAAAGGAAAATTACTTCAAATTACATCCCTTGGAGACAGAATTTAGAGGCCACACATTTACAAAATGACATTAAAGAGAAATAGACATATTTATTTTTCTTATGAGGTCTGCTCAGAAAAGTTTAAATATATATGGGTAATTATGAATTGTTAATTGAAAAGCTTGTATTTCATATGTGGCTGCACAACATCATGGGCTTTTCACACAGAGATGATACTAACTGTTTTGTTGGTTGTAGACTTTGACTTTCAACTTTGAGCAGAGCAGCTCTGGGTAAGAAATACTCAATTTTAACTCCATTTGATTCCTCTGTGGTTCTGTGGGGGGAAAAAATACAGCATCTCAAGCTATTTTTAAAGAAAAGATACACAACTTCTATGTCTGGAAAAGGCTTTATGGTTCTTATTATCTCATGACTTAAAGAAGAGTAATAAGCTCTTCACTGTAATATATTGTGGACAGTCAATTTGTTACCTAAATTCCCCAAGTTGCATTAGACTCTATTTGACTTTGGTTAGGCTTTGAGTCTATTGCATTAGCAATGAAACAGTTACTTTAGCATTTCCTTTTGCAGCTTTGCATTACAATCTATGTGAAATCCAGATGTATTTGTTTTCTTCCAAAGAGTTACCTTGGGATACAAAATTGTGGCTAATGAATCTGAGTATGTTGGACCAGATCCCAGTCCATCTCTCTGGGAAACCCAAATTCCATTACCTCAAAAAATTGAGCCCAAAGTACATTAAAACCACTTTATGTGCCAAATAACTATGCTTATTGATCATACCAGAATCTATTGCTTTTGCTTGACAGGAGGAGTTAACAGGGTTGAGACAGTGGAATAAATTGACTGTATATCTAGTCTTTAAGCTCATTTTTTTTCTCTCTCTACACTTAAGAAATAGTTAGGAAAAAATAGGCTGAAAAACCCTCATTGACTTAAGGTTTTGTAAGTCAACTTTTATCCAGTTTTGCCCTAGAAAGCTTTTTTCTCCCCACCAAGTTGTAGATCTTTACAATGGAAAACTTGACAAAATCCTAGCTGTGTTAAGGTGCTGCCAATGTAGTATTATACTGAAATTATTTTTTTAAAATGTAATAATTTAAAGCAGGGGTGCAGGAGGTAAAGCTAGAGATAAGTCCCTTAATACTTTCTGACCAAATTATACAGAGGTGACAGCAAACTTACTTCCCCTCCTTTTTCCTCCACCAGCACAGGGGATCTTCATTAGCCTCCTTTGTGACCATTAGTAAAATTTTTGCTATTGCTGTTTTGATCACAATGAACATGTGCTATAATACTAAAGAGCCTTTTCAAAGAAGAGTCAGCTGCTTGCAGTTAGCAAGGGGAAAACCTCAGAGAACAATTAAACTCCAGCACGTACTCAGCACACAGGGCTGACCTGCTCCTCTGCATCCCTTCCAATATTCTTATATTTCCAAACTGTCTATAGAGTAGGTTTTCCAAGTAGTATTTTGCAGAGCAGAAACTGTAAACTAGCTCAAAAGGTATAAGGAACATCTTCAGCAGTACTAGGGCATACAATACCTTTTATTACTTGATAGGAAGTGGTTCATGCTGAGAATCTCATTACCTTTAAAAAAAAAAAAGACTTAATTTATCTAATACTGTAAGTACAGTCACTGGTTTTGCAACTGTCCTATCAACCAGTCACTTCTTTATCTTCCAGTTCCATTAACCTGTTTCCCACCTACCTATAGGGAACCACAGGATTTTACTATCTTACTATAAAACATATTAAAGTCAGGGAAGATTTATTATTATCACTTCCAGTAAGCTAGGAAGAGTACAAGCTGAATCTTTATTTTCCTCAGTGATGCTATACTATTTATTACACCCCTTTGGAAAACAAAAGCCAAAGGCCAGATCTTCAGTGAGTGTAAATGATCTTATGCTAAAGAAATTTAGAGATGAAAAGGCCCATTCTACCTACAAGTACAAAAAAAGTACATATAAACTAACAGCCTTATTCTTTATAAATCTTATTTCCAGAACAAAATGACATTTTTTTTCCACTTCTGGCATTATAAAAATGACAGTGGAAGCATGTGAATGTCCCAGGAAAAGAAAAGTTTACAGTATTTCACACAGGACTATAAGCCAAAGGCAAAAATGCAGTGAAACAGGTCTGATTTGACCAGATGACTTTCACAGAATTGCCCAAGGCTACAGTGTTAATTTTTTGACTTACAAAAGTGAAGTCAAACAGGGAGACATCAATTTTCAAGAAATCCATTTGGGAAGAACAAGGTTTTTAATTTACCTATGCTACATCCTGATTAAAGCCTTGTTTTTTTTGGCAGATGACTAATGTGAGAGGGAAGGGAGAAAAAAAATGGTAAAAAGAAGGATAAAGTAAGTCTTTCCTTGTTTGAAAATCTTTGAAATATTTATTTAATTCCCTGTGTAGAATAGGAAGGATTTTTTTTTTTAAAGTTCTTTGACTGTATCTTCTTTTAGTTCAGTGTGTGTTATTTTAAAAATAGGTTACACTATATGCAAGCTTCTGTCCTTCATACTGGAATTCTTCCCGAATAAGATTAACGTCCAAGACAGAGAAGATTATCTCATAAAGGAAAAATGAATTTATTTCTAACTCTTTCCTCCTATGTCCTTTAGATTGCTTCATATTACTCTGTCAAGATGTTACGTTTCTTTTCTGGAGAGCAGAGAAAATGAATGCAATATGATGAATGAATATTGTATAAACTTTTGTTGACTGTAAGGCTTTTGGATCATGGACTGTGTTTTGTGCTTTTGTCATACCCAGAATATTGTTTGGGAATTTCTTTATCAAAGAGGAAGAAAGAAAAAACAGTATATAAATTAGAAGCTGAAAATGAATAACGATGTGGAAACATAGCACTGCAAGGATTTAATATATTAATTTTAGGTTTGTGAGGGGTTACCTTTTTTGTGACTAGTCAGTTGACCTAAATTAGACTCATTAATACAAAAGACTCTGGATTTGTTGCTCACTTATTGCCAGAAAAAGGGAATTTTTATAATATGATGTTAACTATGTATCCTAAAGCCTAGTTTAATTTGCAATGGCTGTTTGTAAATAGATTTTTCCTAGAAGTAGCATATTGATTGTTCCCAAAGCTAATTGGTGTTAAAGGACTTCGCAATACTGTGGCTTTTGACTATCCAATTAGTTTCATATTCTTACCAGCAATTGGCATAGTATGGTAACTTTCATTTCTCTTCACTAATTCTTTTTAAAGATATAAATGTATACTTCATCTGGGATGAGAAAGATATGTGGCACTAATGAAATATAGTCTGGAAAGGATGTACAGTATATTTTTGTAATAGATGTGTTAAACTTTTGCAAGGCAAGTAGCTCCTGCTGTTGAAATAATTATGGAAAAGAATGTGCAACTTGTTGAGGCTTTTGAAATTAATATTAGAAGAAAGAAGTTCACACCTTTTAGTTGAAATACACCTCTAAGTGCTTGTTGATACAAGCAAATTTCAGAGCTTTCATCGCTATAATTTCCTTCAAGAGCAATTTCATAGAGGCACAGGAACATGAGAGGTAGCATGGCTATGTTGTGAGGTCTCAGGACTGAAAAGGCTCAGTTTGGTTTGCTGCACCTCCAGCTTTCAACCATCTGCTCCAGCTCCTGTGAGCTAGTGGTCACTTTACCTCTGAACACTAGGGCATGGATCTTATTTAGCAGAAATTTATGGGGCATTCCTGATAAGACAAAGAAAGGAAAATCTAAGGTAGACAAATGAAGAAGCTGTTTGGGCTACAGTCTGAACGGAGAAACACCTTCAGCTGCCTTATTCACCTGCTGGGCCTTTCTCTGGAAAGGTATCAGAAAGCGAGCTGTCTTTGGCAGTCATGAAGAGGAATAGGCTGACTTCATCTGTAGTGTGCTGCTGCTTTTCTGTTTGGTCTCTCAGTGTTGCTGTTTAGAATGAAGTGGCTCTGCTGAATTCCAGCATAAGACAGCCCTGTGGCAACTGGATCGAAATTTGACAAGACTTTCTCTTTAATTCTTAGAAGTCTAGGGTCAGGGGGACCACGCCAGTAAATTCTCTGAGAAGTTTAATTATTCTGGTTCTGAGTCTTGTGTCTGGCCCTTGCAAGAAACCCTGGAGCTCAGAGTTTCCTCATAGCTGGAGGAGAAACACGGCATTTGTCTGGCAGAAGACCCTTGCTGTATTTCTATTAGAAGGCTCTAGGATTTCAAAGCAATTGCTTCCATTTCTCTGTGTGGGTCGTATATAAAGCATGGGCTTGTTGCCTGACACTTGGAAATAGCCTTGCAGCAGCAGCAGTAGGACAACTCTTTTGGTTAAAGTTATAGATAGTAAAAATATTAATTTAATGAACTACAAAGAATAAACTGTAAAATTTAGTTTTAACCAAGAGTACTGACACCAGAGAATCTGATAACAAACCCTTAGTACTCCTTAAGGTAAACTTTTCCACTTGTTGATGGCTCTCAAATGCTACTGCTCATCATCTTGCTTTCATGGAGGAGATACAGGCAGTTTAATGGCAAGTTTACTTTGGGTCAGGGTGCTCTGGTGTGGGGAAGTAGGAAGGGAACAGTCTGTCACTGCCTTTTTCACCACATTTCAACAGTCATATTTTGGAGGTATTAATCTTGGTTTTGTCATTACTATTTTGGTGAGTGAAAGACCTAGTGTCCTAGTATTGGACAGGTTTTCATCTGAGGCACGTGTTACATTTTCTTTTCCAAAGCTCATCTTCCAATGCTTTACTCTTAGGCTAACATAGACATAACATCTCTATATTAGACAGAGAGGACGTTATTTAGCTGATTGAAGTAGTGATGAAAAGACCCACATCCTTTTCTTAATTTGGGTGCACTTTCACCTCTCTTTCCTTACATCAGGAGTGCCCTTCCCAGGGAGGATTCACTGGCAGCTTTTTCATAAAGAAACACTGATGACTGAGTTGTACCAAAACTAACACTGTAATGAATAACTTTATGCTCAATATGATGCCACAATTAAAAGATTCTTGGCTTTTTTAGATGCCAAAAGCTGTACATTAGGTCCCTTCTGACCCCTACCATTCTGAGTATGTGATTTAGATTTCCTTGAATGACCTAAAAAATGTTAAGTTTTATTTACCACTTAAACTGCTAAGAACTGTATGTCAATAAAACATACATTTGGGGGAAGAAGAACAGAGTCCTGTCTACCATAGGGAAATACTAGTTCTCTTTATGGGCACAGGAGGTCCAAGATCATGGATTTCTTATCTCTTTTCCATTGGAGTACATGGTGATCTGATTTGCAAATATAAGACTAAGGAGAAATTGTTACTTTCTTTTTTATTATCTGTATACTAGCATAACTGATCATGGGAAACTCAGGAACTTAGCTGACAGACTCTGGTTCCTAAAGCATTTATTTCTGATGTGAAACAATTAAACACAAAATACTTTGTATGACAAAGAGATGAGCATCTCTGATGGTGGAGCACACAAGGGGAACACTTTAATCTTTAGCTCTGAGATCTTGCCTCAATTTCCAGAACACAACAACTACATTTTCCAGCCATTTGCCTTTGAATGTCCCTCGATTTTTAGATCTCAACAGTATTTACTAGGACAGCTGCTTTTCCACTTCAGCACTCAACATTGCCTACACCTCAGCAGTTTCTGCTGTGTTTCTTCTGCGAGGGCAGGTGGGAGAGGAGAGCCCCTGCTTCAGTAAGGTGGTCTGATCAAGAGCCTTTCCAAAGAAAAAAGGAGTAACAAGTAAAGGGGGAGGTGATGAGATCAAACAGAGACACAAACCTGTACAAGAAAGATAATGGAGACAGTGGGAAGAAACAAACCTCTTTGGTCACAGTGATTGATGTCAGTGGGACTATGCAAAACCGACAAGGAAGCGAATCAGGACGGGGGGAAGCAAAGGGGTAAGAGATGACCAGGGCTGTGTAAAGAGGGTCCATCTGTGTGGAGACCATGGTGGGTCAGCACGCCCATCTGACCCAGCCCTGCGCCTCACCACCCAGCCTGACCTGTCTTCTCTTTTAATCCTGTGGTAGCTCTCCCCGTGCCTCCTCACTCGCTGTCCCACGGGGGTGTGAGTGTTGTAGGGATGAGGTGCCAGCTGCTGGGGAGTCATGAGCAGATTTGGGGCCAGGGACCACAGTCAGAAAGGGGTGCAGGTGCCCTGGGCTGGTGGATTCAGCAGATAGAGCCAGTGGGGTCTCAGAGACACCAACCAGAGGAGATGGGGGACTTGGCCACAGCCCGTGGAGCAGGAACAGTGTGTGTCCCAAAAACCAGTTATAATGAATGAGGAATGTGATGGGCTGGAGTGGGGCCATGGTTGCAGCCGGTGTGCCTGGTGACAGCTGCTGGGGGCTGAGTGTCAGTATCTCCCCAAAACTGGATGTGTGTGGGGTCTCAATCACAGCAAACGCCACGCTGGACCCACTGGAAAGCAAGAGGCCCTGGGTCAGGGCAGGGACACCAGTGGGGTGATGGAGCCATGCTGGTATTCAGGGGATTTGTAAAATGTGCTTGTGACTCTGGGAGGTGTCTGTGTGTTCGTGTGTCCATGTGTGGCTCTGGGACAATGCTCAGCTTTGCTACTGGTTCAACCTGCAAAGGGGAAAGTGGCAGCCATGTCCCTCAGCCTGGGCAGAGACCCCAGGTCCCCAGGCAGGATGGGGGCTCCCAGGCTCCGGTACTGCCAAAGGCAGCAGCCAATTATAGTCTCCCTTAATAATTTCTTGTATACAGAAAAAGAATACAATCCCTGGGGATTTTTAAAGTCATTTTCCTTCTGCTTTCTAAGCATCCTTGGACTGACACTTCTGTAAAAAAATTAGGTGAAAAAGGAGATTGTTTGGGGAAGTTATAAGCCAGAAAGCAGAGCGAAGTTTTAATTCAGCCTCAGTACAGATAACTACCATCCAACTTGCAGAACTGTACACAAATAAACACATTAAACAAGTAATATGAATATAAACAAATAATTTTACTACCGCTGTTACTTGACTTCGTCAGCCAAGCACAGTCCCTTCATGTTTGACTTAAGCAGTTCTGCTGTGTCAGCAGGAGTCTGGTGTCCCATAATAGGGGTTTGGAGTTACCAAAAAAAAGTCTTTTGAGTCTTTGAAGATGAAACAACACTGCCTGCTCTTCAAACCCTTTTTCTATTGACTTTGTGGTGTGAGAGCAAGACAAAAAGCAGAAGATTTTGCAACAAACCAGAGAAGCATTCGAGCACTTCGAAAGGAGTGAGAGATTCAGGATTTCTGGTGACCGTGCCTGTTGTTATGCCACTCACCCTGGAAGAGAAGAACAAAAGGCACAGCCCTTGGAAAAATAAGTTATTTTTCATGTGTGGCAATCTCAGAAACACCTCAGCTTTACAGCTAATGAAGAATGATCTTAATTCAGAATTAAAAGATAATTGCACATATAACTCAGCAATGAAGTACGTCTATTTATGAATAAAATAAAAGGAACTAGGTGGGACAGCTCACATTTTAAACTGTATTATGAACAAAGGTTTGATATTCTGGAGCCTAAGGCGTGTGTCTCAGGGAGCAAGGTTCAAAATTTTGCTTATTATCTGGCCTGTTTTCCAGTCCAGCATGGCTATATAATTACAGTAAAATAGTCTTTAGGGAAGAGTCAGTCCTGAAGTGTTCACTGTACGAACTCAATTTGCATGCCTGGGGCCTGAGTTAAAGACATTATGGAAAACAGATTTTCCAACTGTTTTCATGGTCAAAGCTGTGAGAACTGCCACTCAAAAGCTTGGTGTGGAGGACAGAAAAGTAATTTCTTTCCACTTTGGAACAAAAATCTTACAGGAACTTTTCCAGATTTCAATATTTTGGGTACAAATTTGGTCTATAAGTGAGTTGGGATTTCTTTAGGAAAGGACATAAGACTACTGGACAGCTTAGGACCCACATTAAAATACTCAGGGCCTGATGCCATGAAGTTTTGAAATTAGTGAGTGTGGAGAATGCTTGGTATCCCCAGAACTATCCAGTGCCTCAAAAATGACTTAAGGTACAGTGTTTTCTTTGTTATGTTCTATGTGTAAGGCATTAATTTTCACTAGACTCCCTTTCTAAGGAAATGAATAATGGCATGGACTGATGTTTAAAAAAATGCAAAAGGTATCCAGGTTTGGGGATGAGTTTAACTGCTTGTTAATTTCTGAATAATGCAATGCCTTTTTACCCCAAAACTTTATTGAAAGAAAACCAAAAAGGTCAAGTTTTATGCTTCTAAAAATTCTGCCCAAAACTTCAAAATTCTTGAAAGCCAGCCCTCCTTCCTGCCAGTCTTCATGAGCTTCTCCTTCATTTTAAAGAAATGTGATCACTATTTGCATCCATTTGTATTTAAACAAAGCACTTCCAGGAGGAAAAAAAATACACTACGGAGAAAGTTTTATTTACATGGGAAACAGATCTAGCTGACAGCCGTAGCTTAATGACTGGCAAAGAGCCCTTCAAAGATTTGTCTCCTATAAAATCAAACTGCACTGCTTTCCAGAAAAAAAATATTTTCCTCCCCAAGTGACCTGCCGCTTGTACAAATTAACGTCAAGGACGCATTTCAGCGCTGCGATGACAGATTTGGAACACACAGTGTAGTTTACATGTCAAATAAAATTATGCAGACATCCTTCACTTCCACAGCAATCATTCACAAAACTCAGGAATATCAATGCATTTATAGCCTGCAGAGCGTGAACATGTTTTGATGAGCAGTGTCATGCTAGGTCACTCATCCTGAATAATACTGCTTCACGCTCATGCCGCAAACACAACCAGCTCAGGGCAAAACGGGATGTCACACTGACTGCGGCTGGCATTCCACACAGGAGAGCAAGGAGAAGCCATCAGGCCCTGTAGCTGGCTTCGTTTGCAAAGCAGTCAGTATAGATGAAAGATTATTAAAGATCCCCTGCAGAATGGGACGTGTGCGTAAAACCCCTGGTGCTCCTGTAGTGAAAATAATATGTCATTGTTAGTAGGGTGGTTTGCTGTTTTAAATTTGGAGGGTAGCTGTGATTTTCTGTCTCCGGGCATTCCTAATGAAGGAATCAAGAGGTCAGTAAAAATGCAATGTAGTATACTGTTCTTTTAGAAGATGTACACACCTCTTGTTATCTCTTTTATTCCTTAGCCTCTAAATCTATACGTAATTTAGGATAAAACACAGTGCTTCCCAGGTTAGGTGGGTCTCACTGCTATGGCTTTCTCCCTCCCTCCCAATCTCACATGCAGCCCCTTGTCCTCCCTGGTCGCTCCCACAGGTCACTCCTCAGGCTCTGCAGCAGTCACTGGGCTGCGTTTCTGGCTCAGGTCCCACTTTTCATTGTCAGCACCATCAGGCTGCTGAGGGTAGCAGCACCTTAGATAGCCTCACCGGAGGTAAGCCCTGCTGTTTCCTTCTTATTTTGTTTAAAAAGCATCTCCCCCTTCTCTAAGTAGGGAAATATAAACCCCAAGATCTCATATTCTAATTCGGTGACAAGAACGCACAGTTAAGTTACAAAATAATTACTGATATTTTATGCTTATAGCAATGAGAGAAGCTACCCTCACTTGGATGATTTTGGGGAACTGGAGAGATTCTTGGGGAACCCAGATCTTCCTTTCTTCTTGCACTGGAATCGGCCTTTTGTTACCAGTCATTCCTCTGTCACATAAGGTCAACATGAATATTCTTGGGTTGTCTTCACATTTATTTACTGGAACATTATTAAACAACTCCTCAAACAGAACTAATTAT
This sequence comes from Tringa tobata, assembly GCA_033628505.1. NCBI lineage: Eukaryota > Metazoa > Chordata > Aves > Charadriiformes > Scolopacidae > Tringa > Tringa tobata. The sequence goes on from JAHREE010000480.1 coordinate 5,013,818, forward strand.
TTTTAAAACATAAAATTATTAGGGTTTTTGTTAAGCTTATGAAAGGACTTTTTTTTCCCCCCTCATCGCTTTTTTTTGTTCTTGTAATGCTCAGAGACAGAATTCCTGGACTGTGAAGGCCCACAGTCTCCAAAAATCTTGCATTTGCTAACCAGGATATTTATTTTCCTAAGAGAAAGTGCACAAAGCCATGGTTGGTTCTTTCTGCTTGTTGTGAAGACTCACGGGTAAATCAAGAAGTTGAAAAAAACAATATGAATACAGTACACAAAAGTCCATAAATGACATGAGATTACATTGTGCATGAAAGACAGTTAAACATTAACACATTGAAGCTCCAGTGTGCAGTCACGAGCACTTCTTACTTGTCTAACATGTCAGCAGCTTCTGCAAATAATTAGGACGCCAGCTTCAGGCTCATGCTGAGGGTTCACAGCCATCACTGCCTAAGAGCCATGTGGCATTACTTTGGTGAAATTAGAGCCACCTTGCCACGTGCCCAGCTTCAGCAATGCCAGAGATGTGTTTTCCCATGTACTCCCGGAATTGCAGATAGCAGGTCTGATGACACTATTTTCAGAGTCCCACTTCTGAGGCCAAAATAATATTTAAGATGTGCTTTTTATTTCCAAATCATAATTATTTTTTTTTTTTAAACTTGGAATCACAGAATGGTAGGGGTTGGAAGGGACCATTGAAGATCATCTAGTCCAATGCCCCTGCCAAAGCAGGTTCACCTAGAGCAGGCTGGACAGGAGCACATCTGGGTAGGTTTTGAATGTCTCCAGAGAAGGAGACTCCATATCCTCTCTGGGCAGCCTGTTCCAGTGCTCTGCCACCCTCAAAGTAAAGAAGTTTTCCCTCATGTTGAGATGGAATTTCCTGTGTTCCAGCTTGTGCCCATTATCCCTTGTCCTGTCACTGAAAAGAGTCTGGCCCCATCCTGGTGACACCTGCCCTTTAGATATTTATAAGCATTGCTGAGATCCCCTCCCAGTCTTCTCTTCTCCAGGCTGAACAGATCCAGGTTTCTCAGCCTTTCCTCTTAAGAGAGGTGCTCTATTCCCTTGATCATTGTAGTCTTTCACTGGACTCTCCCCAGTAGCTCCTGTCTTTCTTGGACTTGGGGAGCCCAGAACCGGCCAAGAACTGGACACAATACTCCAGATGAGGCTTCACCAGGGCAGAGTAGAGGGGGAGGATGACCTCCCTTGACCTGCTGGCCACACTCTTTTTGATGCATCCCAGGATACCATTGGCCTTCTTGGCCACAAGGGCATGTTGCTGCCTCATGGTCAACTTGTTTTCCACCAGGACTCCCATGAAATATTACTGAAGTTCAATATTTATTACAATTAATAAGAGATGCCAGGAGGTATAACAATACTCCTATAATTCTTCTCAAGACAGCTCACTATCTTTTATTTATCATCCTGCCCAGTCTTAAAGTGTTATTCAATCCTATATCCTAATTTTGTAGGTGGAGGGATAGTAAAGCAATCACGCTGTATTGTTACCTCATAGAACAATTTTATCTGGATGAGATTGCTCTTGGATCACTGCTAGGCTTTACAACAACCATGAAGAAGGCCAGATGACAAAACATACCCCATGAAAAAAAAATGACTTACACAAGACTCTTATTCACCAGTAACAAAATCTATTTCTTTTTTGTGTGTAAAAAGATAGCAGTTTTGGAAAGGGCAAAGATTATGTGCGTGAGGTTTCATGTATGAATGAAAGATTTATTTCTACCTCTTGACTGGATTTACTTTAAAGGAGACATACTTCATTTCATGGATTATCTGGTAACTCATCGTATATGTAGAACAAAATATTTATGTAGAAAGTTTGTATGAGCAGGCAGACATTCACAAACAGGCCAGCCTTCTGCTAGACTAGATTTTTCAGATGCAATAGTCCTTGGGGAACCTAAGCCCTACCATACACATAGAAAATACACACCATTTGGTTGAAATATCCCACACAGCTTACCTGATTCTTTACTGTCCCTCTTAGACCAGATGTTCCTCCAAGGCAGTGACACCAAAAAAAAAAAAAAAGATAGAGCAGTTAGCAGTTATAGTAGTTACAGATTAGCCTGCCCTATTGGGAAGAATGCATCTGATGGTCTCATTTTCTTGTTCCATTTTGAAACCTCTAAGAGTGTATACATGTCATGTGGGCTGGAGATTTCTCTGGCAGCCAAGTGGATTTGCCTTTTCTTAGGTTTGTTTATTTTGGAGGGGGAGGAGAATGAGTAGGACTATAAATCAGTCCCTTCCCACCCAGCTCATTTTGTTTGTTCTGGGCCCCATCTGGGCCCCATTAGTTGCAGAGCACCAGGGCTGCAATCAGCAAAGCACGGGGCACTGCAGAGCTCCTTACCCCTCAGCCTCAGAACAAACGCTGTCAGGGGAAATTAGGTCATAAAATAATTTCCTGAACCTGTATTGTATAGGAAACTGGAAGCAAGCATGTGTTTCAAAATAGAGCTCTGTTATGATGAGTTTCTTTTTTTTTTCCTGTCTCTTTGGTAAAATAGTGTTGAATTCATTATATTTTAAACCCTGTAATTGATTTCAGGGCTGTATTATAACAGGGCTTTGTAATTGGGTTTGAAATGCCTTGTTATTGTCTACAGTCATATTAATGGTCTAATCAGATGTTGTTGGTGTCTTAGACATATGTATATTGTATACTTGGTTTTGTAATCAGATGTGGTAGCCAAGAGTACAAAAATCTCATTCAACTAAAGTATTTGAGTAGAATACAAAAAGGAGTGCAAAGTAACTAATATTAATATTCTCATATGGTCTTTCATCTAACTGAATGGCAAATCATGATATTGTTCTTATTTAAATCTAATCCACTGAACTGGGTATAGAAAGCCTGGGGTCACTCAGGATTTTGAGGAAGGGCATTGTTCTACAAAATGCACATAGTCACTGGGTATTGCATCTGCATGAAAATCAGTGTACGCTGTTGTATAATATCTGACCTTGTAAGTGTGCCTGCAGTTCTGACATGCACCTGGGCAAAAGCAGCTGATATTGCTCACAGCAATTAATTATAGAGTCAGTTGGAAGGAAAACTTAGAGGTCATCTAGTCAAGCCTACCACAAATCTTGCACCAGCATTGCATGACGTTACCCATGCCTTTTCTGATCAAATCTTGAAAATCACCAGTACTGAAGATTTCTCAGCTTCTTTGCATATGCTCTTCCAGTGCTGCATATTGCATTCATGTGAATGAAAATTTTTATCCCAGTATTTGACTTGAACTGCTTCTAAGTCCCTCTTACAGACAGGGCTCAGATGCAAAAATCTGAAGCAGAAATCAAGTCTTCTGATTTTCAGGGAACTGGGTATTGTATGGCAGGTATATACATTTTATCTTTTTACATTTATTTGTGGTGTATCATGTTTTGTTTTGCTTGCTTTTGTAAAACATTATGAATAAGAATATGAGAATCATCATCATGGTGCAAGTCTCGCGTTTTGTCCTAGAGAAGCTGAAAAAATTTTGTTTATGAATCAGACATAAACCTTCATGCCTTCAACTCATGTGAGCTGCTTAGGTGAACAACAAAATTTCAACTCATTTTATTGCATAAATACTCAATAAGGCAACTCAATTGTGTCAGTATAATATATCAGAAATACAAGTAATCACTGTCAAGTTGTACTGAAATAAACATTTCAATATATACAGAAAAAAAATACAAAACTTCAAATTTGGAAATGTTGTCACAGGAATATAAAATATTTTAGTGATTTAGACAAAAAATTTTTTGTTCTCCTTGGATTTCTCCAAGGGAAATGGAAGCACTTCATTTAATCAATTAATCAAAACCCTAACAATTACTTGCGTAAAAACCAGAATTAACCAAAAAAATTCAGACACTTTGCACAATTCAGTATGATTTGCTACAATAAAATGGGAAACTATACAGCTAGAAATAACAGATTTTTTAATTCTGATGATTTATTTCTTCACACATTTGTGGATTTGCATAATGATCACTGCAGAGTTTGAAAATCTGTGCAATGAATGACACAACATTTTGACTATTGTATTGTAATGAATCAATAGTCCACTTAAAAATGTAAATTAGAAAAAACTTTTTTTTTTCCTATCAGGGCAGTCTTTAAACATAAAGATAAGCATAGTTTAAGCAAATCATTGGGAGTAAATATTACAAACTGTAAATTGTCATTCTAGACTTACATTGGTAGCTAATGCTGTAGGAGGAACAAAATAGTTTAAAAAACCCTCCCCTTGCTACTTTTTCAAGATAAAAACTATTAATTCCTCCCTCTCCCCCATCCCCACTTTCTAATTTAAAATTGGCAATTAAAAAAAAATATATATTTATGACAACTGAAGTGCTTTCTATTCATTTCCTTGTTTTTCCAGATGACTATCATCATTTTATGGAATAACAATGGCAGTTGTCACGTCAATAGTGGAATACCCATTACTATGATGGATATTGTAGCCATAAAAATCTCTCAACTCTGAATATTACATCAAGGAGCTGCAGGACAGAACCAGACTGAACTAGTAGTTAATATGTCCCATTCCAACGGTCAGAAATATCCGACCCGTGTGTTGTTAAAATGGAATGGAAAACTGAAGTGTATGAATAGCCATTTACGGTAGTGGAAAAGACTGAAAGTAGGACAAGGTCATTTTGTCCATAAAAAGAGGAGTGTGAGGAAATGCACCTCAAGCACAAGAGAGATGACTCTGAACAGCCTGTAGAACTGGCATGTCCTACCTGCCAAGCTGGGATGCATTAAGCATTTAGACTCAGCTCCTCTTGCCCAGTTTTTTATCCCACGTGTATGACTGTCACATGAAGTGTTATTTTTGGAGGTTGCTCTCTGTATGGGTGTATTGAAACTTCTTTTTTTTTTAAGTTTGAATTAGCTGGCACTTTTTCTATTTTTTAATCCTGCACATATTTTTACAAGTATGTTTTTCAGTTTTCTCTAAGAACCTGAGCATTACTGGAAAATGGTTATGGGCATAAGCTGAAAGGGCATGCTAGGTAATGACATGCACACATACACGTTCTGCTAGTGTTCCCAAATTCAGTACTGTTACTCAAGTTAACTCTCAATTTAAAGTTAGTCAAGTCAGACAGACTAGGAAGAATGATTTACTAGAAGATTATGAACTAGCAATGACATGATAAAAGCTTTGGAAACATATGAAGAGAGTAGCGTATCTGCTTGGCAAGTACTAAAACTATCCATGATGCACTGATTGCTCTCAAGGTCTGCAAGTGAAAAATGCAAAATATTCTCCATAATGCTGGCATAAAAATATAGGCCAAATCCTCATATTATATTGAAGTTTTGATCTCATAGAAATTCAGTGTTAGGGTGTTTGAGGATGTCTTTAACGTGAAATGAGATATAGGAGGAGGGACAGTGATAATTAGTATCACTATGGGAAAGTGAATTGATTAAAGCCTGGAAAATATTTTCTTTTGATGACTTGGAAGAGTTAGATTTCACAATTTGTTTCTGCAATCTTCCTTTACTTAGATTCAAACCTCGCTCATTTAAACCCTCGTTTAAAGAAAGGTAGTGTAATGAGTGCTTTGTCTTGGCTCACTCTGTTCTGCAAATGTCTTTCAGTTCTTGTATTAATTTATTATACTTGCCTTGTTAAACTAATGGTAATTAGATATGGGAGCACTGCTTTACAAAAGCTCACTAAAAGCAGTAATAAGAATAGCCATGAAGAAAAACTGGCTGTCGTGAGTTTTTAAAAATTGGTAGCATGTAGGTGACGTGCTCTTGAAGGGACAAGTTCATAAAAGTCCCAGTCCGCTGACAGCGGAGCATCTGAGGAATAAAGCAAGCACTGGGTGCTACAGAGAGGAAGAGAGAAATGGTTCTGCAGAGGATAGAGCCACGTGCTGTTGCAAGGGTAGCAATAAGGGGCCTCATTTTCACTTGGATCTGCAGAAGCTGCAGGCTGCCAGAGTGTAAGGCTGGCCCTCCTGTCTACAGCCCACTCTGCCAGCAGCAAAAAACCTCCCTCCTTTGGATAGATTCTGCTCTGGTTCAGGATTGCCAAGAAAGCTGCTTTTTGGATGCGCTGTTAAATGTTGTTCTCTCTGATCCTAAGACTTGGTGATTAGCTAAATATGTCTCATCCTAAGCACCCTTTGACAGTACCTAGGCATTTCTGAGTTTTTTGTTTTCCTGAGTATATCAATCAAAATCCATCTGATTTCCTTATGATTTTACAAGGCCCCATTTTTCAAGTCCTGGCAGTACTTTTTGTTTTAACCAATCTTATCTAGGTCTTTAATTGAGAGTAGAGTTTAAAATACCTATTATGGAAAATATGATCAATGTTAAATGCTACAGATGAAAAAGCCCACAAAACCTTAGCAAACAGTACTAATAAAAGATGCACTTGCATAGCTGTCTTCCAAATGGGGAGTATTAGACAATTGTATTTGTTACTAATGCTTAGCAGTTTAAAAGTTCAACTTGTTTGGAGATTTTCCTTCAGGGGTACTTGTGATAGTTCCAGTGCTACTTTCTTATTGTTATAACTGACTCAAATTACTAAAGAATGCAAAGTTTATTTCAGGAGGTCGATTCTACTGTAAGACTTTCCTTCCTAATGGTAGCTTAGAAATAATTTTGGATTTTTGCCTACTTTTGGCTATTTTCTTGCAGAATCATTAACCTAGCTTTAGTGCTAGTTATGGGAACTACCTTGAGCTTAGCCACAGTGTTGCCAAGATCCACTGTTAATTGCAATATCTGGCCACCCTGTGAAACAAGCCCATGCATGTTTGAACAGCTCTAAAACCAGCAGAAATGTACCCAACTGATAAGAGGTCAGGCTCTACCGGATGGCTCACACCACTGAAAAATTCAGGGATAGGTACCTTTTCAAGCTATGCATAGAAGAAGTAAAAAATATGTGTCCCAGGTTTTTAATCTGTGCAAAGGACTGAGCCACCAGCCACCTCTCCTCTGTGTGTCCTCGCTGTGCCACACAAGTGAACATGCACCAAAACCAGGGATTCTGTTACTCTGATGAGTCTCTGGCCTGTAAGTATCAGCCTGTATGTCAGGGGTTATTTAAATTAAAAAATGCAGCTTAGGGTATTAGAAATAAGGTTGGGTTTTTTTTCAGATGCATATTTGGAGAATTGTAGGCATCTTACAACTGTAATCTTAATGCAAGCTAATGGCAAATTTTCTACACACGTTGTGTTTTACAATAATATGGTTTGTAATGGAAAGGTCACTATAGTGGCATTACTTTTCAGCCATCTGGTAATTTTAAAAGTCAACTTTATGGGTTACTACATAGCATAAGGGATAGAATACCATTATCAGTAAATATTTATGTAGAAAGAAAAGAGGAAATGATAGGCTACTGTACACATATCACTGATGTTATATGGTGATGTCCTCAGTATGCATACATGTTAATGTACTGTGGGGGGGAATTTTATGGAACTCAAGTAAACAATTTCAGCACTTAAATCCAATATTTTAATGTAGTGTGTGCAGATGGGCCTTGATGCCCAGGTCAATTTAGGCACCAGAATAAAAGTAAAGTTTTGATTCACTGTAGAATCCAAGATTTGCAGTAAAATCATTCAGCACGCTTTATGGCACAAGGTAGGAAAATGGATAGCAAAAGAAAAGAACTCACAAAATTTGACAGAAAATAAAGCACTTGAGGTGACTAGGTCTTCAATTATATTTTTTTTGGTGTTGGAATAATTACACACATGCCCCACTCTCCCATTTCATTGCTGAGCGTGATGCCATATGGTGCATAACATCCCTTTGATTTGGGTCAGCTGTTCCTGCTGTGTCTCCTCCCACTCCTAGCTTACTCGCTGGTGTGGTAGAATGGGAAATGGAGAAGGTTTTGACACTGTGCAAGCACTGATCAATACTAAGTAAAACACTCGTGTGTCTTCCATACTGTTGTGGTCACAAATCCAAAACACAGCTCCCTACAGGCTTCCATGAAGAAAACTAACTCCATCCCAGTCAGACCCGACCCAGTTCAGGTGTTTAGGTAATTTCCCTGTGCTTTGTGCTTTCTGTGATACGTAGCCCATTCCTGGAGGTCCCATATCCTCTTTCCAAATCAGACCAGAAGTAATTCCTGAAAAATGAAACTATGCCAACAGGTTTTAAGATAAAAGAGGATGAGCTGGTAATGCCTATTAAAGCTGAATGGAATAGTACAGTGTAATTGTGGAGAAAACAACATGAAAACCAACCCACCACACAGCCAGGCAGGATGCATAGGAGAAAGAAGATTCTTATTGAATTTGCACGTAAACCCAAAGCCTGCTCAAGCAAGTGAGAAGATGATGCAGGAAAGTAATTGCTCGTGTTTAATGCTATACTTAGTTTCTTGCATTACCTAAAGTGAAAGTGAATAGATTTGGAAACCTTATGAAACCTAAAAGTCTGTTTTCTGCAATTACTGTAAGTAACTGAGTAGGTGGATCATAAACCCCAAGGTGTCCCTAACAGCAGATGTCTGGAAAGGACTTATTTAAGCTATTGATAGTTATGCCAGAAAGTTGTACTTACGTGAGGAAATGGTAAACAGAATCTGTTTTCAATGAAAATTGTGGGACCAGATGAGTAGGAGTAGTGATGTAGAAGTGACTTTCTGAGGATAAAAACAAAGCAACTTTGGAGGGCAAAATCATGGCTTTTATTTAGCTAACGTGTATTTTGAAAAAGCAGTAAAGTTTTTAGCCCACAAAACTTCTCTGTGTCTCAAACAGAAGCAGTAACATTCAGCTTTGGTAGAGTTGGTGAGCAATTCTTTCAAGCCTAACCTCAGCTAAGCAGAGAGCTTGCAAGGCTGCATATGAGCCAGAGCTGCAGCTTGTCCTGCTGGAGGGTGCAGTTTCAGATAACCAAGTGATGGATCTCAAACAGCTGGCTGGAGAGGCATTGACAGTAGGTGTTAGACCAGGGCTCTGAAGGCCTTCAAATTACAGGGAAGTATTTCTTAATATAACCTGTTATTGTGAATTGCTTTCAGCTTCACAGAAAAATCTGATCTGTGCTCAAATTTTAATTTTTGTAACTTTGTTTATGAGAAACAACTGCGTTTATAACTGAGAAACAAGCTCTGCTTTGAGCTACAAACCTTAAAAACCCTTTAACTGTGGAACTTCCAAAGTGAATTAAAGTGCATGGGAAAGAATAATAAGTTAACCCTAGATTTATGATATCTGCTATGGACTATTATATCTAATGTACACACTGAGGACATCTTTGTCTTGGTTTTTGTGGTGTGTTTTTGGGGTTTTTTTGCTTGTTTGTTTTTGGTTTTGTTTTTAAAGTATTTGTATATCTGCATGTGGTATTTGAAGAGAAGGAATGTTTAATCTCATTCAAAGAAGTTAAGGCACCCAATCTCCTCTGTGGTCAGGGGTGGGAGAAATGCTCCTTTGCATTGTGATTCATGTCCTTTGTGTTCGATGCAAATCGTCAGAGAAAAGAGATCTCCAACTCCAAGAGTTCGGTTTAGAGGGTAGGTAAAAAGGCTAAAATTAATTGAAGCCTACCATAAATACACAGATGTAACTTGCATCTTCTTAATGTCTCTTCCACAGAACTAATGTCTTTTCCTGACTTACATGCACCCATCTGTTTGTGTTTATCTGAGGAAAAAGAACCAATGAAGAATGTAATTTATTACACTTCGAGGATTATGAATAGTGTGGTGCTAAGACATTAAAAGAAATGAAAGAAACAAGTTCTGTTTTGATCCAATTCATAAATATATGCTAGTGAAATCTCCCTAGACTTCTGCAAGGCAAAATGTGGTTGTATTGTACTGTGTTGTATTTTCCTTAGCTCTGTTCAATGATTTTGTAAATATCATCTTTATGTTGTTTTTCTTTAGAATTAAAATTCAAAGCTGGTTTACAGTAATTACAGGAAAAAATTCCACTCATATATATGTTATCTTTATGTCTTAGAAAGACTCCCCCCTCAATCCCATCAAGATGTTTGCATGCATGGTTGCAGAGTCCTTTTCTTCCTAGTCTAGGCTGAACAAGAGGTAGAAGGACTTCGTTAATACACATGAGATATTATTCTCTACAAAAACAACACAGATATGATGACAGCACGTATTGGCATCCTTGTGTAAATGTAATCAGTGAAGAGCAGTAGTAATAACCCATGTATCTTCAGCATGTACTAGCAATCAGGTTTCGAATTCTACAAATGCATATTCTACTCCCTAGTTGGAGCTAAAACATTTACATCTTCATAGCTATTCTGAACAAGGTACATTATGCTGCTGTACACTTAAATCACACCTTCATGTTATAGATATATTATTAATAGACAAAATGCAGAAAGACCTGTGATTTTATTCATCCCAACTATCCATGAATATGAGTCACACTTCCAAAATCACAGGATTACTTTAAATTTTGTCAGTTCTAAAGATAAGATATTCTGGGCTCTTTTTCCTGCCCTTTTAGTTTTTGAGCACTAGAATTTGTATTTTGAGACTCTTCTTCAGTCAGGAAAAGGAGAAATGAACTCTTATTTTTTATGAACACTGAGATATGTAATTGGAACTGTGACTGTTTAGCAGAAGTGTCAGGACTTGTTTAAGATCTGATTTCAAAGAATGTTGCATTTAAAAGCCCAAGAGTTTGGTTAATATAAACAAATTGCAGCTGGATTATTAGACATCTGGACACTAATTACCTTTGAAAACTATATGCAGAGCAGCAATCTAATGATGGTTGATTTTGTACATTAAATAATATATATTTCTAACCTGTTATCTTTTAAATTAACTTTAACTGTGCTTTGATTTAAACACATTTCTTAAGGTGTATTTTGAAACAAAATATGGCCACATCAGCATGTATTGGACTGTACAGGCGTTATAAACAATTCATTGTACTGCTTTAATCAAAACTTTTTTTCTGCAAAGAGACTGTAGCATAAGGCTAGAATGGACATTAGGGAGATAAGGAAGGAATTTAATATGAAGTGTAGTCACAGGATGAGGTAAGTAATACGGCTGTCCCAAAATAAAGTCCACATCTGTTCAGGTAATAGTGGCAGAGGGAGAGGGAGGGAGAAAAATTCAGGAATGCTTCCCTACTTTAATAGGAAACTCTGGATCTGTTTTTGTTGTTAATTCAGGAAGTGCCGATATATGAGGAGTTGTGACAGAAATTTAAACAAGAGCAAGTGAGCTCTGATTTTGTAGTGACATTTGAATTTTCACAGCAGTGACCAAAAACCTTCCAGACACCTTGGGAGCAGGACAGAGTAGAATTTCAACAGATTAAACATTGTGTATGACAGCTATGAATGCTGTCAGTGGAGTATTTTCATATACCAAAAAAGATGATGAAGAACAAAAGGGCATACCCAATACAAGAAATATTTTTTTTAATTTGCAAATTGTATGCTGCTATGGGCTGACATTATCCCTCTAGTAGTGACACTTTGAAATTTTTTTTTTCATTAGTATTATTGATCAGCACTGACTTGAGTGTTTGCTGAAATCCAAAGTACTTTTACTATTGGTTGTAGTATTAATCCCACTGTATTGAAAGCATGTGCTATAGAATATTAAGCTCTCCTAAGATTCCTTGTGTGGTTTTCATTAGATTAGAAGATCCATTCATTTACTGACATGAGTAAAATATTTTCTATGAATTGTTATTGCTTTCTTCGAAATACAGATAAGAACATATAAACAGCCGTAATGAATCAGACTAAAGATGATCTAATTTTTCCTGTTTATATAAGTGATAATAACAGCTGTATAGGAAAAAGTCTATGAACAGGGAATGAAAGCAGCATACTTTTTCACCTCCATCAGGGATTTCCTGAGCTTTATAGTTAATAGCCCTGAATACGTTCTTCCATGAATTTCTTTGATCTGTTTTTGAAGTCATGTAAATTATTAGCATCCACAACAAACTATCTAATTATATTAATTTCACTTGTTGATTTTGGGGCTGAGTCTGATGTTAACTGCTAGCAGAATTGTATTAACTTGTTCTTATCTGCAGAAAGCATCCCAGATGACACACGGAATTTGGTCTCAGGAGCACATATTAAAAAGAAACATATTCAACGTTAATACTGTGATAATATACCCCGTTTTTCAAAGAACTTAGTGATATCATAGACATCTGTGCTCAATCAAGTCAGATGTCTGAGCTGTGAACTGTTCAAATTTGAAGATTCAAAGGCCTCAGAGTTATGACACCAATGCATGGAATTTCATGGATGACTTGTTTATATACATCTTCATTTTCTGAGTGGCAGTAAAACAAATAAAGAAGAAAAGTGCAGATTTCCAGAACAGATTTGCCTGGAAACAGCACTGTAACCTCTTTATTAAAAAGATGAGACAGTCTTTGGGCTGATTTAAGACCCATAGTAAAGCAAGTTGCAAAAGCAATTAAGTAAAGATCTACAATGCTGCACTTGACTTTATGAGCATATAAATCTCAAAGATGGAAATGTCATTTCAGCGTAGCTATTTACCAGAGACAAAATATGCTTATTCTGTGCACAGACTTTGATCTCACTTTATGGTTCCTCAGGATTCAAATTCAAGAGATGTTGTCTTTCTGGCAATTGGCATTGAAGAGTGAAAGATATGGAAGGCTCAGTGTACTGCTGAAAAAACAGACCAAATTTAAACTGGACTATGTCCAAGAAAATGTAACGGTCAAAGACCTAAGTAAGAATATAAGAAATAGAGCCTCTTTTGGCTGTAGGTAGAACAAACTACAAAAATACATCTTTTTTATTAGTGTTTTTGTTGCAGATGATTGGGTAATTACCTGAGTGACTTTCAATCTTAAATATTGAAATATTCTACTTGAAGTGTTCCATTTACAGCTGATTTACAGCCTCAAATTTTGTGTTTCTGAAAGTTTGAAGTATAAACCATAAAGTCAAAATTGTGCAATTTTGTAAGAAAATTAAAATTTTGTAAGGAGATTAAATTGAAAAAAAAAGTTTGGAAAATTGTTCCAGTTTTCTTTTTATGCCAGAAAACTAGCAAATAGCTGACTGTTTCATTACAGTGTCCTAGAGTCACTGTGTGGGGCGGGCCTATGGGATCAGAGGCAGCTTGAGGGTTTTCACAGAGGTAGGAACCCAGCTGTCTGACGAACCTGGGAGCCATGGTTTAAACTAGGAGACTTTGCGGGCAATCTCTGAAGAAATACAAGGCTGCAAAGTTTCACTGAAGAATTCCTTATCACTTCTAGCATGTTTTCCCTTGTTGCCATACTTAGGTAGCATATACATATTGGAAGCACAGTGATGTTTGGTGTTGGTGTCACTTACAAATGACATAACACACAGCTGCAAATATATGTCTAGAAGCAGATTTTCAGGAGTATTTTGCAGCAGAGGCAAACATTCACAGATATTCAGCATCTCATTGAAATATTCTGATTTAAAATCGAGGCACCAAGCTTATCCAAATGCTTTTGAAAGCCTCACTAGGGACAGAACCACAGCTTTAAAGACCTGAATGACTCTAAAAGTGTCATCTCTGCTCCTAGGGAAGGACCAAATGGGAAAGTAATAAGCTCATGTGTGAGACTGGTATAAAGGAAAGTGCCTTGGAGTGGCCAAGTGAAGTGAAGGCAGGCCATGAAATTCATGCAAGCTATAGAGGGTCCTGAGCACATTCCCCATTGACATGGTTTCCCTAATACTGAGTCTGAAGCCCTGAAAGATGCAGGGGCTGCTGTGCCCTTCAAAGTCTCTTATAGACACACAAAAATGTTTCCTCCATTACGTGGTGGATCCACAGGCTTTTTCACATCTTCCCTTCTCAGTGAAGTACTAAGCTATGAACTACTTAATAAACTACTGAAGGTGGTAGAGTGCATTTAATTTTGTATATTAATTAATTTCTTTTCCAGACTTACACCATGAAAAGCAAGATATACTGACTTCTCCCTCCAAAAAAAAGTCTGTCCTTTCCCTCAAATTAGTTAAATTGCTGGGGTATATGCAGACTGTAATATGTATTAATACGGGAGGTAACAGCCAGAACCAAGCATACAGACTGTGTATGTTAAATCATGTGTCAATAAGCCCCATGGCAGCCTGAACAAATATGTGCAGTATGAGGACCAGTAGTGTGCAGTATGAGGACCTTAAATAGGGATGGGACAGCATGGACAAATCTTACTGTGTTTTTTCTTTTTTTTTTTTTTTTCCCGTTTTTTTTTTCTTTTCTTTTTTTTTTAAAAAAAACCCACCCAAATAATTCAATTATCTTGTTTCCTTCAACATATATATATATATGCGTTTTGAGTAGTTATTTGGAGAAAAAGTAGTCTGTTACATAACACCTTATTCTGAACTCATATGTAGAAGCCAAGACTCCCATGCATCGCTACTGAAGGTTTCTGTTATAAATCATTACAAAAGTTTGTTTGGATTACAATTTCCAGATCAAAGTACCACTGAATTCTACACTTATTTACTATGGAATTTTGATCAGCTTTGCAGATTTGGGAATTTAACTGTGTTTGAGAAGCTTGCCTGATGTTTAGTACCAAGACTTAGTCAACACTTGCTCTATAAAAATCTTGCCTCTTCTCTTTTTTTTTTAAAACAAAAAAATCAAATCCATGTATTTTATATTGAACATTTTAAAGCATGTACCTTTTTTCTGTAATCACAAGTGTCCAATGAAAATCAAATGGGAAAACCTGCTGCACTGTTTAGATATGATAGGAACAACATAATGGAATTCTTTCTCAAGCAGAGAATGAAAGGTCAGACATTCTAACATTAGTAAATTCTTGTTTTATATAATTCGTGTTCGTTCCAACCAGACACATTCCCAATGATACCATTTTTAGGGCATATTTATAATATGAGTTGCAAGACAAAGAAAATTCAGGTCCCAACAATAAACTTTGAGAAAGTTAAACAAGGTTTAAAATGAAAAAGCAAATGATGAGCACATCAACAACCATCATCCGTGCCTGAATAAAACTGCAATAAAATTACAGATGTCAGTACTTCAGTTAGTGATATTAACGTGGCTGCTACGATTGCATTTATGGCCCCAGGAAGACTGTGTAGTCTTCAAGAGCTATGGGTTTCTGGCAAGGTCTCACAGTGAGTTAAGCCACATGCTGCTGTCTTAAGTTACATGCTCAGGTGGCTTAAAGCTTGTCCTTATAGAGTTGTAATTCTGCTAGCAGTCAGTGCAGGGATGGTTCCCTTCAGTCCTGTGAGATTTTCCTGTGACGTGCTCTATATTATGCCAGATTGCAGTGAAGACAAGGAAACAAACGTAGACTGGCCCAACATAGATGCATCAGATGTGTACTCTAAAATCTGTCAGAATAAAGGACCTGCCCCACTCATTTCTGTTATAAAGTGATCATATCTTTTACCATTTTAGGCTTTTCTTCTGAAATTAAATGAACTAAAGTTCAAATATATTTCCCAGTGTATGAATTAATTAAATCTGTTTTAATTCCAACTTTGAGAGAAAGAAAAAGAGATTTATTTCTTAAAATGGTGGGGGACTGCAGAACATGATTAGGAGTTTTGCCATGCATCTCTTGAGCTGCCTAATTTTTGCTTTCAAAACTCCCACAGTCTGCAATTGACAGGAGTAATAAGTCTCAAAAAGCTTGCCAAAAATTACCACGTTTCTTTATATACTTTTTAAAAAGTAATATTTGGACCAAAATATACAGTCCTGCCAGGTGAGGCAGTTGTTTCTTTAAGGTTATGGACCAGAAAGCTGCTGGGGAGTGTGTTACTCATGTCTGAGTTGGTTCTAGTTACGGGAATCCAGTGCACTGAAATTTTGGGCATAACAGCATCTGGAGCTCACAGAAGTGCTGCTGAGGTTTGGCCAACACACAAGAAAAAAGAACAGATCTTTCCTTAATAATATATAAAAGTTTTTAAGATATCCCTGCCTGAAAACCTGTGCAGCCTCATGAAGAGCTGCAAGTTGTGCTTGATACTGCCTTAAAAGGCACTGATGTTCTCAGAGAACAGCAAGACCTGCCTACCCGTATGGAAGGTATGCCTTTGTTTTAGAGGTCCAGATCCAATCACCTTTACACTATGAACAGTCCTGCTGAAATTGATGAAAGTTAACTGAAAAGTAAGACAGGATCCCACTTGAGTAAAGGTATCAGAATGCAGGCCCTAGCTTTAAGTACAGGGTCAGAATCTGTGTTTGAATTACGGAAACTGGAGAGTCATGCTTAAAAAATCTCTGAGACTTAAAAAGAGAATAGATGTAGAGTAGCTCCTTATGTAATCTGCATTCCCAAAGACATTTGATCAATCATTTTTTAAGTATCATAGTTATCTAAAAACATTTACTTTCTTGGTGGTGGTGTTTTTTATTTGTAGCATGTATTTTAAAAAGCTTTTCTTCCATGCTCCTGCTTGTTTAAAATACTGGATTTATAGCCTTATTTGCTACAGGTTGGACATATCCAGACCCAATTCTTCAGTGCTGATCTTGTCAATTTATGTTATACCTACAGGAGGAGAAGAGAGCAAGTGCTACGTGCTGCTAATCACAAGAGCAGAATTTGTTTCATCTACTGCCTGTGTGTAGCTTTAGTGTTAACTAGAGTATCAATTACTGCTTTTCTGTTCTTCAAGGATGACCTATACTGGGAAAAGTATTCCTCAGCTCCTTAGACCTCCTTCTCAGACCCTGATACTCTGGCCAAAATGTTGTGCTAATCCTAACACAATCCTGTGGCTCCATTGCCTCATACCGTGGGTGGTCATTACCAGCACACTGTTTTTTCCAATTAGGTTAATGCTTTGTAAACACATCTGAATTTTATTATCTGCTGTAGGTAAATCTACAAGACATGGAGCAATGAGCAGTCTATCATTTATTCACTAGAAATGTGATGGATTATTATTTGTATCACACATACCAGTGAGGCATCAGAGGGCAGCAGAATAAGACCCATGGATTATTATTGTTAATTCTAATCAGATTTTTAATGCTTCACTTCAAGCACACTGAAAATATTAAATGAATTAAATGTTGGTGTAACTGTATTAAAAGGACTAATATCTTTACCAGGAATATTTTAAAAGGTCCTTTGTAGACACAGTCTAATTATTAGGTCCCATTACTGATGCAGCAAATTATATGACTTCCAGTGGCTTATCATGGCAGAGCTCTCTTCCAGTTATTTTAATGCAAAAGCAAGTTTAGATAAATTTTATGCTGAATCTTTTGGTTACTCATCCAGATAAAATGATGCCATATAAGATTCATCATGTTCTAGGGGAAAAAGATGACAAGCACTAATTTCCATATAAAATGTCAGAGTGAATTGTTACTAAATTTTGAGATTTTTAAAAGATGAGAGTACTTTTCCATGGGGACTAAGAACACTATAAACAGTAAATTGAAGTTGAAAGGAGTGCTCTAGAAGATACTCATTAACTTCCCTTCTATGGTGAAAAAAAAAATCAGTGATTAAGTTTTGCGTCTGCAGGCTCCATTTAAAACTGAAAACATCTGCCCAAGGACTGTTGAAATGCCACTCAGAAATAATTAATTGTATCTGGAGAGAGAAATACCTATGTAGTGGTTAGGAATGGTTTTGAAAGGAGAAGCTAATATAAATTTGAAACAACTGCACTGCAAAAGAGAAATATTGGAAATATTGGAAAAACATTATTGCCTTACTTTTTTTAATACTTATGGTCACTTACTTGGCGGTGTGAATGCAACACAATGCCAGTATCTAGATTTCATCATTCACAATTCATACTGAAATTCCTCCTTACCTGTAAGACTAATATATTCCTATTTTGTTTGATGTGAGTTTTGAAATAATGAATCCCTTTGGATCTCTGTTTGGCATATTATATCACATGGTAAGCAGTTTGGCAAACTGAGCAACACAAGCTTACCTGTATGTTGTCACTTTTGTATGCTAAGACACAGGTGTTTAAAAAAACCCAAAACATTTGGATACATGCTGGAAAAAAGTCAATTGGAAGAACTGGAAGTATTTAAAGTTTGAGATAGTGCTTTTAGCCAGACCATCATGTAGTAACTGAAACGTGCCCATCTTTTGCAGAGTCAGATCTGAGGTGTTTCTACAGGGCCTTTTTCAGTGCAAAATTTCTTTATAAAGACAGTCCTGTTAGCAAAGCTTGCACTTGAGACTTGAACCTATCACTACCATTAATACATTATTAGAAGTGTTACACACTTGGAGAGAAATACTCATAGATTAAGGGAGCAACAAAAATTTAACTTTCAACTCTTTGTTTGCTACAACTATTAGGTAAGAAAATCACTTCCGTTTCTGATAGAAAGCCCAGAAAATGTTTAAAAGTTGTCAATTGTCATTAACAATGTATTACTGTTGTAAATTTTGAGCCTACACTTCACCTTTCTTGAGGATATTGTGCTTAACTAGCACCACTTGTTCAGAAGGGTTGCCTTTTTCACGGAGATTGTCTCAATTTCCTGAGTAGATGTAATTTTGCACCTCATTGTACCTTGCAAGATATGATATTGCCTAGGCTGCTTTTCTTGCAAGGGTGTATTGTGGTGATTTAGCTGAAGCTAAACTTAAACAACTTAAGCAATCTATTTCACTGGTACATTTATGTCTAAGATATGGTTGATTTAGGATTTGTGTTGGCCTTCACAGCCTTGCCTTGGAATTTGATTTGTTTCAGTGATGTCAACACAAAATCACATCTGTGGGCTGTAAAACAGTCCTTACAAAGCTCGGCTACATGGGAGTCACATCAGTCAAGTGGTGAAGCATGTCATTGTTGGCAAACTCCAGAATAATGTTTACATTTACCTGGTGTCTGCTGTGTTCACTGTAACGTCCTCATTCTTGCTTCCTTTCCCGGCAACAAAAAATATCACTCATACAGAAATTAGGAGAACTAGGTGAAATGTGACAATCTCTCCTTTTTTTTTTTGTTTTTTTGTGTCTTCTGACTCAGGAGGCAACATAAGCACAAATAGAAATATCAGTTTTTCCTGAAAAAATCTCATTAATTTCCTACAAAAAGTGCAATACCCAAAATTTTTCTAAAGAGTTTTTTTTTTTTCTGTTTAGAAATAACCTGTTAGGACAACTGGTCTGTGTTTAGAGTTTCTCATGACCTTTAGTCCTTCTGTGTGTCTGACAGCATTTCACCTTGATGCATGGTGCTCTCATAGTTCATTGGCATCTGAGTCTGCAAGTGCTTATTGAGTCCAGGAAAATATCCTACTGAGTCCATTGCAGTGAAAATGCTGTAAGCTCATGTTCACAAAAACAAAGATATCAAGTATCCCTTAAAACTTGCTAAAATGCTTGCTTTCAGTTCTTCAAATGGAAAGTCATTTAAGAACTGCACTTTCCCTCTCATTTCAAACCTAATATGTTTATGAGCCTCTTAGTGGGCCACTGTTGTGCATCATGGGATGATACAGTCAAGTTGGATCACAGAAGATAATGAAGAGGCCAAGACACAGATACAGCATTGCTAAATAAAGATGCTCTGGTGTTTTTTAGTTCTCAGTCTAAAAGAAGGAAACTTTTCGATTTTCAAAGCATTTGATTTTTCAATAAAAGGCAACAAACTGAATTTCACTCTTTTACAATCTCATTCACCTTTTGACTCTGTTTCTTCCCAAACTCCACCGTGCCCCTTTTCTGTTCCATCCCAAGATATCTTTCCAATCTCTAATTCACATATTTTCTGCCCCATTCCCTACAATTTTCTCATGTCAAGTACTTCGGTCACACAGACTGCAGCTCTTTAGTAAGAAAAACTGTCCTTTAACTTGTCACCACTTTCTTCGCTGACACTACACCTACTTTCCCAATTCAGCACCTTCCTCTTTCCAACCACTTACAAGGTTCAGGAACCCCTCTCTCTCATAGATTATGAATCTTGTTTAACATGATTCCAACTGCTCACCTGTCATGGTTTTAGTTGGGATAAAGTTAACTTGTTTACTAACAGCTGGTACAGTGCTATGTTTTGGGTTTGGAATGAGAGGTACTTTTGATAGCGCACTGATGTTTTCAGTTGTTGATAGGCAGTCAAGGCCTTCTCTGCTCCTCATGCTGTCCCACAAGTGAGTAGGCTGGGGGGAAACAAGAAATTGTGAGGGGATGAAGCCAGGACAGTTGACCCCAACTGACCAAAGGGATATGCCATACCATATGACATCATCCTCAATATGTAAAGCTGGGGGAAGAAGGGGAAAGGAGCGGACACTTGGAGTGATGGTGTTTGCTTTCCCAAGTAACCATTACAAGTGATGGAGCCTTACTTTCCTGGAGACGGCTGAACACCTGCCTGCTGATGGAAAGTGGTGAATGAATTCCTTGTTTTGCTTTGCTTGCATACACACCTTTTGCTCTACCTATTAAACTGTTTATGTCTCAACCCATGAGTTTTTTTCTTGCTTTTACTCTTCTGTTTCTCTCCCCCATCTAAACTGAGGGGAGCGAGCAAGCAGCTGGGTGGGTCTAACTGCTGGCTGGGGTTAAACCATGACAGCGCCCCTAAATTCTTGACACTCCCAACCCACAAGTTTTAATCCTTTTCTTACAATGATTCGTCCCATTTCAGTCTGCAGTTTGTGTGCTTTTTAGAGCTCTGGAGAAGGGGAGGCTCAGAAAGAGGGTTGTAGGGAGGTGGGGGTTGGTCTCTTCTCCCAACTAACAAGCGACAGAATGAGAAGAAATGGCCTCAAGTTGTGCCAAGGGAGTTTTAGACTGGCTATTAGGAAAAATTTCTTCACTGGAAGGGCTGTCAAGCATTGGAACAGGCCACTCAGGGAAGTGGTTGAGTCACCATCTATGGAGCTTTTTGGAAGATGTGTAGATGTTGTCCTGAGGGACATGGTTTGGTGGTGGACTTGGCAGTGGTAGGTTAACAGTTGGACTTGATGATCTTAAAGGTCTTTCCCAACCTAAACAAATCTATGATTCTATATGTAACAGCCTTTATAGCTGATGAGATTATACCTAAACCTCTCTGTCATTTCCCAGGAGGTTCAGGGAGCACCAGTACCTTGCAAGGGATCAGGCTATGGCCAGACTACTCAGGAGAAGGAACAGGAGAGCTGTTAGCATGGTCCTTTTAGCAGTTTTTTCAATATGTGTGTTTCCATACACCCCCCAAATCTGACCTAACTTCTTGTTCCACCAAGTTCTTAAGAAAGTCAATGTAAATCATCCAGTTATATGAAGTCATTAGTGAGCATCCAAAAAGGAAGAGACAGGAGTTCTTTGTGCATTACCTCAGCTATGGCTCCCAGCCCTGGGTGGGGGAAACCACTTCTGCAAGGGAGCTGGGATTCATGTAAGGGGCTACTGGAGGGTCCTCACCACACCTGCTTGTAGCTCATCCGTCAAGTAGCCCCTGGGATCCCCATCATATGATGCAGATATGTTCATGATATCCCCTGTCCCTTTGAGGTAGGTCAAGCAGCATTTTGGCACTTTCCAGTGGATTTCACAGCCTGGATCCTTCACAGCACCAGATAAGGCTCAGAGTTTCTGGATGCCTCGAACTGAAAAGCTCTCAGACTCTACAATGTGCTATACGTGCTGTTGACCGATTTAGAAACAGGAACATACACTCAGGAGGTGCAACAGCTTGTGTTATAAAAAGAGCTCATTATGTGCAAAATATTTGATTTATGCAATTCACTAAAACACCCTACTGTTTGGAGTTCACTCATTACTGGCATATCAGTGCAGCAGACTGGAGTCACAGGAGGAAATGATAATAAACACTTACAAATCTGTAAAATAAAGGAAAACAAAAAATCCAAGGCAATACAAAGATTTCTGGCAGCTGTAGAGAGTTGAGTGAAACAGCCTGATCCAACAAAAGACTCAAATATTGGCTGCTGACTTTATATAGATTTCAGACATATAGGCCCAAGATTATACCTTTAAAAAATTACACTCAATTGCTCATCCAGTCTGGAGATACCCCAACTTCATTTTTCTCTTCTTGATTTTGTTCTTTTTTTCATTTTGCTTTCACTTTGGGGAATTATTTGGCATCATGCCTTTTTGTGTTCCCAGAATTACCTAACTATTACAAGTTGTGGAGATTTTCCTCTGTGTGCCATTGTGCCAATATGATTTATCTTCAGATATTCATTCTTCATATATGCATGCCACTCATAGATATGTATTTATTTAATAGTTAGATTGACAGGATAACATCTAGTCTGAATATTTTCCTCTGCAAATTTTTAAATTTTCTGTGCAGTTTGTTACTTTTTTACTGAGTATTTCAGTAGCTCAATTTTTTTCTCATTTATTAAAGTAAGCAATGCATAGTACAAGTAGATAACTGTTTGTTTGGTCTGCAGACTTCAGTAGCTATTACATTGTACTCTTTGTACAGAAGTTGTTGTTGACTTCTTTTAGTTCATCTTCTCTAGCCCTCACAGTTGCATTATATTTTTTTGTATTATGACTGTTTATCCCCTTC
Organism: Tringa tobata; assembly: GCA_033628505.1. Lineage (NCBI taxonomy): Eukaryota > Metazoa > Chordata > Aves > Charadriiformes > Scolopacidae > Tringa > Tringa tobata. Next base: position 5,036,372 of record JAHREE010000480.1, read on the forward strand.
TCATTTCTTAAGCTTATATGTTGAACATTAAATTTATAGGGGTCTTTTCTGCCCTCATTTTCCTCCTATAAGTTTCAATTGCTTTTGACCTGCTGCATGTCTTTTCATTTCCATCTCTATAATCATGCTTTATTTTGTGGGGTTTTTTTGGTTTTTTGTTCCTTTTTTTTTTTTCTGAACAAGTCAATGCAAATTTTAGCTTATTAATTTTATATTATTAAGATCAAAATAATAGAAAGAAAAATTAAAATGTGCCAGGAGAGGACTGGAGAATATAAGGGTTTGTATTATTTCAATATCACTATGAATACATTTAAAGATATGGATTTTGAGTTGGGCGTACATTTCCATTAGACAGATAGGATTCCCAGTTTCAGTTGTGGGCCTTCTTTGTTCAGGTGTGGATGTTATGTTAAGATCAAACTATTTTACAGAATCTTGCACATTGTTTCTCTTTTGCCATTTATGTCCTTTATTCAAAGAATATTTAATAAGCCTGTGAATGAAGTTTGGAAAACAGTAAGTTTCCTAACTTTTAAGTTAGATCTGCACAGCAGTTTTTGCTTTTCAGATAATGTTCTGGTTGCAAAATTTCATTATTTCCACATCAGGATGTCATGCAGAAGCCCATTGCTGTAGCGGAAATTGTTACATTGCCATTGGCATGCTATGATTTTCCATCACCCGCTACACTGCAGAGAACCAGCCAAAAAATTAGTTAAAAATACAGCAGAATTCCAATGTTTTTATTCCCTTTAACAAGTACTAATGTTTATTATTAAGCTGAATAGCATATATTCTGATCTCACTAAGAATAGAAGCACATACATTAGAAACACAGCGTGCTGCGGGCCTAATAGTTAACTGCTGAAGACAGTTTTGCACATACACTGAAAAACTGAGGACACGTTAAGCCACTTAAATGCTTGATACAAATGTGTGAGACAGATATACTGGGGGATTGTGCCAAATGCACGGGGACACAGCCATTGGGCACACAGGGCTGCCATGGCCTTGGGTACAGTGAGTTTTGGCAGGCAGAAGGGAAGATCATGAGGAAGAGGAGAGAGATGGAGGCACCACACCACAAACAGAGAGATGCAGACACCAGGGCAAGGATTTGGGGTGGGAGGCAATGGACTCAGTCTCACATTCAGCATGTGGGACTTGGTGGTCTCAAACAACAAAAAAAAATGTTTATCTAGGCGTGCTCCCAATACAGTGACTTTTGATGGACGTGACTTGGAATAAGAGTTCAGCTCTGCTAAAATGCATAACCAGCACTGCGTGGTGCTGTGTGGAACTGGATTTCATGTTTCACTGGATCCGTTACCTCTAAAAGTCAGACTTTTGCTGAATGTACAGTATTTTCTTGACAGCTGTGGAATTCAGTTTTGGAAGACAAAAATAACAGAGAATATTAAAGCTGGACAAAATCTTTGCTATAATCTAATCTGCTGTATAAGAGAAGATGTAAACCATAAAAAAGAACTTTACTACATTACCCATAAATGCTGCATGAAACCTATTGTTCAGTTTTGAGATAGAGTTTCCTTTTCATAGAGCTAACCTTGGTTAAAAATTTTGGACAACAATAAGTTCACAGTACTCTTTACTCTATCTCAGCATGAGAAGTTTTGAGACAAAGTGTAACTCCTTTCATTTCAGTTTTGCTCAAAAGAACCACAAAATTTGAAATGTTTAAGTATTTCTTAGAAAATAAAGAGCAGATATTATATCAACTCTGGGATTAGTGGAACCATAACTAGGTCAGAACAGTCAGGTAGAAAGTTACTGTTATTACATATTTGGTTTCTGAAAGGCAGGATTTTCTTCAAAAGAAAGATTATGATCCAAGATATGACCCATGTGCTATGAAGCCAAGCACATTCTTTTATAGTATATTAATCTCTACTAGTGATATTGTAAAAACTTTGATTGTAAAGGCAGTACTGCTAAAATAATCTCCATTTCTGTTATTTTAATTTTGCTATGGCAGTGTTTGTCAGAAAGCAATGCAATTTGTGGTGAAATCAAGTTAGCCAGTGCATAATTGAATGTTTTTTTAAGATTTAGGTTGATGTGCAATTTAACTGCAGTCTCTGCTGTTGCCATTTTTAGAGTTCAAGCATGGAAAATAAAGTCAGTTCTGTTTTGCAACAGAACAAGAAATATATCTCTAAAAATAACTGTTCTGTCATAATATCATAATAAAATTTAATTTCAACAAATTTAAATGTATGTTACAATTCAGAACTCATCAAAAGTTTGGTTTTCCATCCAACTGTTAAATATAGATTATACTAAAATAAAAGCATATAAGAAATCGAAACCAAATTTCCTCTGAATGCGAGTGAAGAAAATTTGTTTTCTGAATGTTGGATGTTTGGTTTCTGAATGTTCTGAATCCACTACTGAATGCTGGGTGTAATTTTAATAGTTGATGAATACTCTTTTCCAGATTTCAATTATCAGTGCTCAGTAATGACAGCTTGAACATCCCAAAGAACTCTGCCTTAAATTTCAGATTCAAGTAAGATGGTTTTATTTTTTCTGGACACATACATATACAAGCTTAAAAACATATGCTCAAGAGTAATACATAAAATGAAATAAACACATCCTTAATGGGTACCTGGAAGCTATTATATGTAATAAATATCTAATTGCATAGCTGTTAAAAATCACAGTGTCAATTGTCCTCTTGAGATACTGATGTTTTCTTCCAAGCCTGGGTTAGGATTAGGAAAGGTTGCAGCTGGTCATACAGTGGTATTATTCAGTAACTGTGGTTGATATTATTACACTCTGTGTCCTTAACATTGATCTGCCTTTCATCTTGGTAAATCTAAACAGCTGAAGTTTCCTGCAACAGCTTTTGATGTATTACCCTCAGTAAATAGTTTTTGCATGTATTTGTTGACAGCAATGACATTGTTGCATAACAATGTTGCATAACAATCCTAATAAAGGATGCACATTCTAGGCTGTAAAACTGATTAATATTCATGTATGAACAAAAAGCAGCTATTTTCTTTGGTAATGTATATGTCTGAGTAGTTTCCATGCTGCATGGAGGAAAGCCACTGGCAAGGGATGCCATGAGAGACATCCTGCACTGAGCATACAGTTTAGCTTCTCAGTGTGATTACTCAGAAAATAAAAGATTCCTACTCCACATGATTTATATGTTGCTGTGTCTGTCAGTGAGGTACCACGGGCAGGGAGAAGAAATATTGTTCAAAAACATGGATTGAAAGTGGGAGGTAGGCTGCTGATGAGAGCCCACCATCCTTCTCTGAAAGGTAGCCTCAAGGAAAGGCAAGGCACAAGTAGCAGAGGGAGGCTTTGACACTAATCTGACATTAGCTATGGTTTTCCTCTGGCAGAATTATTTTATTGAACTAGCAGATTTTTTCCCCCTTTTTGTTTATCCTTTAAATCACATGCAGAAGTTATAACCTTCATTTTGCCAAAGAGTATGTTGTTGGAAAAAAATACAAGATTTGAAGAAATGTGATATAATTTAAACATAATTTTCCTGAGGAGAAAAGTGCTGCACAATAATTAGCAGCAGAGTGCCTTAAGAATCCTACAACTGATTTTACATTTTGTTTGTTTGCTTTTCAGAGCTGGAAAAGCTCATGGAATAATGAAGTGGTGACACACATCATTCAAAATCAATCAAAACACGGGATGGCTGAAAACCCTCTCAGGGTAGTGAGAAAGCTCAGCCTGGGAAATGAACTGATCGCATAACATTCGCCTAACGCCAGACAAACCTGGTAAGAAATAAAATGAGTTTGTGAAATGGAAGAGATTACCACTGGAGTGTGTCACTGGATAAATTAATAAGATTGTCGTAGCTCAGTTCTAGTCATAATACCTTGTGTAATACAGAGATAAAATGATACAAAGGCATGTGACACTGCTGTAAAAGTCTAAAGCAGTTGTTTTAGACTTTTTTTTAGGGAAAGGAAATATTAAAAAGAGATTGGGCCTGTTTCCTGTTAACATAGATGCATAAGGTGAGACTGAATAAAAACACATGAAACTTTCTGGAAGAGGTAACTAAGATAGTTATTTCCTCTTGTACTACAGCAGTAAGGAACTTCCAATGAATCCGAGAACAAATGGATTAAAAAACATTTAAAAATATATAAACAACCCACAGAACTGTGGGCCACAACGTTAACAGCGTGAAACCCTCAAGCCTTAAAATGTAAGTCAACTCTTTGGTGGCCAGAGCCAGTGGAAAGTTCTCAACGGGTTCACGCATCTCCGATTGCCTGTTGTGTTTCTGTCAGATGCACCCATAGCTGCCTGCTGTTAGAGACAAGATAAAGTATCACTGGTCTGATGTGGGGTGAGATAATCACTGCTCCACTGTTTTCTTATGAGGAAGAAAGAATCCATTAACACGCAGGAATCTGCTTTTAAATCACTCTTTGCCAGAATGAACTTTTAAGCCCTCCAGTAGCTGTTCCAAAGGCAGGAGTTCTCCACCTAATGTGAAACAGGTCTGGGAAAATACAGCCAGATAAAGCAAAAGAAAAGCAGAATCACTGAGATGAGCTAAACAGATAGTGGGATCCAGTTATCTTGTTGCTTTCAATAAGGAATGTTGGGATAAATTAAGTGCACAATGGAAATTTGGATCTCAAAATATATGCAAGATCTAAAGCGCTTTTGGGGGCCCAAAATTGCTAATTTCATGGGAATTATGAAAAAGGGAGAAATTTTAAATTCTGAAGCCACAATTTCATGTGCTTAATACTTCACAGTGTTTATTAGCTTGGAAGGTATAAAATTTCTTCTTGTTTTTTAGTATTGCTTGTTGTGAATGTTTTTGTGGGTTTTTTTAGATTTTTCAGATTGGCAATGAGCTTATGTATAAATCAAAACTATGGACAGAACTGTTCCTCTGCAGCATGGAGACAAGAATAATCTTTGCCTTGCTCTTCTCTCTCCCTCTCTTTTGAATAAATTGTTTGGCTTGCCGTTCATCTTTTCCTATTTAAAATAAACTATTGAGATTTCTCAGGCACTGCTTTAGAGTCTGATCCCTAAACCAACAGAAGCCAAAGCAAAGAATTGCATCGACCTCAGTAAGCTTTGGATTACTCTTACAATACACTATCAATCATTTTTTCTTTTGCACAGGCCTGCAACCACTTTGCTACCATGTGGAGGATATTGATGTGGAAATACTTTGCAAGGAAAATTAGCAGAGAATGTAGAAGGTCTTGCAGTAGTACCCAATTAAAAAAAAAAAAAAGAAAAATGAAAAAAATATTGAAAAGATAATCGTAGCAGCTGCTTTCTATATTGTTACATTTAGTGACTGGATGTCTAATAGCTTAACATAAAGGAGAACAAATTTTCTTCCACCTTTCTCCTCCTACATAACTACATTTTGAGTATAGGAAACTCTGAACTTGTGAGAAGATATATTTACTATATAAAATTATATATGGTTATATCTGCTGGAGCGTGTCCAGAGGAGAGCCACCAAGCTGGTGAGGGGTCTAGAGAACAAGTCCTAAGTGGAGAGGCTGAGGGAACTGAACATGTTTAGTTTGGAGAAGAGGAGGCTGAGGGGAGACCTCATTGCCCTCTACAACTACCTGAAAGGAGGTTGTAGAGAGGTGGGTCTTGGCCTCTTCTCCCAAGGGAATAATGACAGGACCAGAGGAAACAGTATGAAGTTGCAGTGGGGGAGGTTTAGATTAGATATTAGGAAGAATTACTTTGCTGAAAGAGTGGTCAGACACAGGAACAGCCTGCCCAGGGAGGTGGTGGAGTCACCATCCCTGGAGGTATTTAAGAAACATGTAGACGTGGCACTTTAGGGCATGCTCTAGTGGCCGAGATTGTTGATTTGTGTCTGTGGGTGGGTGTGGAGTGTCTGTGTGTGTTGGTTTGTGGTGATTTCTTTTTTTTTTTTTTTTTTTTTTTTTTTGTGGTTGGACATGATGATTTCAAAGGTCCCTTCCAACCATGAAGATTCTGTGATTCTGTGATTACGCAAATATGTCAGATGAACATCGTGTGTTATAATTGTTTAACTTCATTGTCATTTCCTTGACCTTTTTCAGGAGAGAAGATCAAGCTAAAAATGAAATCTGAGGAAAAGACAGAAAGATTCAAATGTAGTACAAGCCCCCCCTGTTTTTGGCAAGTTTTCCAGCACCGCACCCAAGGGGTTGATCCCAGCCAGAAGAACACTTTGGCAAACAGAAGTCTTAAATAGCAGACACATCTGCTGTGAAATTTTGGCTGTTGATAAGCCAGAGAGACCTGGTTAAGGACCAAGTAATTTTAATGTCTGCTGAAAGACATATATTTCTGAGCTGGTTTGGGATTTGGGGTATTTCACTGTCAAACTGATGATCTAACAGTGAGGGTGTACAAGAGACAGAGATTTCCAGCATTACTGTAACTTACTGAACATAGTAGTATAATTACTAATAAAACAAAGCGCCGTGATGACTTGTGAAGGAATGAGGTCTCAGTTACCATAACACCCTGGGGTCATTTAAAGAACACATTATTATTGAATATTCATGTGGAAAAAATTCCAAAATATTACAGTTGCTTATTTTGCAACAGCTACATGTGCTACATAATTTCTTTACAACGCTTATTTTGCTCTGGAGAGAAAGTCTGTGTATTACTTTATACTTCTTTAGTACCCTGCACCTTAAAAATCAACCATTTGCCAAACATTTATTAACTATGCTTCCTAGCCTCAAAATACATACTGGGAGGCACTGATATTGTCTCTACTTTTTATGGGAGACGAAGTGAAATATTCACGACTAACAAGAGCATTGTTTTCGTCATGAACTTAGCCCCTCTGGTGCATGAGTCATCTTTTTGTTGAATGTGCTGTACCTATAATAGTATAGTTTTGACTCCTACCTGGGGGTGTTACTGGGGTATAAACAATAATAGTTGGGGAGGAAACCTGTAGCAAAATGAGTACAGGCCTCAGGATTTTCAGCATCCAGTGTTTTTCTTCAACAAGACAACCCATCTTCACTTTACTGGATAGTTAGTCAGGCCTGTTTAATTTTTAAATGCAAAAATAGAGTTCTTTGGAAGGTATCTTGAGGTTAGATGGCAGCAGTTGTTGCAGAAGATGCGGATGCTCCCTTGTAAAACTACAGTTTATGACTTTGCTGGAATTAGCTTAGCATGGTGTAGAGTTGTGAGTCAAAGGATGCTGACCACGCTTCTGCCATTCTCTTTAGTGTATGCAGAAAAACCTAGGACCTTAGGGCTTTTTTACTTGAGTGACCACTGTTGGAAAGCCTTGCAAAAAGATACAGTTCTTCTGGGTTTTATTAGCAGAATGAAAAGGGAGCTTATCCAGCTCCCCTGCTAGGAAGGGTAGAGCTAGTGCACAAGGCCACCCTGCAGTTCCTGCCCATGATTTCTTGGCCACTTTTTTTCTGTAAACACTCATTTTTGGAGTCGTTTCATTGCTCAGTAGGTTTCTTTCACTAATGAGGTAGTCTTAATAAGAAAGAAATCTAGAAAAGGAAATAAACTGTGTCCTCCAGCATTCAGTCAGGGTGAAGGGACCTCTAGTCATGAGAAAGAAGGACCTGCTTTTGCCCGATTTTGTTTGCTGTATGCTGGACCTTAGCTATTTCTAGGGGATTTCATTCCACGGGTGTTTGAAAGGAAATTACATTTTGCATGCTTAGGAACGTCTTGCTATTGAGTAAGTATAGCTTTGTCAAGGTGTATTAACAAGTAAATAACCGGGTGTAATTACGGACATCTGAAAACTAAGGCAGCATTCAAGCAGTTATCCTGTTGATAGGGGATGGGAGGGCTGAAGAGAGGTGATCAAAGGGCTTGGCTGCTTTGGGCAAATCCAGTTTATTCCTGTAGGATTACACAATCCAGTATTTTGGAGAAAACTTTGTTTCCTGAAGAAGTAGGTAAGCTATGAGTATTTAACCAGCTTGACATCAATGACATCTGTTTGGTTCTTTGCTACATCTATGGCCACTATTAAATGTTTTTCCACATTCCCAGGTACTGATATTTTGTACTTTAGTCTCAGATATACTGTAGCCCACCCAGAATAAATTTGCAGAAAATTCTGGGAGATCAGAAAATTGAATTTCTATCACCTTCACAACTAAAATGACTGTAATAGTCCGTTTGAGACTCTGTATCTGCTGTATACCTCTAGGTTTCTAACAGTGTTTAAAAAAGAGACTTTGAAACATGATCTTTGTTTTGCAGGAGGCATTATAACCATGCTCTGGACAAATAAAAAACTGTACCTGGCCATTATCTTTGATCATTCCCAAAGGGGTGCAAAAGATAAAACTACAAGACTTCCCTCTCTCACACTTAGATAAGCAACTACCTGAAGAAAAAAGATGTGTGAGCACTCCTCCCCTTGTTATTGTATAAGATATCCCGGTTCACCATGCAGTTTTCTGCCAAATCAGAGACCACTTCTGATGTGATGTTTCTGCAGCCATCAAGGATTTCGCAGACAGCACTACACACCACATGTTTGCTGCTCGGATCTTCTGAAACACTTGCAGGGGCAAGGAAGGGCTTCTCTGAAAGAAGAGCCCCAAACATCTGATGTAAAAATTTGTTCATGCATTTGGTAGTCAGAGATTTTCTATAGTGCCTTGCAGACTGCTCATTAAAACATAAGTATCTTTTATAGAAACAGCACTAATGGAGCAATAAAAGTAAAGTATGCCTCGTAGCTGTTTATTGACCCAGTGGCCAGTGCTGTTTCCAAAGGAAGATGGCTGAAATGCTACTGGAGGTGCTGCAGTCCATCTGGTGAGTGGAGAGCTTCAGAGAAACACCACCCTTCAATGCTAAGACTAGTAGATGCAGTATTTCAGTGTAAGTAATAAAGTCGTGCCTGAGCAGTTCCTCTGGGCTATTTCATCAACATGACAATGTTCACCTGACTGAAACAGGGCAGATGTATTTAATGAGGATCTTCATGAGGCACAGGACCTGTGCCTGTCAGGAGGATTAAGTTGAAGAAAAGAACTTGGGCAAACTTCTAACCTGTGCTTTGGCAGAGGCTCATTACAAATCTGAAGCAGGAGAGAAAGGGCCCAGAAGCCCTTCCAAGCTCTGGAAAAAAGAAGTACAAGCAGAAAACACTTGCATTTTATTTGGCCCTCGGCTACTTGGCTGCATGGAGGAGGCTGCATGATAGAATGAGCAGGAGGAGAATGAGTTCATTCCCTCTGAAGGGGCAGAAATCACGATTCTACATACAGGGCAAGGAGGAGCTTTTATTTTAACTTGCTGAGAATAGCCAAGGAATCTAGTAATTATTCTGGCCAGGTTTATGCTAGAAGGACATTGTCAAGTACTTTATAAAACAGATTATAAAACTCTTCAGCACTTCAGCACTTTCTCTTAAATGCATGAAAATAATTCTTCCATTACTACTTGCAACATTCACCATTTGGCAGCAATCTATTCCTCCTCTCCGCTTTAATTTATATTTAAAAAATGCCATTACACATACATTACACATTCAGTCTGTTCTTTGGTGGCTTGTAATTTCACCTCTGCCTATCTGCTCCACAGAGAACCAAGTTATGAAGTTATTACGTCTAGATGAAGGGACGAAAAAAAGTGGTAAAGGAAAGGAAATTAAAATGTTGGTAACAGAATTGCATCTGTTTGGATACTCCTTTGGCCATGACCATCATTACAAAAACTGACATGACACAGGAAAGATAACTGCTTAAATTATATGCTTTACCCCTCTGAAGGACAGGTTGTCAGAATCACATTGAACAAACAATAACCTCAGCCACAGGAGCTAATGGGAGTGTGAGGGTTGATGACAGGACCATAGGATAATTAAGAAGCAACTATAAATGGGGGACAGTTGTCTTCCATGACAGGGAGGGTGTCCTGTGTCAGTTTCCATGTGTTTGTGTGTGTGTGTGTGTAAGGGGGGGTGTAAAAGGAGGGATGGAGGTCCTTTAGCTTCTTCTAGTAAATCTGTCACCACTAAGTGAATTGAAAATGAAGTCTTGGTGAAAAGGCAGCTTCAGAGAAGTGGGAGTTACCTCTCTGTTCCCAAATCCCCTCACCCTCTTTTTATTCTCACATGCTACTGTTTTGTATAAAATTTCCCATTATAAGGACCAATTCCATGCACCAATTCACTGCTGTGAATTCACCAGTTCTTTCCAACCCTGCCAAGGCTCCAGGAAGCCTGCACTGGGTCTCCTCTCCAGCCTGTGGAAATGGCATCCTTTGAGACACTGAGTCTCAAGCCTTTATCTTTCCCAGAGTAGAAAACCTGATTCTCTCAGTATTTGAGTCAGTATTGGTTTTCTGGCCCTGTGCAGAGTTTCTCTTGGGATGTGGTGGCAGCTTTCTTCAGGCAAGGAACTGAAGGAATTTAAGAATTTATTAAGAACTGCCATCTGCACAAGCACAGGGTGGGGAAGGGCTGGCTAAGAAGCTGCTTTCTAACAACAGCAACAACAAAAAAGGATCTGTGCTTATTGTGGAGCACAAGTTGAATGTGAGCCAATAGTATTGCAAAAAAGGCACTCTAGGAGGCACATTGCATAACATATTAAGTGGTCCTTCAAGTCTTCTTGAAGCTCTTGAAGCCTCAGCTGAAACACTAAGTATTATTTGGGATACTGTAATTCAGAAAGGATATGATCCAGTTGGACAGAGACCAGGGAAGAACACGGAAAACGATCAGATCTTGGAAATAAAAGGGCTTTGGGGAGGGTGACTGAACAGGGGCAACTTAGCCCAGAAAACAAGAAAACTAAGAGGAACATGATAACTGTCTTCAATGTATCAATCTAATATAGAAGGGAATTAAAAAAAGCAACAACTTTTTATGTGCTGTCTTTAGGAAATAACAAGTTTGTATTGCAGAAAGTGAGATTGAGACGAGCAAAAACATTCTCATTGCTAACAGTCATAAGAATAATTTCTCCAGTAAGTGTGTAAAGTCTTCCCCAATAAAAGTATGTATAAATAAACATGTTAAACAGACACTGATGAGAATTACATTACCTACAGATGATGGAATAAATGACATCTCAAATTTCCTCCTATTCCTATTTCCTGCATGTCTTTGTTTTTTTCATCTTAGCTATAAGAACAAAGCACAGTAAAACACAGGGCTTTTCAAAAAGTCTATATATATGCGTTTCACATTACTGTCTACACATTCTGTGTTGGAAAGGAAGGTACACCCAAATTCTTCAGACTGCTTCAGCATGTATCATTGTATACCAATCTGAAATCTTTCATCTTGGAAAGGGAGAGATTTGTAACTGACCTTGGTCATTGGTTCTCCAAGTCCTTATATTTTTAAATGAGTTTGGTAGGCTGAGTGAAAATTCAGCTTAAGCTATGGCTGTCCCAGGATTTTCTTGTAACATGCAGGTTTTCCCTGCTAACTGTCTTTTCCTCATCTTGTGAGGAATTGTAAGGTCTGCTAGAAAACACACAGTAAAGGAAGACAATGACCCTTCTTTCCTGTATTTTTCCTTGTTTATTTCTATATAATCTGTACAGCAAATCTCCTACTCACCAAAACAGCATGCTCTACACATAAATTACAGAACATAGCCACATCTGCCCCTAAAGATTTTTGAACTATAAAGATTTTTGAATATTATTACACAATCCACATCATCTTACTTCTAATCGAAACTGCAGACTCACCTGTTAATTTCTGCCTTCTTTCCTCTCTCTTAATGTGTCCTGTTTAATTGAATAAAAACTACCCCAAAGGAAAGCAAGCTATGAGGGTAATTTTTTTCCTTTTTCAAAATAATTTCTCAATCTTGCCTTTAAAATGTAGCAATGTGAATTAATAAATATGACATCTCTTCAAATGAACTTAATCTATAGAAAATAAGTCAAGTGGATTAGAAAGTTACTGTCAGATCAGTTCAGGCTTACTGTTCAGCTTTTGTGGAAAAACTAAATGTGACAGGTGTAACCAACCTGTTGCAAGTTGAATCACTGCGATATCTCTATTTAGTTCTGATGGTAACATGTTTCCTCTAAGACTTAAAGCCATATTATGCAATTGAATTAGGCAGTGAAAAATCACTTGGCTTCATAGAAATAGCACTTGTAATTTACCTTTTATTTAATGTATAGTTTATAGAGAAAAGAAGGTCAACAGTTACAGAAAATTGTATTTCAAAATATGTTGTTAGGTTCTGATTACCTATAAGACCAACACAGTTGAGGGTTTGTTTCAAATATGGATTGATTTTTTAATCTATTTTCTGCAAATCATTCTGTCCAGAGGACAAATATCAGTCAGGTCCTACACAGGAGCTCCCATGTAGTCATTGGAAAGACAAAGGTATTTCCAGGCTTGCCTGCTATGCTCTGGTGTGACAAAGTTTCTTCTAAAGGTTCTCAGTTTTCCTCCATTTTCTAAGGAAGGTAAGCTTCCAAGTTTGAGTTTGTTATCTCTCAGATGTCCAAACCCAGGTGAGAATAAATATTTTGAATTGGTACCAAGCAGTTTGATTTTTAGGAAATAATTATGAAACAGAAAATATTTAGTATCAGAAATACTTGGTTTTACTGGGAAAAGTAGAGAAGGCAGAGCCAGGCTTTTCACAGTGGTGCCCAGTAACAGGAGAAGAGGCAATGAACACAAACTAAAACAACCAACATTCCATCAAAATCAGGTATTTAAAGGCTATTGGAAGTTCATGTCTGTAACAGAGGACAACTATTAAACTTGTTATGTACTGTAGAGAAGTGAAATGACACATAAGACCTCCAAAATTTGAATTACATTTTAGACATATTCTGCAACTTTTACTGAATTTCTAGTCAATTATTTCAATGAGCACTTATAGAGGTAGATAGGACAATATTTCTGATAGAAGAAACTCAAGAGAGAAAATACAGCCTCTTAGAAAACTAGTAATTCACACACTGCAAACACAAATGAAATTTACGTGGAGATTCTGATATAAATAGCTGTACAGAGCATCGAAGGTTGGCTCAAGATGAGCTAAATAGCTATCTAGGAGGAATACTTTCTTTGAGGATGTGAAATGTATGTGTATTTGTTCCAAAGTGCATATATTTGACAATCTGACAAGATGGGCCTTACACATACAAATTTGATTCTGCAGTGTTTATTTATAGCATTTATCACAACCTTATTTAGTAGGACAACTCACATATGTAAAATTTGCAGAATGGTAACTGGAGGGTGTTTCCTAAAAAGCCTGACAAGATACTAGTTTCACCCTTGGTTTCCTAAGCTGTTTCCTAAGCTTAAAGAGTTCTTGCTGCTTTTGATTTATCACCTTCCAAAACTGCAACGTGTTTCAGCCACAAAAATAATTTTGCAATGCAGATGTTTATTTTAAAAAGCAAAATAAGGGAAATAGATATAATATATTATTAATGTTACTTATCTGTAACATTTTGCCATGAGGGAGCAGTCTGGTTATTTAAAGTGCCTTGTCTTGGAGTCATTAAGTTCCAAAAAAATCATACAGTATTCCTACGTGGTTCTGTATCTGTGATCATATCTGACAAAAACATAACTGTATGGCATTTAATTCTCTAAATTATTTAAACATTTAGATGAGTTCTTTAAATAAATATAAAATTAAAAATGGCAAGAGAGGATTCTTCTAGTCATTCTTAGTACATAGCTGCTTCAGTAATTTTTATTTCCATCTTCTTATAAGAGTGTTCATTACTACTGTTGATAAACAGTAGAAGTACATGGCTTCATGAAGGGCAAATAGTGCGTGACTGATATAGTGGCCTTCTATGAAGGAGTCACTGCATCCATAGACAAAGGAAGACCTGCAGAAATCATCCACCTACACTTCTGTAAGGCCTTATATGTTGTGTTCCCCCCAACATTCTGGCCACTAAATTGGAGAGATATGGATCTTATAGATCGACTGTTAGGTGGATAAGGAGCTGTCTGGATGCTCAAAGAGTTATAGTCAATGGCTCGATGTCCAAGTGGAAACCAGTAATGAGTGCTGTCCTTCAAGGGCCTGTACTGGGACCAATACTTTCTAATTTCTTCACCAATGACCTAGACAGTGGGATTGAGGGCACCCTCAACACGACCACCAAGCTGAGTGGTGCAATTGATACGTTAGAGGGAAATGATGTCATCCAGAGTGGGCTTGACAATCTTGAGTGGGCCAGTGAGAACCTCATGAGGTTCAATGAGGCCAAATGCAAGGTCCTGCACTTGGGTCAGGGCAATCCCCAAGATCAATACAGGCTGGGAGATGAATGGATTGAGAGCAGAGCTGCGGAGGACTTGGATGTACTGGTGGATGGAAAAATGGACATGAGCCAGCAATGTGTGCTTGCAGCCCAGAAAGCCAACTGAGTACTGGGCTGCATATATCCTGTGGCCAGGAGGTCGAGGGAGGTGATTCTACCCCTCTACTCCACTCTGGTGAGACCCCATGTGGAGTACTGTGTCCATTTCTGGGGTCTCCAGCACAAGAAAGAGGTGGACCTGTTAGAGTGGATCCAGAGGAGGGTCACGAAAGTGATCAGAGGGCTGGAACATCTCTTCTCTGAAGAAAGGATGACAGAGTTTGGGTTGTTCAGTGTGAAGAAAAGAAGGCTCCAGGGAGACTTTACTGTGGCCTTTCAATACATAAGGGGAGCTTATAACAATGATGGAGTGAGATTTTTTCACCTGGGCCTGTAGTGTCAGGACAAAGGGTAATGATTTCAAACTGAAAGAGGGTAGATTTAGGTTAGATTTGTTGTAAAGAAATTCTTTACTGTGAGGGTGGTGAGACACTGGTGCAGGTTGCGCAGAGAAGTTGTGGTTGCCCCATCCCTGGAAATGGTCAAGATCAGGATGGAAGGGAATTTGAACAATTTGATTCAATGAAAGATGGCCCTGCTGTGGCAGGGATGTTGGGCTAAATGATCTTTAAAGATCTTTAACGAATCTTCCAACTCAACTATTCTGTGATTCTATGGTTCTAGTTATGGCCTTAATTTTCAAGCATGCTCATTAGCTTCGGCTGGATACTTGTGGCATCTTAAAAAACACTTCTCAGAGACTGAGGAAGAACCTCAGATGGCCCTCTTGTTTATATGCAGATAGCATGTGCCCTAAATTGTAATGAGGAAGACTGGAACATTTTCAGAAAAGTAGAAAGTGTTCACATGAAGCAAAAAGTTCTGGGTAGAAGACAGGAAAGGGAACAGAAGTAAAATATGTTCATTCTTGGCATAGTAAGAGTTAAATACCCTGCATCACTTAGGCCTTTTTGCATTATCTGAGTAAGTTTTTTAGTGATAGGACTCCATATTTATGCTTATAGATTTTTCTGCTTTGGGTCAGAGAGAGGTAATCTCAGAGATTATCAATGGGAAAAAAAGAATAAATTACTGTTGTATACTTTTCATATTTTCGTCATAAATCAATTAATATTGTCAGTTCAAGTAGTATGTTAAATACACAACACAATTCAGTCAGCGCCACTCATTCTGAAAAGTATGAAATGATCTACCAGTTACCTACTCTGACTTTTGCAACATGTGTTTTGAATTTATACATGTAACTGAAAGGAAATGAGCATGTGCTCCAGAGCACAAAGTAAAATATTTCTCCAGCTATAGTGGTAGCCTTTATATTTTATTCACAGGTAAGATAGAATTGAGTCATCTAAGAAAAAAACATAGATTTTCTGTTCTGATGTTCGCAGAGCAAGAGTAGAGGAGGATGTAACTCCTGAAATTCAGTTTTAGAAGGGAGATTGTCAACACAGCACTGTTCGCTGGTCAAGTCTCATTATTCAGATGTTATCACACTATTTGCTTGCTTGATCATTTTTGAAGCCCACACTGAAAGTGAGCTCTGATGTACAGGGAACGTACTTGTCAAGAAATAAATTGTCCCCAGTGCTGCTTGTCTTTCCATAAATTACAGTGGCTTTGTTCTGACTGAATCCAGTGGCAGAGACCATCTGAGAAGAAAAAACTGTTTTGCGCTCTTTCCAAAGTAGGCTCTGGTAAAACTGATAGGAAAGGGAATGAGAACAGAAGTAGTAAGAGGAGCCTGGCTGCTCACTCTGAGCATGGCATATACCCAGTTCACTTTTCACCAGGTTAAAATTCATGACCTTTACTGGAATTTTTATTGCCATGCAGTTCTTCCCTAATATGGAGGCCCAAGACATCTCTTATTCTGTGGGAGTCAGAGCAGCATTCTTACTGCAGGTTTGGCATAATAATCTAGTCTGTGAAATGTTTGTCTGAAAAAGAACATCGTGGCTTCTTTTGCTACTGAAAACAGGAAAAACCCTGAACAAACCCCTGGTATTCAATTGTAAGCGGAATTGATTTGCTTAATCCCTTGGCTGCATCACCCTGTCTCATCCTGTTATTGGTAACAGCAGCTGTGCCAGAAATAATATCCCCTTCATTGTGCCAAACTGATACTGTCCAATGGTTTCAAAAAGCAAGTATATAGCCAAATAAAATAGATTTCTGAGAATGAGCTGGTATGAAGTCATGAACCACTTTTAAACTCATTTTGCACATTGAGCTTATTTAAGTACTGAAAGCTGCTTGAAATATTGTGCTAACACAGAGATGACAGGAGTAGCTCCTCCCAGTAAACGGTAGCACAGTCAGTCTGCAGTTTCTGGCTGATGTGTAAATATTCACCATTTTGGTAGGTGGTCTGTTTCTGCTCATAGCATTTTATTTCATAACATGGAAACAGTGAATTTGTTAACTGATTGTTTCACCTCTTTCTGAGGGTGAGGTTACATTACCTTTTATATGTGTCAATGTTTTTTTCTTTTCTCTTTGACTGAAAACAAAATTCATAGGGCTCAAGAATCGTGACTTCCTTCCATAGTGGAAAACATTGTCAGAGCTGCCTAAGCTATTTCAGGTACCCCAAACACTTTGTTCTAATGTGGTGCTGTATCCCAGGAAATACCTTTGAGTACGTGCCATCTGGCATAGCTCTGCTCTGTCTGAACCTGCAGCAATATCTCTCCTCTGCTGGCCAAGTGAACAGGTTTGGTACTGTCTCAACCATGAGTGGGATACATGGTATAAAAACTTGAATTTGATTGTTTTTGCAGCCTTTCTGCCTTCAGTCATTAAAACTCACTTAGGCCTGTATGGTAGAATAAACAAAAATTAGAGTTAAAGATGGGTGGAATATTAGGAGCTTTTCAGATCAGCCTCACCTTTTTCTTCAGATTTTCATGTCAATTGCTTGGCAGGAATCTCTTTAGCTTTTCAAAGATGACAAGCAGATCTTTTTACAATTGCATTTTTTGCACAATAATATGTTAAGACTGTTCGTCTTCTTTCTTCATCTGCATCAAGAAAAAAAGGCTTGAAGTTTGTGAAAAAGAGGAAAGTGGGAAAAGATAAAGAGGAGAGAAACCCATTTACCTAAGAAATAACAGATTGTTCTGTGGTCATTTAATCAACGTCTTGTAGCTGAGATAAACTGAAATTGCTGGCATAGACCAAGCAGAAGGGGAGACTGACTCTCAGCTGCCTTCATTGCAGTTGGGTGCTGTCACTGGTGGACCACTTGCTGGTCCAGGAAATACATCTTCTCCTCTCTCTGTTGAACAGTCATTCTACTCTGGGTGAACTTGGCTCATACAATGCTGCACAAATTGATTCTGACACATCGCTGGTTTTGAAGAAAACTTTATTTTATTTGTTTTTGTGGTCAACTTTACACACGTTTTTCTTTCCAGCAACTCTCGTGAAAACTATTAATACCACTACACCAGCCAGCCAGAGTAAAAATCTCCTGTGATGGAAGAAAGTTATTGAGATGTCAGCAGGGATTCAAAAAAAAAAAATGTAGAAAATGATGGAATTGTGGCTGAAATCCAATCTATGGAAAACTAATTACACGTGAAACCATTACATAAGGCATATGTTTCTGTTCATTTCCTTTGTGTATCAAATCATTTTGACTTGATTGTAGTATTATGAGAAGGCTTTTATCAGCTACACTGCAGCTCACTGTAGGGTTAAGATTAGAAAGTGGTCTTATAGCAGTTCAGAGAAAGTAATCTGTGTTATTGCTTGCTGGAGGATGCTGTCATTTTACAAAAAATGAAAAGTCCAGAGGTCACAGTTCCAGGAGGGTGGAAGAAAATCAGTCTTAGCCTGATCCCTATTGCCTTTAGCTTAGGAAGAGTTACGGAGGTGCCTAAAGTACTCTGCCTACAAAGAACAGGGCAAGTACATATCTAAAATACTTGTAGACCGCCCCACTTTTGCCTTTTGTACAAGCATTCACATCTGTGATCTCTGTTTGGTAGGAACAGATGTGCAAAATAATTAATACAAGTCCAAAACAGTAGGAAATACTCCTTGATCTTGATTGGAAACACCAAGTGCAGCAGCATGAGAATATGCAAAAGTGGCCTGTAGAGAAAAAAGAAAAAAAAGAACAGTCTTTCAGCTGCCTTCTCCAGCAAATATTTCCTGCCCCTGAATTTCTTTCAAGAAGTCTCTTCACCAGATGGCCAATCTTGTAAGGGGGAGAAAGAAAAAAACCAGTCACCTGAGTTAAGAAAAATGAATTCATGGAATGAATATTAATTCTCATCAAAACATTCTATCTATTGCAAATTCACGAAATAAACATAATTAAGCATGAATATGGTGACTATATGATGAAAAAGTAATGAAACATCCATTAAGTCAGAAAATTCATTCCACACATCACATACAGCTTCAACTTGAATTAATTTATTCTAAAAAGCCTAACATAAGTTTGATTTTACTCAGTCAAAATATCTGTGGGACCCACACAGGGAGGAATGGTATGAACCTATGAGTACATATTGGTATTTTTGTATCTGCTTACTTGTATGCAAGTCAGGTACACAGGCAGAATATCTGCCTAATTGTGGGGTACTGGTTTCAAGATATGAAATCTTGAAATCCTAAGCATATGGTAAATTCTTTTACTATTTACATAAAGTGGATTATTATATGCAGAAAGTTTTAAGAATAAGTTTGCATGGGATATATTTGCAATACTTTATGATTTTTTTAGAGCAGTTTGCAGTCTTTTTTTGTATTTTCCTTTATTAATTTGCTCATTAACAGATCTTTTTACTTTTACAAGGCCTCCTCACATTGCAGCTGCAGCTTAACTTACAGAAGTACTTCCCTAAATCTTAAAGAAAAAAATACAACACGGTCTGCCACTAATTAATCCACATATAGAATTCTCCAGATGCCAACACCATCTCTTTCGTCCCAATAGCACTTGGGTTGACGTGCTTTTGGGTGAAAAAGAGACCTTACCTCAGTGTCTTTAAAGTGACTACTTTTTAACTATAGGGATGATAGAACTGGCCAGTTCCCTGGTTAAGCAGTTTCCAGCAGGTATGCGCTCCCATGATGGCTGTTATGACTACCACCCTCACAATTTTCCTTTCAGTACTGTTCTTGTAAACAGAGATGTTGATCAGGAGCAACACTGGGCATTAAATGTCTCATCTGGTCACTCAGTGACTGGTCCAGAGGGGCAGAAAATTAATACCTTGGTCCCAGAGGAATAGTGATTACGCACCTTAGAGGCAAATGGTGAAGAGACTCAATACGCTTCTGAAATGCGTGTGATGTTTTAGACAGTATGAGTGATGGAACAGTTTTTGTATGGCCTCTGTAACTCACTGAAGTCATGTAAAACTTTCTGTGCGGTGTAAATTAGATTAGAAATTTTAGGGCATGTTTCTATGGTAAAGCTATTTAGTATTCTATGAAAATGCACGGAAGTGAGGCATCCACTGCTAATTGTAAATTTACTAGTGTACTACTTTTTTAATGCACTGATTATTCTAATCAAACATAATTAAACACTCAGCAATCATAAGCAACCAAAATATATATCTCAAATGAAGAATCTGGAGCAAATATTTAAGAACAACTACTTCTGGGGTTTGGGGTTGTGTTTTTTTGGTGTGGTTTTGGGTTTTTTTACGTCATTTGTGCCATTCATGCCAGTTACTCATTTGTTTTCTCTCTCACTGATGCTTGACTAATCTGTTTTTAACCAGGTTGTTTGGAATACTGTACTCATTTGAACCAAATGTGACAATTAAAGTTGGTCTGGTATATTGTTTCCTATGTGGAAATATTTGTGTTCATGTAAGACAGAGTCCCATGATTCATAAAGTTTCCAAGTGATAAGGAGTAGACTGTAACAGCAGTTTTCATGGCTGATGTAGGACTTCTAAACAGACAGGTACAGGTAAGGAGCTATAGCATGTACTCTCTCAGCGCTACGACATAGAATTCACAAGGTATGTACAGTTGCATAAACATTAACACTTGAGTCCCACATAAATTCTTTTCAAATCAAATCTTATTATCTGTGAAGAACTTCACTGAAGCACACCATGAAATTAATTTACTAGTATTTACTATTTAATTCAATCTGGAATAAAAGTTTAGATAGAAAAGGGGAATAAATGCAAATAAAACAAATGATTGTTGCAAAACATTCCATTCAGATGAGAAAAGATTACCCCACAATTTTAGCTGGAAATGAATAATTCATTCCAGTGCTGAGGAGAGCCTAGTGTTTCATTAACTACTGGTTTGTGGTGATCTAATTTGGGAATTTTATTTTCTAACCCAGATGTTTCCTGTATTACACTTCTCTACTTTCTTGTGGACAGGAAGAGCAGATGGGAAGGTGTTGTTCTGTCATCTCCAACACATGTTCAGAATTTAGTCTGTTTGTCCATTGCTTAAGATTTTTAAGTCTTCAAATCTATTGTATATTCTACCAGGTCTCCCTTCTTCCTCTTGTGCTCCTAATCCTCCCACCAAAAGCAAAGCCAACCAACCCAAACCCTTCAAACTCCAACAAGCTTATATACACACTGACATTAACAACGAACCCAGGTACACAGATATTAAGTAAGAGTTTGTTCCACTGAAAAATGATTGAAAAAAAAAGAAAGGCTAAATTAGGATCTTAAAAAAGCTGTTGAATAAAATGAGCTAGTATGTACCTTAAAGTTAATTCTAGATGTTTTATTTTTAAGTAATTAATGACTACAGGCTTGTGCTACAGCAGCATGCCTCCAGCATATTACTGAGGTCTGGGTTCATCTCATCCTCATGTAGATACCTATTTGAAACACAGATGTCAGGGACAGAATCGGCTCTTGCTGTCTCCCTCCCAAGGAAGGAATGAGTGAAGGCCCATTCAAGAGGTGGTGAGAAGAAACTCCTGTACTGACTGAATAGTGGTGCTTTGGGGTCTAGCTTGTGATTGCAGTGAACCTGGTCAGACAACCCTTTTCAGAAAAGTTTGGAAAGCAAAAGGCTTATAGCAGTACCTTTCAGCTTGCTTTTCTATTCTCACTATGGTTGTAATCTAGTAACCCAACAGGGCTGTGTTTATGTACACCATGGCAGATGACAGCATGTAGACTTTTATATATGAGCATTTGCACTGGTCGGTATTCACGAATGCAAAGCCATACTCGAGGAAGAATGAGAGAGGCTAGGGTTTCTTACTTTCATTTTAGAGAAGGAAAGTCTGACCTCCTGAATTCTGAAAGCAAAACCACCAGTTCTTCTGCTCTTGAAGGGTAGAGCAGAATGAATTAAAGATAAAAGCCAAATAATCCATAACAGCTTTAAAAAACATTAAAGAATTAATTTAAAAAAAATGTTTTATCAATGTTATTGATAAAAGTTTCAAAATACTGATAAGGTTTCATTTCGGTATTAGAACAAAAATTTTAAAAATTTCCCCTTATACCTGATTTCCAGTGGATTAAAAAGTCTGGCAGAAAGAGACTGAGAAAGAGTTCTTTTTATTCCCACAAAAATGAAGTTGTGAAAAGGAGATTTAAATTTTTTCTTTCAAAAGTTTCATCAAAATTAGGACATTTCACCTTCCATATGTGTATGTATAATCTTTCAGCTGCTTTCCACAATGAAAAAAGCTGATGGAATGTTATGTGTCCTCATTTTTTTGAAGCCAGATACACCACAGTAATAGGCTTAGTCTGGGAGCAGTGTGCAGAATGGAGAGGCATAGTAATGCTGCGCATTAGCCTAAATCCCCACCGACATTCCATCGTTCTACTGCCTGTATTACCTACTAAGACTCTAAAGAACCTATAGCAAGGTTCTTTAGATCGCTCCGTGTAGCAAACATTACAGAACAAGGCTTTAAAGGGTAAGAGATAAAGGAAAGGTTAGAGTACATTTTTCAATACCTTGATGCTTTTACCCACGCTCTTTTCTTCACTTATACCAGAATTCCGGTGACAGAATTTCTACAATGCATTTGGGTCTTCCTCGACCAAATTCAGGAAATTCAACTTAAATGCAGTTTTGTCCAATGACCTAAGTTTAAAAATTTAATTAATATTCTTCATATAAAATTTGAACTGTAGCCATTTTAGCTCTATTTTTGATGCTGTTAATAAAGAAGTGGGTTTAATGGGACAGCAAATAGGTCCATTAGTCTATCCCTGCCTATTAAAGCATCTACGCTGTCATGAAATGATGGGAATGATTGTATGGCTTTGCCGGCTCCTTATGTAAGTTAAGGATACCTATCATTCCCTGAGCTATTTTTGTTTTTAAAAGTGTTTTGTTGCTAATGGACAGGGATCAAATGTGAGACTTCCGATTAAAAACCAGCTGAAATTGAAAACAAGGTACAATTCCTCACAATAGTATAGATTTTCAACCTGAGGACATTAAGTCCATTCACATCTGGATCTTTTATTTTATTTTTTCCACAACCCCAGAGGATGGGCTTACATTAAGAAATAATACAAAGATAGAAAAAATGGCTACTTGTCAGGTGAATATTCTACTCACTTGACCAGCTCTGTGAAGTCTAGCAAGGCAACTATTTGATGTCACTAAAAATGTTCCCCATGTTACATTTAGGCTGTACATAGCTGCCTTCAAGTCTTTTCTCCAACAGAGAAAGGGCAAGAGACTGAGGAAGAATTTGGACAGCTTATGTCTTTCTGCCTTGGGGACTAACTGTTATGTTCTGGCCAATAAGTGTAGTTCATGTCTCTGGGCAGGTGCCAAGGATCAGGTTCTTAGGGGCATCTTGGGCCCTAAAATATTTCCAGAAGTGGGTGGACCATAGGGTTTGTGAATAACATTGTGGTGCTAAGGTGGTGGTGGCACTGAAGAAAGCCAGAGCTCTGGTCCTGGGGCTGTTTGCCAATACCCAGTGTTGCAGAGCAGAGAAGATATTTTGGGTTGTTAAAAATGTCATCTTCTGGTTGGGATTCACATCTCCAGAT
The DNA here is from genome assembly GCA_033628505.1 of Tringa tobata. Taxonomy (NCBI): domain Eukaryota; kingdom Metazoa; phylum Chordata; class Aves; order Charadriiformes; family Scolopacidae; genus Tringa; species Tringa tobata. The sequence goes on from JAHREE010000480.1 coordinate 5,059,714, forward strand.
TTTTTTCCAGGTGTCTGTGTACCTGCTCGATCCTTCCTCCTGGACTCACAAGTTCAAGTGATGACCACAGTGCTGCTTTTTGATTCCACATCTTGGAGGTGGGAATGTGGGAGATCCAGACATGTATCTCCTTCTCTGTCTGGAGACATCCTGGTACCAAAAAAGTAATGTATGTCTAAAAGTGATTACTCAGCCCATCTTCTCCTGAATCACTTCTTGTTAGCATGGGTTACTTAGATTTTAACTGGGCTCAGAGGAAGAGGAGGAGTGAATAGATGAGCCTGTTATGAGGGCTGTCACCCAACAAAGAACAGAGCAATGCTTCCATCCCTTCTCCTCTGAACAGAGCCATGACTAATTCAGGTATATTTTCACTCACCACACTGTCTATTCATGCCCATTGAAGCTGGTCTTCTAGTTAAGGAAGATGGAGAAATGTATTGTCCGTGAATTTGGGTAGAGCTTAGGCCTATTTAGAGAACGTTTATGGACATGCCTAGCATCAGATACTCAACCACCCCAAACAACAGTTGACAACATGGCAACCTGTAGGCCTTAATCGTCTCCTAGGCCAGGCAATCATTGCAGGGGAATTTTAAGTATCTGCATTTTCAACAGGGTACCCAACATGGTGATTGGACCACTTGTTTTCTCCCAGTTCCCTTTGCATTCCTGGCCCTACATCATATGTGTCTCCAAAATCATAGTATTCAAACACTTTTGCTGCTGCAATACCGCTGTTTTTTACTAGTTTATTTTAAAAGCATTCCATCTGACAAAATCCCAAGCAATGAATAATTAACTCCATTTTCTCACTGGAGGCCAATCTTTGTTATATCTGGGAGAGTTTTTCCATTATGCCAATGGGTAGCTCTGTTAGTCTTGCTATTAGTGGGAAAACCGTCCTTTTTTCCATTTAGTGCTGGATCACTCCTCCCTCTCACATGAGAGTTCCTTATTCTGGTACAAAGAATAGTCACCCACTATTTTAGGCATGATTAGGCATGATTGACATGCATTGTATAGTTCTATAGATTACTTTAAAGGAATTCTACTTCCACTAGAGCAGCAACTTGGCTGTAGCTTTAGTGTTTCCTCATTCTCTTACATTTTCTCAATGCAGCCTTTCTTTGGCTTAGAGTTAAAAGAAATGTTTTCTAACTATCTTCAGGGGACAAATTCACCCACCATAGCTGAAAATCCAGAATCACTTCACTTTAATTTTTTGTATACAGTGAATTTAACAGGTCTGCTTGATGTTTCATTTCCCTCATGTCATATTTAGGCTAACTGCTATTGTCCTCACCTTGTGCACAACTACAGGGGGTCCATTAAGGGCTCAATGGACCACTGATGTTAGCACAGCTGAGGACCAGGCCCAGGAAATTTGTGGAGGAGCTACAATCATAACACCATCTCTTTAAAAGAATGCAGATAAATAGGCATGTGAATAGGAACCATATGCATATTTTTACTTTATGCATGTGGGTTTTTTATGCTGTGATTAACTCCTCCCTCTTGGAATACATGTTATTTCTTTTTAAATTAATCTGAAAAGTGATTGAAGTTTTGTGCCTGCCATGTGACTTATTACCATACAGTGACATGCAATTCATCACCACATAAAAAAAACCCCGATGTTTTTTGGTTTTTTTTCAGTGATCTGGTTAGCATTTTTTAATTAATAACACAGAACATTTGCTTTGAAGACTTTTTCATGAAAAAAAAAAGTAAAGATCATGCCTCTAGTCTACCAGTTAGCATACAGGGTCAAAACTATACTGACTAATGATCCTGATGAGGAGTCTGCTGAGGGAATTTTCCTACCACTGGCTTTACTAGTCTTTGGAACAAATCCATGTGAGTAGACATGCACCAGGAATAAATTTGGCTCAAGTTACATAAACTGTTTAGAAACAAACTGTTGCTTTAAAAAAAAATTGTATTATTAATTCCAGTATTGTTTACAGAATCTCTACTTATTTCAAAAAAACATAGTTTACACTTCTTGAACTCTTGTATACTCATTTATCTTTCACATCTGATCTCCCACATTGCTTACATAAGACAGTAACTTTCCTGTTTGCCTTTTATTAAAAGATAATACCAAAAGGAGAAGGAAGATGATTAATAATAATTTATTCTTCCCTCCAAAGATAACATCTACATTCATGTTAAATAAAATAATCAAGCCTGCATTTGCATGACATGTGCTTCCTCTCCACACTGAGCTGTCTTTCTTTTTCTTTCTTCTGGTGCAATTGCTGGATCAATTTTAACATAGAAAGAGAAACACTGTATTTCTGGCAATACTTCCAGACCAACTGGAGCAAGAAATGCCTAGACACCATCCTCCTCAAGCGCATTGGTTGTGAAATTTTCAGGGTAGATTTGCAGGCACAAACATTTGGATAAAATAAATAGGGATGCGTCCACATTTTTCCAGTGTCAACATTTTCGTTTTGTGGAATGGTGCCCAACTCAGACTGAAAGTCTTTCCCTTCCCCTTAATCAGGTACTGATCTCTTTCACTGAATTTCACTGCATTTTTAGAGTTGGAAGGGACCATAGAGATCATCTAGTCCAACTCCCCTGCTGAAGCAGGATTGCCCAGAGCTAGAGCATGTTACTCAGGACTGCATCCAGGCGGGGTCTTGAAAATCTCCAAAGAAGGGGACTCCACGACCTCCCTGGGCAGCCTCTTCCAGGGCTCTGGCACCCTCACCGTGAAGAAGTTTTTTCTCATGTTTGAGTGGAACCTCCTATGTTCCAACTTGTGCCCGTTACCCCTCGTCCTCTCACTGGCAACCGCTGAAAAGAGTCTGGCTCCCTCCTCCTTCAAACCACCCTTTAGATACTTATAGGCATTGATAAGGTCTCCCCTCAGCCTTCTCTTCTCCAGGCTAAAGAGCCCCACTTCTCTCAGTCTTTCTTCATAAGGGAGGTGCTCCAATCCTTGAATTATCTTCATTGCCCTTCTCTGGACTCTTTCCAGTAGTTCCCTGTCCCTCTTGAACTGGGGAGCCCAGAACTGGACGCAGTATTCCAGTTGTGGCCTCACCAGTGCACAGTAGAGGGGGAGAATGACTTCTCTTGACCTACTAGCCACACTGTTCCCTATGCAGCCCAGGATTCCGTTGGCCCTCCTGGACACAGGAGCACACTGCTTGCTCAGTGTCGTTTGGTTGTCTACCAGGATGCCCAGATCTTTCTCTTCAGAACTTGTCTCCAGCAGATCCATGCCTAACCTGTATTGGTGCCTGACATTCTTCTTCCCCAGGTGCAGGACCCTACACCTTTCCCTGTTGAACCTCATGAGGTTCTTCCTTGCCCAGCTCTCCAGCCTGTCCAGGTCTCGCTGGATGGCAGCACGGCCCTCCAGGGTGTCAGCCACCCCTCCCAGTTTGGTATCATCAGCAAACTTGCTGAGGATACACTCTGTCCTGTCGTCCAGGTCACTGATTAATATGTTGAACAGGACTGGACCAAGTATTGACCCCTGGGGGACACCACTGGTTACAGGTCCCCAGCTTGAACCTGCTCCATTAATCATTACCCTTTGGGTCCTGTCGCACAGCTAGTTCTCAATCCACCTCACTGTCCCCTCATCCAGCCCACACTTCCTCAGTTTCCCAATGAGGATGTTATGGGAGACAGTGTCAAAAGCCTTGCTGAAGTCAAGGTAGATGACATCTGCTGCCCTCCCTTCATCCAACCAACCAGTTATAGCATCATAGAAAGCTATCAGATTGGCCAAACATGATTTACCCTTGGTAAAACCCATATTGCCCACTTCCAATAACACCCCACTCTTCAACTTGTTTGGAGATGACATCTAGAATGAGCGTCTCCATTACCTTTCCAGGGATGGAGGTGAGACTAGCTGGTCTGTAGTTCCCAGGGTCCTCCTTCTTGCCCTCTTATTGTTAAAAAGTCTGTCAAATGACCTATAAAGATGTTGGGGTTATAGAGAAAGGTTCTTTAACAAGTTAAAAGAAGCTCAAGCATAGTTTAGATATCTTACATGAATATTGTGTGCTCATCTCCTATCACTTTTTAGTCCTGGTCACACATAATTTGACTTTAAGATGTTGGCAAGTATATTCATTAAAAATAAGCATCCTTCAAGTGTGGGTTCCCTTACTCCACAGTCTGCCACCTGTGACATAGCATTTCTGTGGTTCACAGAATCATAGAATCATTCAGTGAAAGTGAGAGCTTCTCTCACTTGCCATTTCAGGAGAGCCAAACTACAGTGCAGACAAGTTTCACAAGCAAATTCCAGGTCTCAGAGGCTATCACTTGGAAACCTAATAACCATGTGATTAATCTATTTCCATTTCTTCCTTTTTGGCAGAGTAATATAGGTTCTTGAAATGAATAGCCATGTCATCTGGTTTGAAATAAAACTTTCTAACACACCTATTCCCCTAACAGAGAAGCTGGCAATAACCTTAGATTACAATTTGTGAACGAACACTATCATGTCCAATACCTTGGACATCACATCTGAGCTGCCATGCAGCTCTGTGAGTGCATGGATTGAATAGTTTTGGTTTTGTGGCACGTAGAAACCACACAGGTAAGGACTGTGTTATGACAGATTCTGTATATGATGTATGATTACATTTTGAATATGCCCCAAAAGATCTTTTTTTTAGTATCTGGCCCTAATCCCCCCTTAAGTGCTTAGCCAACCAGTATCAAATATGGAATTCATCTCCTTATTCCTAGACTCCTGTCAAGTATTGGAATTTGGATATATGTATATTCATTGAGCAAAGATACATGAGAAATGGAGTGTAAAATGGATCGATTGAATCATGCTGTTGAACACAGGAAAAAAACCCAAATCATAACTTCTCTTCAGGGACTGAAATAAAAAAAAAAAAATAATAAAGACAAAGATGTTTTGCAAACATGATTCTCAGTCCCTTAAAAATAACAAGCATCTATGTCTATAGTTGCGTTTATACTTCATGCCGATGGGAAAATTCTGGGTGCACTCAGCTCTGAGCACTTCTTGTTTAAAGCAGGTATTGTGGAAGTAAAATGGACACCCAGAAAATTAATGACTTGAAAGACATCTTGAGGAGACAAAATTTCTTTATTATACATATTTGCATTAATCTTTAAAGATTTGAGAATTATTTCTTTTAAATGCTTTCTATATTCCTCATCAAGGAGATGGAACATTGAAAAATAAACTGAAATATGAAATGTAGGATGTATTTTATAGAGAACTTTAAAATCTACATTCTGAATGACAATTCAAGAAAAGTTAAGCTACTTTTTTCTACTTACTGCTGATATTAAACAGTTTTTAAAAGGAAAAAAAAATTCCTCTTGTCTTGATGCCATCCAGATGTTGATTAAAAGGTCTTAAATCTTATGATTACTTTAATTTTATTTATATTTATTTTAATTGAAATGATCCTCAGTGATACTGGAGGTATACTTTACAAAATGCAGTAGCGAGCTGCTAGCTGTGTGAAGTGCAAGAAATGTTTGCATTGTTTCTTATATGACTTCTAGAATGTAAGCTAGTTAGTGGAATATGAAAAAATCAATATAGCCTAGGAAAGATACATGTGATTCCCTTCCAACCTGAATTATCATATGAAACTATGAATCTAAGAATCACACTTCTTCTCCTCCTTACATTTGTTTTAGTCAAGCTCAGTGATTTATTGTTACACATAAACTTGGCAGAAATAACAAATAAAACCCAAAATGGCTTAAAGGAAAAAGAAACTACTAGACGAACCCTTTTAATAGAATACATGGATTAAAGAACTACACCAAAAAGAGAGAAGACCCAGAATTTGTTGGATTTGAAGTGGTGAAACAGTGTAAAAAAATGTTAAAAAACATTTTAAACTAACTAGATGCTGGGTGTGGCTTCTAGCCTGTGCAGAGAGTTTTATTGTTCAATAACATTTGTGAATAATCTGAGAAAACTTTTGTTCCTATGAATGTTTTCAGACAGCAGATTCCAAATCTGTAAGTCATGGTTTTGTCTCAAAATGTGTTCCAATAAACAAGGAACCAAAATTTGCTGTGGGTGGAGCAGCTGTAGAGCTTGGCTCTTCCAGTCAGGGAGCAGAACCAAAATCCTGCGGCATGGCACTTGGAGAGCAAATATCAAGGGCCTTACTCAAAGGATGTCTATGTGTACATAATGAAGTTGTAAGTTCAAGCAGATCAGAAAAGACAACTGCTTGTTGATTTTGATTACCTAACTTGTTTGTAATAATAATTTCTAGTTATTAATAAATTAATGTTAAATGCAGACAACTTATTTTTCTTTTCTCTTAGTGCCCAGTCAGTTCAACCCTGCCAAAAATATAATGCAATCATTGACTTGACTGTCTATCCTATATATTAAAATCCATTTGCTTGCACTTAGAAACATATCTATTCTGCTTCACTTTGAGGCTTTTGGGAACGTAATTGCAATACAGTTAACAAAAACTAGAAAATTTAAATAAATGTATTATTTAAACAAAACAGAATTTAATGCTTTAATGCTTAGCACTCGGTGCCTTTTTTGGCCCTGAAAACTAATGACTGTCCAACAGGGTCCTTAAATAGAAATATTACTTGGGAGAAATAGCACAATGTTAGGAGGATAACATTCATATTAAAAGCAAACAAATAACACGACCAAAAAAAAAAAATACACTCCATTTGGCACTTCAACTTGCAGCTAATTTAATGAATACAGGTTTTCAATCTTCCCTTCATGCCAAAGGGTGAAATTCTCTTGCAGTATATAGTAGAACTGGTGGGAGATGAAATGTCTGCCACAGTGCTGGTGCCTATAGATTGGGATTCTGGATCAAAATTAGGATTGTCTGAGGAATTTATATTGAAGATCTCTATTTTGTAAATGTTCTATTAAAACCAGGATTTTTCAATTCAAACCATTCAGCTGGCATGAGGAGGAGGGTTTCCTACTCACTCTCCCTTTTGAAGTGTTTTTTGTTCCAAAGTTTGTTCTTTTTTTGTTGCTTTTGATGTCTAGATTTGTGGCTCTCCATTCCTGAGAAAACAGACTTTTTTTTTCTCCTGCTGGAGAACTCAATGAAGCCTAGAATCCAACCAGTCTGGCCAGGAAAATAGGTCTACTTCTATTTCAGTGTACTTGACCATGTTCCTTACATGCTATAGTTTTAGAGAAAAACCAACAATTTTGAAAGCAAATCTTCTGTAACCTGCAATACCATTGGTATCTGTTACACAAATATTTGAAAACTGAAAAACAAGTATTTTTCTGTGTATTGGCATTTCTGGAAATGAGTGCTCCTTTTCATAAAAGTCAATGTCCTGGACAAGGCCCAATAAGCAAAATATTTGTTTCCCGGAAGAGGGGAGCTTTCCTTCTTTAAGTGTGATTTAAGGCTACCTTGCATTCTAAGTGGTCAGTGATGTGGTTCTTGAAATGGTCAAAAAAAAAAAAAAGGAAGTGGGAGTAAAACTGGAGAGAAGAAACAGACACATGGTACTTGTCAAGACACATAAACCTACTAGGCGGCCTAAGAACATCAGCTAAGGCTCTGTGTTCAATGTTTGCATCAGCCATTCATTCTCTATAAATTATGAGATGTCGGAAATATTTCACTGTAATTTATTTCTTCTTTTGGCAAGATTTTTTTTGAACAGTACACAGGTATCTTCCTGGGTTATGTGCGAAGACAAGATCTGTATTTGAAGATATGTGCAAGAGATGATTCAAAAAAGATTAGCTTTTTTTTTTTTTTCCAGATAGAAATTAAAGGGTAAGGGGCAATGGAGACATGGCCATGATATCCATGGTAACACTATAATATAGACAGTTTGATGATAATTAGGGCAACAGAAGGAATTTTAGAAATGAACGTGAAATATCTATAAAACCCAAACATACATGCAATATGTGTTGTGGTATCATATCGCTGCTATTGCAAGTCACTGGTTTTACCAGAATTAAACTTTGGAAAAGGAGAAAAATCTTTGTTCAGATAGTGAGGTAAATAATAAGTCCCATAATAAATAGAAGGAGGTTGTAACACTAAATGAGAAGAGTGCATTCTGATCTCTTTACATTATTTTTTGCATCTTTACCATTGGTCATTCTGTAAAAGTAATGCTCACATTTTAAAATTCTGACTTACTCTGTAAATTGCTTCTTCGGGAAAGTAGAAGCAAGAAATACTTCATACAAATAATGGAAGATAAACATGATGATAATTTAAAGTTCATGTTTCAGTGTTTACTTCTTTTGAGAATTTATTTGCAAAAACTGAGCCTGTGGCAACTTTTTTTGAGACAGAATTATTAAACCTTGAAAACAGGGATGGAAGTGCAGAACAGCTGGAAACAGAGGCATCATAGCTTTAATAGTGGAGGAAGATGTACCAATGGAATATATTGTAAGTATGTAAAACCCGTCGGGAACCACACGGTGTTCCACTGCTACACATCTAAAGCAATAATTGCTCTTTGGCAAGCATTCAGCAGGTAGCTGCTCTAGGCAGCAGGGTGCATACTCTACAGCTTGCCTAAGGTGGAAGGGCTGCTGAGCATTTGACAATAGGAATAGTCTTGCGACAAGGAAACTTCCAAGGATTGTAAACTATGCTTTGGATGTTTATCCGTAGTATCCAGATGTGTGTTTTTTCTGATTAAGCTTGCCACCAGTAAAATTTCTTTGAATGATATCCGTGCTTCCTGCCAGACCTGATTACTGCCAAAACAGCCTCTTCTACAATGTTTTATTCCTTGCCTCTTCCTTTCATGCTTTGGTCCATCTGTCAAAAAACACCCTGCCTCAGACAACATTGTATTGGCTCTGGTGGGCACTGCTGTTGTTGATGTTGCCTCCTGCGGATGGCAATACTTGCGTACGGCCCCAACTAGTTTTGGAATGGGAGAAAGGTTTTCTTAATCATTAGGCACAGAATTGCAAAGGTTCCCTTTTCTACTTAAACAAAAAGGTGTGGCAAGCCAAAGAAAAGATTAACAGGTAGTTTATCTTAAACAAAAATGTTCCTTTAAATAGTACAGCTTCGAGGAGAGCCTATGTTCATATGTTTACTATATAGCTATGCAGAAGACAAAGACACTTGACAGACAACAGGAAAATTGTTCATACAAGATTAGCTGGTCTCATTTGATTAATAAAGCAGGTCTTTTTGCAAAGAGAAAGTGTTTAATATATAGCTATGAAAGTTTTGTGGTTAGGCTAGATTAACTGAGATTTCTGAGTTTCCTGTCTGATGGAAGCAGGGAGGCACAGCTGGAGCCTTATCTTGGGTCAGATCCAATGTAATTCCCACAGGGCGCCTGGATAACGGTTTTTGATCCATTGCCTCCGACCATAGCTTAATTTCAGAATTCATTGTAGCACACAAAAGGGCAAGACCAGTTGAGCTAACTTGATTGGCATGCCACACGCACAAGCTTTGCACCACATCAGTTCAATTAACTGTTCATTCCTATATATCACAAAAACCCAAACAAAAATGTCTCTCTTCTGTATTTCAGAGCCATGTTGATTAATTGCAGTTTTACATCCAGCTTTCAGAATTAGTCAATAGGTTGTAAAACATTAGTACCTGACTTACAGAAAGAAAATGAGATATTTCTGAGTATGAGGGTTGGATGTGCACAACTGAGATCAGAATTTGACTTACACAATATAAAGCTTTTCAAATCTTTAGCAGATCATGGATGTAAACAAATGAAATAAGTTTGAATCTACAAACGGTTCTTGAGAAAGTAATGGATAATGTTGGTGAAAATTTATACAGTTGTTAAAATGTGCTTCCATGTGAAAGGAAGGAAATTAAACTCTTCAAGCCCCAGGAGGCGTGCATCTAAATTTTGGTGGGATTGCCTCTGAGAGGCCTTTCTATCCCTCTCTCTTGCTCTCGCTCTTTTGTCTAATACCAAACCGGCCAAGTGTTTTTATACTAGTCTTGGCTTGGGTGGGGGACAAGAGGGAAGAGGCCTATTTTACATTTGGGTAAAAAACTTCTGCTGGTCTGGGGGGCTCACCTGGCCCTAAAACTTTGTCAGCTGAAATCCACCAATCAATGGCCCTATGAAAGTGGTGGCAAGCAGGCTGGCTTGTTATGTGATCATTCCATTGATGAAGGCCAGAATAGGTGGTGACTTCATTAGCTCTTGTGAGGGAAGCAGGGAACTGCCTGATTTACTGTACATACCAAACCTGTTACTCACGTCAAATAAAATTGTGTAATCACTGTATTATTTCTAAGGTAACCTATCATATTCAAATATGTGAGGTGCTAATTAAATACACCTAATAGAAGAGATATAGAAGATTCTGGAAACTGAGATCTGTAAAACCTTTTATCCAAAAGGTTTAAACTATAAAAAAGAGAGAGAGATTTATTTTCCCATGTCCCAAAGAAAACAAGGCTTCTACAACAGGAAAGCCTGCAAAGCAATTCTGAGAGAAAAGTGTTTCATTTTATCATAATCCATCAATGATTTCTGATGGTTGCTGAGTAGTCTGTCAAGTCAAGTACTTTTGAGATGCATAGACAAGTGCAGACAAATTCACTTTTCTTTGTGTTGCTATTTTAGATACACAGGCTTCCATGTGCAAATTGACTTATCCTGAACAGCAGAACTAAAGCCCTGCATGAGGTGACTAGGAACTCTGTATAGTACAGAATTTAAAGAACTACCAAAGTCAGTAAGATAGTTTTCTTAAAGTAATCAACAGATGCTGATGAAGACAGCTGGGCTTTCTGAGTTTCACTCACGTCTATCTTGCCTTCCCCTGGGATTCATATTGACCTGTTATTTGTAGTTAGAGGCTTAAGTACTGGAGAGTTGTAACCTTCTGTCCCTCTTTACAAAACACATGGAAGAAGTAGGAAATACTTGATCCAATTCTCCCTCATTGCATCTCTACCCATGTATACCTTGTTCTAAGGAAGTTCACTAACTGAAATAGAGCAAGGTCAACAACTGGGGCTAAGACAGAGCCTCTTTTGAATGACGTTCAGCAGAGCCAGCAGCTGGTAGATCACTGAGAGATGTTTGTGAGAGCCAGCTGTTTCCAGCTGCTGACTGCTGCTGTCTTGCTTCTTGGGAGAAAGCATCTTCCCACAGCACATAGAGAGAGAAAATTGTGATGTGCCAAACCACTCTAGGAAGATTGTTGAATTGAGCCAATATGTGTGAGGGATAGGGAGAATATTCTCTGTCCCTCCCATTGAAGCTGTTTCTCCTTGCACGAATAGGTTCAGGCCTCCTGGTCTGTGTCCCCTGCATCCCCCATGGGTACAAACGGGATCCAGATCATGCTGCAAGCACAGGCCAAAATTTCTGTCCTGACAAATTAGCTAGACTGCATGATAAGGAGCTCATGCTGGCTGTGTGCTGTTGTCCCATCTTGGCTCTGGGTGTGCATGACCAGATGGTCCCTGATACAGCTTAGAGCCTCCGAGTGCAAAGCTAGCCTGAACAAACTCAGACCTCTTGGACATCTTTACCATGATGTTAGCATAAAAGTTAGGATGTTTACTTGAGGGGATAGGAAAGGCAAGGGAAGATGAAAGTACTGTTGTCCAGTTAAAGTATCAATCTGTAAAATATCTGCATAACAGAATGCATAGGTATTTCTCTCCTGCACACAGAGAAGAGAAGACAGTAAAAGTTTATGTACTATCTGCTTTTGAAGGGAAAAGATGACAGTTGTTACTTTGGTGGTAAACAAATTGTCCATCCAAAGATGTTCTGTACGATGCAGTTTACAAAGCATGCCCATTTACAAGTGGTTTATTAGTTTGCCAACTGCTTGGGGGCTGTGTGTTACATAGAGGACAGAGATCCTGCAGCTCAACATGGGAATGAAGCCCTCTGGTTTCACTACTGCTTTGTAATTAATTCCAAAGCTATTCAGACAGCAGGACTGCCCAAAGGTAAAAGGTCAAATAATCAAATTGCCAGCATTCTGAGAGCAGGAAACATGGTCTTTTATGTCCTTTTCCCACTCTTTCAAAGGTGACAACCAATGTGAAGAAAGAGACAGCAAAAGGGACTGGATGCTGGTGGTGAGCTCATGTGAAAACCTTATGAGCAACATTTCCATCTTTTGCCTCATTGTCAGACATCTGAAAAATGGGACAGAATTGAAAGAAGTCTGATGAACAAGATAGATAGGAGGATCTGCAGACATCTCATGAATGAGATGAGCAGGAGGTTATGTCGTCTGAACAAGCACACTGACAGCATGGGACCGTCTGGGCACAGAACTCATGGTAGGGAACTGAGTGTCTGAAAAGATCTGGTACACTGGACGATGCAGAAAGGAAATGGAAGATGCAGGGGTAAAGCAGAAATAGAGGGCATGTACTGCCATAAGAAAGCAGGAAGAGCTGTGGCATTGTTGCGGTTTAACCCCAGGTGGCAACTAGGACCACCAAGCTGCTCGCTAAGAGCTTCTCAATAAAGATAAAAAATGTAAAAAGTTACATTTATGTCATGACAGTCTCAAATGGGGATATTAAGAGATAACATGAAAAACTGAACTAATTGGTTCAAAGCTGTGTAAAACCAAAGCTTGATATGGGAATTCGCTTTACCTCCTCTGGGCTGGAAGTCAATGTGATTGCCATCTATTATTAGGGAGGTACTACCGAGAATTATGCAATTATGGAAAACACTCATTTCTGAGAAGAAAATGATACTAGTAATGGTAGGATGTTTGTGAAGGAAATTAATATCTTCATCAGTTATACAGCTGGGAATAAATTAAGCTATATAAGATTTCTTGGAAAGTAGTGAAGACACTACATAGAAATGGTATGTACAAAGTAATTTTGGATTGGGCCCTAGCAAGCCAACTGAGTTTAAATAGAAAGGAAAAACAGAAGTAATTAAATACAACCCACCCACCCCACCCTCCAAATCCAAAAGTATCTAAGATTCAAAAGCCAATAATTAAATATTTAACATTCAATATTTGAAATCATTTACTATAAACAATTTAACATTTAATGTTTTTTTTTTTTAAAATAAGCTCTGGTAAACTGTAAGCACTAGTTAATGAAATCAACTAGAACATAAGGATCAGGGAGCTGTATGGGATAAGTCACAGCTTGTATACCAGTGACTTAAAAATAAATAAAAAAAAAACCCAAACAGTTCTATTTGAAGTTATACTTAAAGCACAGAAAAACTTTGGTAAGGAAAAGTTCTTGATAGAACTGGCTTAAAAGATGATGCTGAAAAGAATTTAGGAATAAGAGAAGATCCTATTAAACTAAGGGGGGCGGGGGAGAACATACCGCTCAATAAAGAAAGCTTCTTTTTAGGGAAATAAAAGTTAGGAAAGAAATTTGCAGAAAAGTAAGTTTAATTGTCCCTTTGAAAGCCTAAGATCTTTCATAAGAAAGACTTGGAGATGAACAAATTTGCTTTTTGTCATCATCCCTAGCAGGAAATTTGCAAAGGATAGTCTTGTAAAGAGAAAATTATGTATAAACTGAGGAAGAATATGTATTAGGATAGACGTTAGCAGCCGTCAAATCATCAAAGGATTGAGATGCTGAAACAACCTCCCCATAGGACAACAAGAGCACTTGGACCTGCTCTATCTGTGATTCCATAAATATCTAATTTTCTTAATTTGAAGTAAAGTAGCTGTAAGAGGTACACAGAAAGTCACCTTTCTCTAGAGGACCTGAACTAGAGCACTTCTGAAAGATATAGTTTTAATGCTTTTTTGGAAGAGAAGGAAAGTGAACCAAGCATCATATCTGAGAGAAAAAGTTCCTCCATGAAAATATTAATTACAGATGTTTTGGCTCAGGAGTATAAAGGAGAGAATGGAAGACAGATGCACTAATACCATGCTTATCCATCTTTCTCTTTTTCTTAAATGCTGTGTAGACATCAATGAATATCTGTTCTCAGGAAGCACATTGGTCTTTATTTTGGGACTAGAATTGAGAGAGACTGTAGCTGCACAGTTGGTTGAGTTTTCTTTGGGCAGAATTCCAGTCAGCTAGGGAAAACTAGTTTCTCAAATATAAAGCAGATACGGATTTTGGTATCAAATTTTTCATTCTTCCAGTTGCAGCCTACCCCTGAAGTAATGTAAAATACGAGTCAGGACAGTGTACTAAATCCTTCAATAGATCTAGTTTGCAGTTTTGAGAATGTTTGCCTTTATAAGTTATATCAGTTTACTAAGAATCAATCTGCCTCTGATTTTGACTGGGTTTACTTTAGATGTTGGGTTTTGATTTTTTTTTAAATAAAAAATGTCTGATTTCCATCACCAAATCTGCTTTTTAGGATAGGAAAGAAACCTCAAATTAGTATTGAGGGCTTGTTAAAACTATTGGACTGATTGATTAGTAAAATGATAACAAAACCTGACACAAATCAAGCAAAAAAAGTTCTGGGGAGTTCATTAGTTTTCCTGTGAGAGATTCACAGAGCTAAGAACCAAAAATTTGACTCTCTGCCAAGAAACACTGGAAAGGGAGAGATTTTTTCCAAGTCAGGAAAGGGTAGCTCAGGCTAAGAAGGCTATCGCATCTCAGTGTACTAAACACAGTCCTGGCAGATCACTCAAAAAATGCCTAAGGCCCCAGTCCAACAAAGCACTTAAGTGTGTGGGTACACTCTTTGACAATGGTTGACTAGTCATCTACTTAAAATTATGAGTCAATAACTGGAAAGTATTTCCCAAGGACAATAATCTGAAAATCTTACCCAAAACTAGACTGAAGGCAAAAGCACAGACAACTGTGGCTGAACAACACGTATTCTAGTTACTGTACTTTGTGGTAACATTTTAAAATCTAAAATGTTTTTATATAATCCATTCTTGTTCTTAGCAGAGGAAAATACATCAATGGCTATACTCATTATTAAAAATCTTTCTTATATTGTGAAAGGAGAAAAAAGTTTTGTAAAAAAAAAATAATACATATAGTGTCAGGGATATTTTTATAGCAGTAAACAAACCCACTGGCTACTGACTGTGACATCAGTTTCAGCAGATACAGCAGGAGAAATCAAAGCAAGTTTAAATGAAAGCTTTAAGGATTCTTTCAACTGAAAATAAATGAAGGACAAGCAGAGCATATGCAATAACAAATACTTCAAAACTGCTGACAGCAGGGCTGGACTGCTAAGGTGAAGAATGCTCAGGAAGCTATACAATATAAACAAACACATGTTTTAAGTATCCAAGTGAGACCACACTTTGAGAGCAATGTCCTGTCATTTCAGTCTCTGGCTGCCTGTATCTAGTATTGTCTCAGTATTGGTGGCATTCAAGTCCCAAAGACATGAAGACCTCAAAAGAAAATACAAGTGGCTTTCACTAGGACCCCTGGTCAGCAATATTTCTTTTAGTGAGTATTCTTTTTAAATCAATTGGTGAGAATGCAAGCCCAAATTCAGTAATTACTGCCCCCATTCAGAAGATTATTACTGCATGGCTAAGATATCGAACTGAAGATCTACATTAGAAATGTGTCATAAGGAATCCCAGCAAAAGCATAATTTGACTGACCGGGGAGACAGGAAACCCTAAATTGTAGAAATGCAAAGGCTGAATAAAGTAAGGTTATAAAGAGTCTTGTGTTGCAAGATATATGTTAACACATTTTAAAATTCATAGTACTTTAAGAACCCCTACTTAGGTTAACATTATGAAGCATTATAAGAAAATCCCAATATGAAAAGAGAGAATAAATGATGAGGAGACACATACAGACACACAGATTTCAATTACATCAGAACACAGTTGAAGAAAGAATCCCTATAAGGTGAACACTGAGCAGGGCCATAGTACCTGAGGTTATTTTTGTCGAAAAAAGGTGACAAAATACCTTCCTAGCCATCAACTGAACAGAACTGAAAGCAATTCTGGTATTCTGGTGTTTAATTATTTAAAACAGAGTCTCAAAAAGCCATACAGATTAAATCCAGTACATAGCAACTGGAATATAAGATATCCTTGATATTTATAACTCTTTCCAGTGAAAATCCAGAAAAAGTAGATTTCCTCATGAAGAAAGCATAAGGGAATCTTATTTATCTTGTCTTGTCTTGTCTTGTCTTGTCTTGTCTTGTCTTGTCTTGTCTTGTCTTCTCTTCTCTTCTCTTCTCTTCTCTTCTCTTCTCGCCTTGTTTTTTTCTTCCCCTTATATAGAGCATACTTTAAATTCAGAGAACTTAGACAAGCACAAATCAAGACTGACAATGTAATGGTGGGACTGATGTGAATGATATTCCTTTAATTGATGCCCTCTAGAGGTGTCTCAAATAGAGAAGAGAAAAAAGGAGGGTAATCAATATCATTAATACAACTTGAAACCCTCTGTCCTGAGAAATTTAAAAAGAACATGACAGATTTACTCAGGAGTGTTTAATTTTTCCAATTAACATGAGTTGTCCTCATATTAACCCAAACCATATGTATTTTGTCCAATTTTAGAAAGTGCTTAAGGGAATGGTGTTGTAGCTGTAAAGATCTATAGACAAAAGCAAGACAAGATTAGGAGAAATAGAGAATACATTTTATAAAGCTAACTAATATAGCCTGAACAACTGGAAGATACATTAAGTGCAAAAGCTTTTCCTGATGTCACGATATATGTCTTAAATCCTATATTCACTTTTGGGTACTTACATTCCTGAAGCAGAGTTTTGGAAATAGACAGTGAGATGATCTAATGCCAGTGTTATGTCAGAATAAATCAGTATAACATCTTGCTCTTAATTACCGTCTTGCAGAAGCAGACTTTGAAACATAAGGAAATACAATGTGTGAGGAATAATAAACAGGAAACACTAACAATACCACAACTAAATAAAAATTCTGAATTAGAAAAGCAAAAAGGTGATCAAAGACAGTGATTACCTATGCACCCTGTTAATATACTTGTGAATTATTTTGCAACTTTGCAACATAGCTAGCATATACTGGTTTAGGACTGCTCTATTTCAGTAAACACATGTAATATGTGTCTTATTCCAAATAATTTCTAAAGTGAAATAACTATTCTTTTTTTGACATACAGAAATATTTGCACTGACATCTTATTTTGATTCAACGCCACTATGTAAAACACCCAAAGAATTAGGACACAAATTATGTTCTTTTCAGTTTTCGCTCTCTGGTATGTCCATCTACTTACTTAGATATTGATCTGGGTTTACAACATGCACCCATCTTTTACACTTTAGATAAATGGCAGCTAAATTCCATCTAGGTTTCACTGCACACGATCCTGAAAGAAAGGAAGTCAAATGTATGTTGACTATTTTAGTCATCACTTAGTAAACTTAATCGTCGAAGCAGATATCCTTCCTGCCCTATTCTGTTTGCCTGTCAGCCAAGCAGGCCCTATCTTAGATCAAGAAAGCAAAAGAAAGAACATGGAAAGTTTCTAAAGCAACAATATTTTCTTCTTTGTTGGAAAATGAATAGATTTATTTACATTACTGAGCCCAGGAAGGGCTTCAAATTCCTAATACCCTGTGTTCATATCGAGGTAAGATATTGGCATGTCAGTCACCTTTCTGTTCTGTGTTTAGGTTCTTTTTTATAGAAAGGAGGCCTGGGTATGTGAGCTTTCAGAGATCCCTGACATAGTCCGACAGATATCTGAACTGGAAGATCAGGAGACCAGGACCTCATTTTTCACTGCAGTGAATCCCAGCAGGTAAGTCTAGACAATGCGTTTCTTTTCAATTGCATATTGTATTGTAAAGCAGGAGGGATTTGATCACTCTAGCAGTTCTACTTCATTTCCAAGCCCTCAGTCTCACTGGAAATCAAGCTGATGCAGAGGAGAAAGATCTCATTTGTTATATATTTTATTGCATTTTCCTGAAAGGAGACATAACAGCATCTAAAAAAACTATTCTGCCAAGATAATTATTTCTCAAATGTTTGAAAAATTGGTAAGCTCTCAAGGCATATCATGATTACCTAGAATTTTGCAACATGCCAATATGGGTTTATGATTAATTAGCACACTATCTGGGGACCTGAGGCCTCCATTTCATCTTCTTGCTATCCCAGGTTGAGGTTCCCAGAATGGTTGTAAGCAAAATTATTGAATCACATGTATCTTCATTCCCATGTTGATATGAGACACTTTTTGAAAGGTTATGGTCTTTGATATGATATGATATGGTCTATGATACTTGCCTATCTTTATGTTTTGCTCAGATATTTGTTTTACTTCTTTACATGGTGACCTCTTAACCACCAATGTGCTAGATGTTGATTTCCATATAGCTACATGCATCAAAGTGAAGTAATTTAAAAACTACATTCCCGTGGTATCATGGATTCATCTTGATTTCCCATGTGGATTTTTTTGCTGGTTTGGTTTTTTGGGTTGGGTTTTTTTTTTTGTTTTTTTTGTTTGGTTTGGTTTGGTTTTCCCTTTCCTTATAATCTAGTTCAGCATTTTCAAGGTTTGCCATACTTTGCAAGCAAATCAAATAATTATTCAATTTAACTTGAAAGATGCTAAACATCTCTACATGTGGTAACTTAATTTTAGGTTCTTATTCCCCAAGTTGGAATCTGGAATCCTTACAGGATATGGGGGCACCACTAAGAATTTAGTTCACAGCATTTTATTCTTTGGACCCATATTAGACAATGTGTTGTTCTACCCTTATACACATCACTTGGAGTAAGGAGGAGTCAACTGAGATTGGGATGTAAACCAGAATACACAGCTCTCTGATTCTAGGATTATGTTCTTCCAAACACCATATTCTTCACCAAAAGCTTCAATTACATAGTTGGAAACTGTTCACAATACTGGCAGAAATTTTTTCCTTAACTTCATTTTTGGAAGCAACTGAGCCATTTTCAGCAATACCCTTTAAGAATTAAAAGGAGCAAAATAAAAACATAAATCCTGAATCAGAAGCTAAGGACAAGCATGGAAAATTTCAACCCAAGCAATTAGTTCAGCGAAGTTTTAATATCTGCAAATTGAGACTTTCAGTGTTTCCAATGAGTTAGAGAATCTTAATTTAGATAGATATTATGGCTGGATATGCCTACAACACAATCCCCCCCTCCTGTCTCCCCAAAAATGCAACGGCTGCAGTTACTGGATTACTAAGCTGGTGATTTCATGCATAAACTCTTTCAGAGTCTTTTTGCAGTTAATGTAGAAACAATTCAGTGTCTGAGTGTTCTAATCTAATGGAATTAAATAATCAGACACTAGCAAGTTCAGGCAGTTTAGGCCGTTCACTTTTGAACTACTGTGCAAATAAATCTTTCAAAGTTTAACTTGATTTAAACAATCCAGTGGTTGCTGGTTCTATTCTTATTCACCTTGTATGTTCAGTTCTCTTTTTCTTATAATTCTTTCCAACATTTTCAGTGCTTGTCTTTAATGTACTATTCTTACACTAAGATCTGCCAACTACTGTCCTGTGATTTGAAAATGTGTGCCAAACATAATGACTGTTTTATTCCTTTCCTGAACTAAAAACTAGGAAGATAATCTCAATGCTATAATATCATAATAAAAAGTAGTGTCCAAAAAAAAGTATCTTGTTGCCTTATATCTAAGACTTCTCATGTTTCTGCATCATCTTAATTTTTCTTCACTGAAGAGTCATTGTCAAGGTTTGAATGTGCCAAGTGCCATGTTTATTTATCAGCTGAGATCAGAGGCTAAAATCTTTCCTAATTTTCAACCACCTAATCTCACCAAAGTCAATAGGATTATACCAACACAAAACAAAGCAGTATTTATTCACTTGTCTCTATTCTCTATCAGCCTGTTATAACAGCAATAATTCTTTTGATGAGTTCTGCGTGTCTTGCCTGTTGTATCTTGTAATCTTGCTTATTATCTTTCTCAGCATGTCTTTCAGACTAGTACAAAAGTAGAGGGAAAGGTTAAATAGGAAGTGCTGTATAAATATCCATCATCAGCCAAGCATGCTTGAGTTCAACAGACATTGTTTCTCCCTTGCTGTGCTAGATACAGACTTTGGCAGTCTTGAAAACGGGGAGCTTTGCATTTTTAAGAGAAGCATAGCAAGTCCTAGAAAACAATCAATCAAAAAAATTCATTTTTAAAATACATATTTTTGAATGTACAGTGTGATCCTTCCCAGCTCATTTGTACTATTATTAAGTCAAGGAAAATCAAGCTGGATGTTTTTAAAAGTCGCTTTTCTTTATGTAGATTGTAAATCTCATCCAAGTATCATTAACAGATGCTAGTTACTGCTAGCTACTGCTAGTGTCTTCTCTGGATCATGCTGGCAGAATAGAAGATAAAAGAGTCCAGAGCTAAGTTTTCCTGAGACGATCAAAGCATTGCAAAATTTGCTGTTTCACTGTAGCATTTGCAGCTGGGTCATCGATTTCCAAAGCATTTCATGCTGGCTGAGAGGAATAAAGAGCGGCTATTCAAAGATGTGCTGGAAGATACTCTGTTGCCAGGACAAACAATAACTGAGCCCCTGAGTGAGGTGGAATATCTAGGTGCTTCCAAAGTCATCAGAAATGGTCCCTCCACTAGCTTGAGTCAAATGTGGTATTCCAGCATGTCGGAGCACTGGCTGGTCTTCCTCAAATCTGAGATTTCCTTCTGCGGGACTGTATAGTACTTCATGTTTTGCAGTAAAGGAAAAGGACAGGTTTTTTCTTATCAAGCCAAATAAGTTTGGACAAACTTTATTTTAATTTCTTTGGTGTATCTCTACGATTTTTCTTCCTTGTTTATCCATACAAAAAGGGCAGAATGTACATAAACAAAAATGTATGTATGTACATCTGTATGCGAAGATAATGTATGTGTAAAACCACAGAAAATATACACAAGCACAAAGACACACACACATATATCTATCCAAAGAAAGAGAGAGTGTCATACAAACATATGTACACATACTAGGATCTGCATCTTTGGAGAAAATGAATGTAAGTGTAGAATGTTACCCTTAATTTTTAACTTGATATAATGGCTTAATCCTGAGGTTTCTACCTGGGCATTTGGTCTGGGTGAAGACTGAAAGAAGGTTATGATACAGACAGCCATGCTGAATAGCATGACATAGGATTACTTGAGGAGTAAGTCACCCTGACCCAGGCTCTTACAAACTGGCTGTAAGCAACAGCTTCTCACCTCCTCCTTTTTTTCCCGAGGGCACTTAGACATCTATAATGATGGGGGTGGCACAATCCGTTAGGATCTTGTTGAATAGGAGACAGACCTTAGCCATTTTGTTTTCCCATACCCAGGACCAGATTTTCATATTTCAGGGTATATTTAGTAATACCTTGCTTCATGTGTAGGTTTATCATCTTCAACTGCATTTTACAGAAAGGTCATAGCAAGGATGGCAAAAGCTAGGATGTTGTCAGTATAAGAAATTACTCTGAGCTACATTGTGCTCTCAGGGATGGTCTGACATCTCTAATTGCCACTAATTTTTGTTTTCCTCAGCTTGGTGGAAACCAATACAGTGTCAGGAAGCACAATTTTACTCTTCAGGAATTGAATTTGGCTGATGGGCTACAACATCCAGTAAGAAGAAATCTGTAATGAGGAAGGCCTCAAGCCAATCTCTGCTGAGTAGGTCTCCCACGATCAAGTAGTTTCACTGCCTGTATTTTTGTATGCCATGTACTTGTTACCCTGTTTTATATGAGGTTAATCAGAGAGAGAAAAAAAGAAGTCTTCTGATCCCCTTAACTAAAAACTATTAAGCCTTTCAGCATTTGCTTTATGTGATTATGCAAAAAGACCCTATTTCTCTTTTTTGTTGTCATTTTTTTATGAGCTGGGAATATTCCTCAGATTCACTGACGTGTTGCATGAATCACCAGGACTATTTTTATTCTAATAATAGTTCTTTTCTAAAAGTTCAACTTGGTAAGCTGAAAACTCTTAAACTTTGTCCAGCAGTTTACGAATAGAACTGAAGGCTGTAAGGGGAAACCGTAACAGGATAAATTTTCTTTTAAAGGCTTGGCACCATATAGCCAAAATACATTCAAAATGAATTCTGAAATACTAAAAAAGTCACAATGAAGAAAACTCAAAACTCAGTCCCCCAAACCTTTTTTCTGCAGATAATTTTGATGCTCTGGGGTCATGTATCCAGAGTTTCACCTCATGTCTCCTCTCCTTTTAATCCCTTACATGGCTTTCTCTTGACAGAGCAAGAAATCATTTATATGAGTTAAAACACTGTGATTGATGGAACAGCATGACATATAGCAAAAGTTCATGGGGCCAAGCGGACCTTTGTTGTAAGTGTGTGTCTTACAGTGCTTCCCAGGGTATGCAAAATATTCATTAATGAGGGGGGAAAGGAATTTTCTTGAGACACTTGCTTTTCTCATTATTGTTAACTTTGTAACCATTATTAAGCATAATTGTGTGTTCAATGTGCTGAGGTGACTAGGGTATAGATTAATGTTTCTTTTGTTGCGCAAGGTTATGAGGAATGCTGGGGCACGGTCTTTGGGGGCAAGTCTTCAAGTCATCCAGAATACAAGGAAAAATCTGCTTAAATTCCTCTGGCTTTAGAAAGTTGCTACAAATTCAGTTCAGAAAGTTCCTCCTGTATAGTCTAGAGAATGTGCAATTAATTCATAGCTTGTGAAAAGCAGTGAAAACTATTGTAAAAGACAATTTGCCTGAATATTCTCTTTCTTACCAACTCTGCCTTTTATAAAGATAACACTTCTTCACCAGAATGATTATTAGACTGTACAGCTTTCATGCTATCAACAGGAATGAATACATTGTGCCTTGCACCAGCAGGTACTGGTTCATTATGACCTCAGTAATAAAGGCACTTTGTAAAGTATTGCTTAGAATGGCATCTATTAGAGCTAGCACTATAAAGAGAGGGTGCTATAGATAACCTTGCCCCCCCTTCAGGCACTGGAAACTCTGACTTGTGCGGTACCAAATGGGCCTTAAATCAGGGCACAGCACACTGTATAGAGCTCATCCATGCTAGGGTTGCCCCAGTTTGGGCATTTGAAATGTTTTTTTAAGAGAAAACAACTCTATTTATAATTTCTACTGTCAAACAAAGAAGATATTCACGTGTGAAATAGTTGCTGCACTGTTAGATAAAGGCAAAGTCTCACCTGTGGTGTAACCACCGGCACCGAGTGGGAGCTGCCTGCAGACGCCTCTCTTAGAATTACTGGCAAAATTTACCCTATGGCCAAGGGGTGAGAGCAGCACAAGATGGGTCTGGAGGCCATGCTGTGTGTCCAGCACACCACTGGACAGGCCTGCACCTGCCCAGGTTCACTGTCATGTGGGTCCACCATCTACAATGTCCTTCTGGTCAGCATCACCTACATAACAGTTGTAAATATACACTTACATATGCTTCTGGAAAGCATTCACAAGACTATACGAAAGCATGTGTATTGAACAGTTTAGGTACATACAAAAAACTCATTATATTCTAACAGATTTTTTTTTCCCCATTTACTCACAGGGCAAAGTCAGATGAACTGTCAGGGCAAGCTTAACAGTTTACTGCTGTTGGAAGGGGTGCTTCTGCGTCCCCTCACTTCATTCCAGATCACTGCTTATTTCCTTCTTGCTCGTGGGCCTTCTGCTTGTTACCTGCATGAGCCAGTTCAGCTCACTAACCAGGCAGAAAACTACATACTCTCCACTCCACCCTGATTAGTTCTTTAGCAAGTTAATGAGTTGAACTCACTGAGAGGGAGCCCCCATTAACAAAAGAGCTGGTGTAAGGGATCCAGGAGAAATTTACTGCTGGAACAGGGAAAAGAGGCTGTGGGGTGGTTTTGGTTTTTTTTATTACCAGTAACATACTAGTTCAGTTCACCTCCCCTTGCCTGACTACATTGTCTGAAATCTTCTTGTCCACACACACACCATATTGCGTTACACACATGAGACTTAAAGATAATTAGATATACATTTTAATTATATCAATGTTGCAGGTTACAATACTTTACTAAGAATGTACTATGATAACATGCCTGTTACTGTTTTTTAATAACTATGTACATTTATTTATGTACATACACCTTCTATGGATACTGTAATAACAGCACAGTAATACTGTAATAGTGACAATAAGACTTTTAGTCAGATTTTAAGCAAGATCCTGGCAGGATTTGTAGAAACAACTGAGCAGGCTAATATCTGTCTTGCGTGAAGAAACTTCAACAAGGTGTTAGCTTTTTAAAGGAAGACAGCTAGAAGACAGTTAACCTCCATTTTGTATAAAAAAAGGCCACTTGTATCAAATATCCAAGTCCCAATTGCCATATTTTTCTTTGCTTTTAAAATAGTCATATTTTCAATTTTGTTAAAAGCCCCCAGGCCCACTTTAAAAAAAAAATCAATTAAGAAAACATTAAGATTTTCTTTTTATAGATAGTTTGGAGTCCAAGTACTTTCCTATTGATTTTAGTGGGATATTTTGCTTGCTAGCTCTACAGGAGCTGGAGCTGCATGCATTTGTCATCTTCGACTACTAGACCTCTTTCCCCAGGTTAGTAAATAAGGGTTTAGGGGTTCCTCATTTTGTCTGTTTTTGTAATATTCCAGAGAAGCTCATAAAAGCACAGACCAGTTCTTAGCAGGCAAGTATAGTGGTTTAGTCCATTGACCATATGTGTAGAAACAAGGAAAAAGTCTAGTTTTGAGTCAGAGTCTTAATGATTTTTTAACTAACACTGGGAGTAAAGGTAGCAATGAAGCCCATGCATGTGTTATTAATTCAGGGGTTATGGACTATGCATATGATGTCAGGTGTGCTTTGAGTGATACAGAGCACCACAGGAGGTAATTAGGTGTGACAGCATCAGTTATTCTTTTAGTTTTATAATATGACTATCGATCTCATGTCCTTCCACCCTCACACCTGTCAATACTCACACTGTGGGCTGCCATCTCTGGTTCCTGGCAGCTGGGAGACATCACATATTTAAGCCTTTTTCCCACTCAGTGATCTGGCACATCAGACATGGCCAGTCTGTGAATTCTTTGATATTATGGCCAGCTGTGCTTGACGAATGGGGTCACGGAGTAGGAAAGAAGCCATACTGTGGTACTGCTGCCAATATGCTTTTCCCTTTAGGGAGGCCCCACACTCAAGGAATTGCTTAGTAGGTGGTACACAGCTGCAGTCCAATGTCACAGCATCTGTAGTACAATGTCGTAGCATCTTTCCTGTCACATCATCCCAAATGTGAGATGCATCACTCTCATCATATGAAGAATAATAGTGGGTCTTGCCTATTGGAAGAAAAGAAATATGAGAGTCTGTCTCTCAGACAAAGAACAGTTTGCTTATTCAAAAGAGAGAATAACTCTCTCTGGGTCAGAACTTCCCATGTGCAAGAGAGTGTTGAAAAATAGAAATGTCCCCAGTTACTGCCACACTGTGTCTCTATTGATTGCACTCTCTCTGTCTTACATCACCGATGAAACTCAACTTCCAACAGAAGAGGTGGGGATTCTCACAGAATGGGTGAATACTTCGGGTTGCTCTTCAGCCATGCTCAGTCAATTTAGGGCAGGTGAGATTCTAACTCAGATATTTACCAAAGTTAGTAACGTTTATGGTAACTAATTTTTCAGTCCTGGTATTATTGAATTGAATGAGCAAAACCACATTTGTAGGGAAAAAGGATACTTTTTGTGAGGCCAATAGGAAGAGCTGCAAAAATTACACAAGTTTTTAGGACGCACAAACCAATCTTCAATTTTATACATCAAGAAATGGCAACAGCTCTATCAAGCCACTATTTCTATCACACGACAATAATCCTCCACGATCTACTTCATGTGTTTCCCCACTGTGTGCTGTGGCTTCTCTTTTATTGTTTATCTTTTTCAGGAAAAATGTTGAAGGGATGATTAATGGAGTGTTAATTGTTCTCTGCGAGGACTTACACTGTATTTCATCATTCAAAATACACTACTGTCGAGTTCCAAACAATAAAAGCGAGGAAATGAGAGTACAAGCCATACATATGCTAGTACAGCTTTCGGGATATTTTCATGTTAGCTGGTACACTGAAAGACGGTGCTTATTTGAAATGCTTGAAAGATGAACACTAATTTGAAAACATATGGATAAATAAAACCCAGGTGAGGTAAAATAAATACCTGAAGTCATTGAAGTTCTTTATTTCTGCCCTGTGCAACTCTGTGAATGGTCTGGTGTGAGATGCCTTTGTATACTAAACTCTTCGAATGATAAACAGATCCTGCAATGTAGCTGCTTCTAGAAATCCCTCCATGAGATTTCCACAATAAAAATGTGGTCAAAGTGAACATATTTGTCAGGCGACCACATTTTCAGGTTACCATATCTGTCACATACTAAACAGTTAAGAATCCCTCATAGATTATCATGAAGATTACATAGATAAAAATCATAAGCGTAAAATTAGCAAACAAATCTTTATTTTACTGGTGTATAGAATTAGTATCTACCATAGTCCTAGGAAAATTTATGAAAGACAGGAATGTAGATGTTGAAAGAACCCCAAGATTTCTCAGTTTCTTGGACAAGGATCTTGACTGACAGATGTCAGACTAAACTGTTTTTAACTGTCTCCAAAGATGGGCATTTCAAAATGTTCTCAAGAAAAATAATACATTGTTCACCTCTTCTTACAGTTACAAATTTCTTTTATTATCTAGCTTACAACTTGCTTGGAGTAAGTTAACTCCGTTATTTCTCATACTAACCTCAGTGAACCTGACAAAAACTGACCACTGTCTCTATGAGGATTTCCTACACATATGATTAACTCCTGTATTTAATATTTCACCTTTTTTTTTTTCTTAAGAACAAACTTATCCTATTTCAACTTATCCCTATATGTTATCTTTCCAAAAACGCTGTCTTGCATTCTCTCCCATGTCTTTATATTTGGGCCTGGCTGCAAAGAGAGCAATTATTTCCATTATCTCCATTATGTTACTTCACACAACCCTCATGTGAATAGAATTCAAAGTGACAATGTTTTGTTTGAAATGGCATCATGTTGTTAACTTGTGCAACTCCTACTCCTCTTTCACTAGCTGTTTGCTGTACGTGTATTCAGTTTCTTAATTTTAAATATCATTCTTCCATTTGTATTTACTGATTTTTTTTTTAATTTCCACCCATCTCACCAATCTTGAAAGATCACTCTGCACTGCAGTTGGGTCCTATGTGTTTTAATCTATTTCAGTTTCCTATTTTTCACATATGCATCTATTCTCCCATTTTATAATAGATAAATCACATTTCTTTAGTTTGGACATGAGAACATCCTATGTGACTACATAAAAACTTCTGCTAAGTAAGATACCAATTCCCTCTCTTCCCATACTCTGGACCAATTCTGTGAGAAGGTAATTGATTTGCTATTACATGATTTGTTGTGGAAACTTCCAGAGAAGCTGCTTCTTATCACTGTGTTATTGTACAGATGGTCTTAGATTGATTGTTTAGTAATGAATTAAACAAAGTACCTCCCTTGATACTGGGGTTTGGCTGTTTTATGTTCCTTAACTACAGCTTTAGCATTTCTTCAGTCTTCTTGTACCTCAATTGGCCTTTATGAGCTTTTGAAGATAATCACTAAAACATGTAGGTGAACTGGCTAGTGTTTTAGGAACTTATCAGATATTGGTGACACAAATACCCTGTTAAATTCCCTGTTAGTTTTTTTTTTTTTTTCTGACTCGTATTCCTACCTCCATGTTTTTAATTAGCTGTTAGTTGTGTTAGGCATGTGGTCACAGTGAACCTCTTTGTGAAGGTCAAAGCAAAAAATGTACACATAACTCCAGTCATTTGCAATCTACACCAAAGTAGTGAGACACCTTGTTACTCTGCTTCTCAAAAAAAGATGTCAAGTAAATGTTTTTTTTTTTCTCCATATTCAAAGCAAAAAGCAAGGAATGGCAAGTTTTCCTTTCCATGGAAACTTTGTAGGACCTGCTTTGATTGATCAAGTAAAAATTGTGAAACCTTCTCAAACCAAGAGCAAGCACTTCATTTCCCAGCACCTATCAAAATCAGAAAAGGAACAAACTCTGTTTTCCTTGAATGCATGTTTCCTGCATGGTCTGAAAGATGAATGAAGACTTTGGGGGAAAAAAAAAGCCAAACAATTAATGAAGTGTTGAGTCCTTGAAGTAATGCAAATTTGTCATTGATTTATTTAACATAACTTGCAGATAATTACATGGAAATAAAGGAAGAAGTTATGATTTAAATTCACAGCCCTAAGACTGCTTTCATTTGATGGATGATTCAGCACATGTTGTGACATGTAGATTCAGACCTAAGAATAGAAGTCCTAGGACAGACTTCATTTCCCTGTGAACTTCTTTGTTTATACAAAAGGAATTCAAGATGGATACCCTGAACAACTGGTATCTCAGCAGAGAAAGAATACAAGACAGACAGCCAAACTCTGCTTGAGTGTAAAAAGTGTTCATATGACATTTGTTAGACTGTAGTTAGATTTATTTTGGAAGAGAATTATATTTTATAGGCCTCTCATTGGGAGTATGTTTTCATAAAAGGGGTAAAGGCAGACGTAATGGAAATTATAATACATAAAAAAATGTTAAGTCCAATTTTGCAGGAATTTTGCAAGCATGCAAGTATTGACTTGAATTAAGGGAAGGTTTTGAGCCAGATCTTTAGTTTCTTGTGCCTCCAAAACTTCCATTGGCAGCACTGGAAATTTTGGATTGATGAATAAAATACTATCAGATGCTTTGTTTGATCCTACCAGATCAAACATCTGATTTTGGATTCCATTTTCTTCCTTTAACATTAAAAAAAAAAAATCTGCTTAATGGTAATATATAGAAGTCATTCACCATCCAAGAATACCTCTAAATTCACGTAAGTGTTAACTGAAGACCTGACAGACACATGAATAGTGCTTGACTCCTACTTCAATGCTAAAATACTGATTTCAGACTCTTTTAAAAATTGTGTTATTGTTAAAAATGGTATTATCGTTTTCCAAGAATTACTATAATATAAAAAAGTGCTGAAGTTAGGTAAAGGAACTAAAGATATATCTAATTTGTGACTTGTTCAAGGAAAACAGCCAGGTTACAAAAGACCACATGAATAGTCTAGTTAAAAAATTTGACTACTTGTCACTTTTTTCATTAACTACTCTCACAAGCAGCTATATCCCTGCCAGATATTTAGGCACATGCTTCACCTTGAGCATTGATTTGCTGATTTAGAGCTCAAGGGCTTAAACCATAAAAGAGAAACTAAGATATAACTAAGTGCTATTTGATTAGGCTAGTAACATAACTGTAAATTTAATAAATGCTTGTGTACAAACCACACCTTTTTAGCTTGCACTGAATTTTTAAAAAGTTTTATAAAACATTTTATCACGTAAATTATGCTCTTATATCTTCAGCAATGTCCTTGTCCTTGTCATTTAATCCAACACGCTTGTTCTAATCAAATACTTTTTACTTCAAATAGTTCAGTTCTGTTTACCATGATGATAAATACACATTTTACAACAGCTTACAATTTTTGGAGTTGAGGAAATCTTTGTTTATAGTTTTTTAAAAATGTAATTATTATAATTACACTTTGTCATGTTTTAATCAATAGAGAAAACAACAATAAAGCTTTTATTCTCATTATATTCTAAAACATGGACATAACTTTATGAACAATCAGAACTTTAAGAATTCAGAAATCTCAGAGTATCCGTGTATTTTAAAAGTGAGTTAACATTTGCAAAATTCTGATTGGAGTGGTTTGTTGAAACATGGGCATATGCAGCATTTTGTAGCAATTATTTCAATAGCGTAAGTCATAAATCTTTCTAAATTTATGTACATTATCCAATAAACCATCCTTGATCACAGGAAAAGTATTGAACTTGTAAATGTATCCCAAAATACACATTAAAGAAGTGTTAAGTTTTTATTAGGAAATCATGTTTAGAAGGATAAAGAGTATATATGACACTACATGACTTCTGCTTTTTGATTTAACTTTATACTCTGTGTTCAGAGTTCCTCCTTTGCTGGAAACAAAACGAAAACCACAGTGAATATATTTTTTTGAAAATATTTTTTTATTATAAAATGTACAGTATATTGACCTTAATATTATAAAACACTGTAATGTATCAGAGTCTTGTAAAGACCAATAATTTATAAAATGAGACTGAGTTCACTGTTACTCTTTTTAGTCTCATAGTCTTGATTTAAAAATATATATAAAATATATAATGAATGATTTGACTGTAGCATCCTTAGTAGCTGGAAAGTTTGTTCATATGTTAAGGTAACTACTGTCTGCATTTATTTTTATTAAAATAGACCACTCTATTTGCTAAGTTAGTCTTTGATTTTGAAGAGGTGATAGAAGAATGAACAGAAAGGTTAGTAAACATATTCTATAAGGCTAGATTACGTAAAAGCGCTGCAGGGTATAAAGAAAATTATGTTTTACTAAAGCACTTCTATCACTGCAGCTCATTTATTAACAGTTAATACTTCTTTGGTACTTTTAAGGTGCTTGTTAAAACAAGGAATAGCTTTGGACTATTGACAAGAATAGAGTACTTTAGTTCTCAGATGCTATTGGATAGCAGGAAAAACCATACTACACTGTCTTAAAAATTTAAAGACCTTTTCCAACATGTTAGTCTCCTCAATTTCAGTATGTCTACTGCCTCCTTTTATTGCAGGGACATATTACCATATTGATTAAAAAAGCAACGCACTTTGCATGATAACAGGGTTTTTTTCTGCCCTCAGCCTTCCTGGCTTTGTTGCAAGCAGTGCTTTCCTTGTTGCACTTGCCTGGCAGTGATTTGAACACTAGTATCCAGCCAGAGGTATTTATTTTAGTGTTAGAATATGTGTATATATGTTGTTTTCGAATCACTGCCTAGTATATTTTTAGCAGTGCATTTATAGAAGCCTGCATCCCTTTGAGTAGGCTGCTGGATGACTAATGACCCCTGAGGGTGAAGGAATTTGTTTCCATACAAACGGGATTGAGCTCCTGTTGTCAGATGTGATTTGTCTGGAAGCTCCCATGTTATTTCTGCTTTAGGAATCCCAATGGCCATGCAGTTCAGTTTTACTGAATTTCCAGGCCTGGCATAGATGACGGGTGCTGGCTCACTGGTGATGCGGGGAGGATAGGCTATCACGATGACAGGCACACTCATAACAGAAGTGCCATACTCTGTGGACACCTTGCACAGGTAAGTGCCCCTGTCAAATACAGAAGCCTCACGCACTGTCAGTGAGCCATTCTCCAGCAGAGAGAAGCGACCCACAGCTTGGGGAGCATCCAGGACCATCCCATTGGGCAGCGTCCAGGAGATCTGCATCCGCTGGTTTGGCTGGGTGATGCAATGGAGTTGCAGAGTCTCTCCATTGATGATGCTCACCAGATTGTTGTACTGGTTGCTGATTTCTGGCCTGAGTCCCACCTTCAGGAAGACTACCCGTTCAACATAACCTCCTGGGTTTCTGGCTGTACAGCGGTAAGTCCCAGCATCCCCAGCGGAGAGGCTGCTGATATGTAAGATCCCATCCCTCTTGTGGTAAAATCTGTGCAGGCGGCTGCCGCTCAGCACTTCAGTACCGTTGGGAAGGATCCAGCTTGTGCTGGGCTTGGGGTTCCCCTGGACTGAGCAGTTCAGATTGATGCTGTGCCCAGCAATGGCAGTGATCCTTTCATTGACAGGGTCTCTGAAGGAGGGTTTCTCCAAATTGTCTGCGATGAGGAGCTGCACAATCAGTCTCGCTTCCCCTCCTTCATTCCGTCCGATGCATATGAGCTGCACTGCATCTGTCTGCCTCACCTCTCTGATGTCCAAAGTACCGTTGCGATGCACAGTGATCCTGTTCCCATAGTAGGGAGCTGGCAGGATTACTCCTTCTGGAAAAGCCCATAGGATCCGTGGAGCAGGGATGCCTTCAGCTTTGCAGTCAATAAGTTTCCGGCTATCCCTGATGGCTGTTTCCCTCACAGATGTTATTGCACTGAGATGACCATTGATTCTGGGAGGCTGAACGTTAACATGGATCCAGACAATTTTCCGATCTTCTCCAGCACTGTTCCGTGCTACACAAGTATAGTTACCACTGTCAGATCTTTGGGCCTTTTGGATGAGGAGGGTGCCATCCCTATAGACCTGGTATTTGTCAGACAGGGCAGGAATGGGCCTGTTGGTTGGGGAGAGCCAAGTCACCTTGGGAGTGGGTTCTCCTTTGGCTTCACATGCTACTGTCACAACATCACCATAGGGTACATTAATAATGACATACGTTTTGTTCCTGATAGTTGCAGGCTCGGCTACTACTTTGACCCGCACTTTCATCTCATCCTTCCCAATCTGGTTCTCAGCATAGCAGGTGTAGTCACCTTCCTCTCTCAGTCCAACATCATTGAAATACAGGGTTCCATTATTGAAGACCACGTATCGCTTTGTCCGGCTGCCGCTATCATCCGACTGCATGAAGGTATTAATCATGCTGCCGTCTGGGAGACCCCAGGAGATCTCAGGATTTGGCAGACCTGTGGCTACACAGTCAACTTTCAGGTCCCCTCCATACTTGACTTTGTGGTTATTCTCGTTCTTATGTTCTATTTTTGCTGGTTTCATCATCACATTCACTTTGAGGACCACGTAGTCATCCCCAATCTTATTACGGGCCACACAGAGATAGTCTCCTGCATCTTTGTCTGTAACCGAATGGACAACCAAAGTCCCATTGCTGAATACTTTGATTCTAGTCTCCAGGCTACTGTAAAAAGAGAAAAAAGAACAGCACATGAGCTGCAAAATCACATTTTAGGTACTAGTTATATAGTAAAACCTGGGGAAATAACCCAACAACTCAACAATACTGAAATAAAGGAGAGAAGCATTGCTATTGTTAGATAATTAGATGATCTGAAATGTCCAAGATTTTCTCCACCAAAAAGCAAATGGGAAAAAAAAAATTCTACTCCTTTGTAACCAAGCAATTCTACTCTGTTACATTCAATTACTATAATGGAGTATTTGACCATTAAACAACCATTAAATACCAAATGGTGGTATTTTTTACTCTTCTGACTATACGTACAGTACTCTGTAACATTCAAATAGAGGACCTCTGAATTATATATACCTAGCACATACAGGTTATGGAGTCTGACACTTGGGTCCTCAGCTGAAAACAAGTCAAGATAAGTAACTTCCTCTGGCCTCAGGTAATCTCTAGAATGACTACAAAGAAGCAAAATATTGCTACGTTTTGAAATATGGAAAAAAATATTTTCAAGGTGCTAAAAAGCTGATTTTCCTTTCCACTTCACTATGGAATTGGTGCATTGTGGTCAAAACATATTTCCTTAGTAGCCCCAGCCTTCTCCCCAAAGATCTGCTGTATTTGAAAACCAACACATATTAAGATCATGAGAATAAATTAAAAATACTAGTATTTTGTTGCTATCACTATGAAGCATAAAATGAATTCTGGATTTTGTGATATCAACAGGCTACCTAAATATATTTTGTTGTCAGTACGAAAAAAATGACGACTACATTCAGCTATCAAAAAAGCAAGGATTTTAAGTTCAGTACATTTCTCATCTGTCTATAGTGCTCAAAGAGTGAGTTATGAATAATCTAATAGAGCAGAAAATATGTTTTCAGGAAAGTCTTAGGAGATTTATTGTAGTTTTGGTGAAGTGATATTTTACTCAATATTGTGAACACTGGAGAATGTATTGTTTTAAGCATTTTTATACAAGTGGGTTTGCACAGACCTTATTGCATTTTAACACCATTGTATAAATAAATGTCACCTTGCAATCCGTGCAGGCACCTATGCAACTCTATACAAACTAGGCACATTGGAACAAGCAGTACATGAGTTGTATATCTTAACTTTTGCCACTGGACTTTTCACGAAATTTACAAGTGGCTGTAAAAGACAGATAGTGGCAGTTTATCCTAAACACCTGAAGCTGACTTTTCAAGAGTACTATTGTTTTCAAGGAAATTACGCTAAGTCATGACTTGGCTATCTTGTAATACAATTTCAAATTCTTCCTTAAGGATTTAGGGCCTTAATGAAAATTCACCAAAGTCAAGAATGCAACTTGTACAGGTAGGAATGGTCTTTTATCTAAGTTCATCTAAACTGTAATTTAGCTGTGACACCTCAAATAGTAATTTACCTGTGTAGGGAATCAATCATCCTTTTGGAAGGCAATCTCCACAATATCCGAGGCCAGGGGTCACCAGAAGCACTACAGTCCAGATGGAGGATGCTGCCATATGTTACATCTGTCCTCAGAGGAGAGCTCCCAGTGATCTTAGCATTAGATGCATGCTTCTTCACATGGAGTTGTATTGTTCTCCTGGCAGCTCCCACCATGTTAGCAGCAATGCACTCGTAGGTCCCACTGTCCTTGGGGGAGACGTTGCGAATATAAAGAGTTCCATTGGGAAAAACAAATAAATTCCCATTGACAAACTGAGAAGGTCGGATTTGTGTGCCATCAAAGACCACCCAGCGGATGCTGGGAGAAGGCGCTGCTTTGGCAGTGCAGTGGATGTTTACACTGCTGCCAAGGGGCAAGGAAATGTTCTCTTGCTTATCCTGATGGATGATGGGGGGTAAGGCTGCAATGTGCAGCCTCACCGCGATGCTGTCAGCTCCCGCAGCGTTGCTTGCTACGCATTTGTAAACTCCTCGGTCTGAAAAAGTTGCTTGCTTGATAGACAGGGTTCGATTTTCGTGAAGCATTATCCTGCTTTCTGTGGTTGTGACTGTCTGCAAAATCTTCCTATCTGGGAAAATCCATGAAATATGTGGGCGTGGAGTCCCACTAGCCTGACATTCAATTGCTATGGTATCTCCAAAGTAGACAGTAACATCTCGATAGCGAGAAAGTAAAATTTTGGGCTGGTGAGCTACAACTGTGAGCGCAATGATCATTTTATCTATTCCATGCAGGTTCTGAGCTGTGCACAAATACTGTCCATGATCCTGAAGTTGAACATTTCGGATAAGGAGGGTACCATTTTTCCATACTTCAAACCTCTGCAACCTGGCGTTGGCTGTCATTAGAGCTCCTGGGAAAGTGAGAAAAAAAAAAAAAAGAAATGGAAATTCAAAGGGTTTAAGACACATATTGTTACATGAAAAAATTCTTATGTAAGATTTTAGATTTACTTAAAGCCAAGTACAACTTTAGGTGGATCACATGACATCTTCTGACACTCTCCATAGTTCAAATTAGTCTCTGTTTCTATTGCAGAACTAACTATACTAGCTTGCAAGCCTGTACAGCATGGCAACTTTTAAGGGCTTCATGCTTTAGGATTCCTCTTAAATCTTTATGCAATTTCTGCTTTCCGTTTACTTATGGAGATGACACACATCAATACTTACGGCAGCTATGTTAACAAACCCATACTCACAAGTGTCATCGTAAATTCTAGCTGCTGTGAATAGTCAGAGTTGGATGCTATTCTCCCTTCAAAAAATAAACTCATTAAATGGTAGAGATTTTCTTTTACTACAAGCAATACTGCAAAATTATTTTTACTTGTAATGATTAGTTGCAGTTAGTTGCATTTTATCAACAAAGATTAAAAGACACAGAAATTATTCTTCAGTGTTTTGGACTATTCCTGAAATCATGCTGTACTTCTACGCAACAACCCAAGTATTTGTACCCTTAACAAAACATGTAGAACATATTTTTCTGTGTCTTACCTGTAGAGACTTTTGTCCAAGTAATAAAAGGTTTGGGTTCCCCTACTGCATCACAAGGGATAAAAGCATCTGCTTCAGCAAGGATGGATATGCTCTGAGACCCTTTTGTGATAATTTTAGGTCTTTCTCCATGTACCCTGAAATTAGTGGAAGACTGAATTGCAGTTGAATTGTGGTGCATAATGCCTCCCACATAAGGCACAGATGGAACTTTTTGATGACGATGATGGACGTTTTTAAAAGGATGAACTGTAGTGGATATCTGTGGTTTTGTGCGCTGAGAGGGCACAAAGGCTGAAGGGGTAATCTTCAAAATCGCTGGTGGTTGTGATGTGGTGGTTGTGGTGTGTAGCACTGGAGGCACTGGAATAGCTGTAGCTCTCTGCACTGTAATTCCAGTAGGGGAAACCTGGGCAACCTTCTTCTCGTTTATGTCTTTTGGGACTAGCTGACTAGGGACGACTGGTTTAGGATGCATACTTAAGTGAGGGAATATCCTCGTTCTGTTGAAAAGGAATGGCATTCTGGAACTGGGATAATAGGGGACCCCTTGACTTGGCAGTTTCCCTGCTGTGCCTCTGTTATCTGGAACATAATTATTTCCAAAAAATCTTGAATTAATATTGTACCTGTTCTGACCCTGATTACTGAATTTATTTGCAGTAAATGGATTTGTTTTGTGAAACGGAGAAGCTTGTGTTGGGGTAGTTGTTTCTCTCTGAGAGGCAAAAGATTTTTTGTCCTGGATGGTATGTGCTGCATATGCTGTTATCTCTGGTTTGTTTGTGTAGTGAAGAGGCTGATGTGTTATAAAATTGCGAAATGAACCTTGTGTTACAATATATGGAGGCTTCACTGTGCCTCTTACTGGAACATTCTTTGGAGGCACAACAGGCAGTCTTTGGTTTAGGTTTGGTATCATTCCAGCAGGTGGACGGGGAAAGTTTGGATTTAGCAGTAAACTGTTGTTTGACTTGCTAGTATACCTCTCTTTGAATTGCTCCTCTTTTGACTGTATGCTAATTCTGTTCTGGCTAGAGGAAGGAGTAGGGTGTACATTCCATCTTGAACTCACCACCATTTTGCTACCATCTGCTTCAACTTGTTTTGCTCCTGGGAACCTTCCTTGATTGAAGGCATTACTTTCCTTGGGGGTATAATGAAGGGAAGGGTGTGCAGTGCTTGAAATGGAAGGGGGAAGAGTGACAAGCTTTATAAATGGAATAAAGGCAGTGGATGTAGTTGGAGGCTTTTCAGTTGTCTGCAAAGTGGGATCATGATGAAATACATGTGACATCATAGCTTCCTTTTTATCCAAGGAAGATGGCTTTGTCTCAGTCTGAGAAGCAACAGGTTTCTTTGTTTCTCTAAGAGGAAAAGTCTGAGTTTCTGTTGTGCTGAAGGAGGAGGACAAAGTAATCATCTCATATTGCTGAGGTGGCTCAGTTATTGCTGGTGTTTCTAAGGATACTGTGGGCTTCCATGGCTCCTTTAAAACTGAGAGGTCCTTAAAAACTTCCACTGTGCCAACAGGAATACTTAAGTCAGTCATAGTGGGATATATTAGCTGCAATGTTCCAGAGGTTGTTTCATTAACCACAACTTCTGAGTCAAATATGATAGGCTCTTCTTGAGATTCTGGTTTTGAAGATAGTATCAAGCTGTTCGCATGCTCAGGAGAAGTTGTGCTTGACTGTTCTGCTTTACTATCCATAGCTTTAGAATCTGCTTTAATGCCCTTCTCCTCAGATATATTGTCTAATGAGTGGTATATTGGCACTTCACTTTCCTCTGGTTTCAGAGGTGCACTTGACCCTTTCGTGGGAACTGTGTCATGTGCAACATATGATGATAAAATTGTGATAGGTGCAGTCACTGGAAGTGCTGAGGTTTCAGGAGGAGTAGAGAGAGTCACACGTTTTGCTTCAGAAGGAGAAGCAGTAGGTCTAAAGAAGGAAGTTGTTACCACCTCTCTGTTTTTGGTATTTTTCTCTAAGACAACTGAATCAGTAACTAATGAAGGAGTGTATTCCATATGCTCCTCTTCCTTAGCTTGTATTTTGTCATTGTGTTTAAGATCAGGGCTTTCAAGAGCTGCAGAAGAAGTTTTGGTCACAGCTTCAACTTCAGGTGTCCTTGGAACTACAGGCATTGCCTCTGTTGTTACAACAACATGGGGGAAAGGCTTTGGTCTTTGTCGGATTCTGTTTGGCCTCAATCTCCTTCTCCCATATGGCCTTTTTCTAGCATGCTGAGTAACAAGTGAAGACATGGTCTTTCTATGGGGAGTTGTTGTTGTGGCCACAGTGGTCAACCTACTGATGGAAGAGGAAGTTTTTACCCCCACTGCTGTTATATGAAGAGCATTAGTACTTGGCAAAGTGAATCTGAGATCTGGTTTTGGAGTAGCCAGGTTTCTGTGTTCTCCTCCCTGAAAATTCTCTGCGTAACTGCTGGACATGCTTTCTTGAGCACCTGTATTCCTGTGGGTCTCAGGTTCTTCCTTGTTCTGAACCCTGACGGGTGTGACAGCTGGAAAACTTGTACTTAAGTCTGCAATTTTTGTCTGACCTGTGGATACTTCTTTGTGCTGGTACGTCAAGTCATTGCTCTTTTCTGTAACAAATGGGGAAACAGATGAAGAAATGGTAGTTTCAGAATCTGTTGGGATGATTTCACCCAACTGAGGTGGTGTTGAAATTATGGTGTCAACACTCTTCTGCTCCACTTCATCTAACTTCACACTTGTCTCCAAGGCGCTATGAAGATCCACAGTCTGAGATTCAGCTAGGACAGTAGCATCAAGTGGTAGCTCAGCAAAAGCATGATTTTCCTCTGATGGTGAAGATACAGTTCTATCTACAT
Source organism: Tringa tobata (assembly GCA_033628505.1). Taxonomy (NCBI): domain Eukaryota; kingdom Metazoa; phylum Chordata; class Aves; order Charadriiformes; family Scolopacidae; genus Tringa; species Tringa tobata. The sequence continues at coordinate 5,098,377 of JAHREE010000480.1, forward strand.
TTTCTACTGCGAATGAACTGCTCTGAATGTTAGGAATGTTTGTAACAATTTGTCTGGTTAGAGGTTCTTCAGTGAGAGCACTGATGACTACAACTGAGTCCTCAGTCCTGACATCAAGATGCTGATGGTCTTGGGGTTGCACAGCTGCAGGTACAGAAGTCAAATATAAACCCGATTCAGGGATTTCTACAGAGTATTTACTTGCAGGTGTTTCTAAAGCCCTGTGGTCAGAGAAGGGTTCAGTTTCTGACCTTGTTAATATGGACTGGACTGAAAATGCTTTAGTGTTGTGGGAAACAGTGACAGAGAAGGGCTCATCTTCACCCACGGGTGATGCATCAGCAGAGGAATCTACCCCATCAGGTGCTGTCTCTGAAGGTGGAGGGCTGGCTACCGGAGGAGGGTCTGGAGTAGTTTTCTGCAGGACTGATGGCAGTGCAGTTGTTAAAGAAATGGCTGTAGCTGTTGTTCTAGGAAGATTCTTCCCACGAACCTTTGCCAAAATGTCAGCCCAGTGTTGTGGATTAATCTGCTTGCTTGCCATATTAATTCTCCTTCGAGATTCAAATACTCTCCGGCCTTCTGCGACATTGCTGTCTTGGGTTCTATCAGTACTTTTCCAGATTTTCATTTTCCTTCTGCCTTTCTTCCCCTTTTTAATTTGAGCCTCTGGCACCTTGTCATTTTTCTGTTTAAAGGATATTTCCCGGTCTTTCAAGTGGTTCTTTCTTCCTGGAAACTCATCCATCACTCCTGCCCCTGATCCTTCTCCATCATCTATGACCCTCCCTCTTGGTTTTGACAAGCTTTTTGAGCCTGGGCGCTTTTTGAGTTTTATCCTTTTAAATGACCTGTCAGATACCATTTTATTTACTGTGACCCTTACAACAAACTGATCTGATCCCTGCTGGTTGACAGCCACACATCTATAATGGCCACTATCACTGATGTGGCTTTTTGGAATAAACAAAGTACCATTGTCGAACATATATCCTTTTGAAGAGTTTGATAACTCATTAAGGACCTGGCCGTTTGGAAGAATCCAGCTCAACTGTGGCTCTGGGATAGCAACTGCTTTGCATGGCAAAACTATTGGATCTCCAACACCTTTTTCAACTCTCACTACATCTGAATCAGATACCTGAATAGCTGGAGGTTGTACGAGAAGTCTGTAAGCCATTATGTCCATATCATCTCTCACTTGGGCAACGCAGTGGTACAAACCACCATCAGTGTAACCCACTGCTTTGATTATTAGCTGGCCACTACTAAGAACGGAAAACCTGCTGTCTTTCTGATTAAATGGTGCCTGCAGTTTAGTCCCATCTGGAAAGAGCCACTGAACAGAGGGGCTCTCAGAGGCTTTCACATTGCAGCTCAGCTGACACTCTGACCCTTCCACCACACTCTGTGCTGCCCTTGTGCTCTGGTTTTGCTCTATCATTACCCAGTTTCTCTGCTGTCTGGTGTTTTTGGTACGGATTGTCTGAGAAAACACAGTGAAAAAAGATAGCACCACTTTTTTCCCTGTACTCTGGCGCCTGTTTAATTGGATATTTATAAGAGGTTGCATCACCCAGGAAGGCTCAGCCAGTATTTGAGCTTTTACACCTGTGTAGTAAAGAGCATCATAATCCGAGCCTTGCCTGTACCGATAGCTTATTTTAGGCTCTTTGCTGAGCATAAGTTCCCTCTCTAATTTGACAGGTACTTCACTGTAATAAGCTATAAGTTTCCATAATTTTTCATAGTTTTCTCGATTCATTGGACATTCAAAATCTAGCGAAACTGTTGCATTTATATCAATCTCCTGAGTCTGGATTTGATTCCACTGAATTTTCGTAGAGCCTGTTGGTTTTTTGATTTCACAGTTCAGATGGACTACATTGCCATGCTCATCAGTCATATTTAGAGTAATGTTCCATGGAGAGGACTGAAGGTCTTCTAGAGGGATTTCATAACTGTCACCATCTTCCTCATCTTGGGCGCTGCTATTCTGCCTCAGTGAGGACTGAATAATAGGTTTCCTACAGGAAATATCTTTCAAGTTTAGAACGTCTTCTTTCTGCAGCTGTTTCGGGCTGTTGCACTTGGGGCAGAGCTGTCCCCCCTCATAGGCTTTGTCCTTTTTGCATTTCAAAATGCCTGCAAGAAAAAAAAAGAAAAAAATAGAAAGGAAAAAAAAAAGGGTGGGAAACGTAAGTTGAAGATGTCTGCTCTAGAGTTAGAGAACTCTCAAAATTGTGAAAATGGCCACATAAGGAAAACTTTATGGCAATGACAAATATGTCAAGGCTTTTAAAATGGCACTTCTTTGTTTTCACAAATGAACGGGTGCCAGATTCTAAAACTGTCCGCAATTTCATCTCACTTCAATGAAAAGATTGAACACTCCATCCTTCTGAAAATTAGATTCACTGCCTCTGAATAAAATACTTAGAAATTGAAGTGTTCTGAGTAACATTTTATAAGCGAGTAAAAAGCTATGCTGTGGCAAAAAGTCTGCCTCTGTACAGTGACAGCCTACCCATCTAACTTGTGGATCTAAGATGAAGAGGACTGCATCCTCAGCTTTCAAAAATGCAGCATTTACCTGAGAAATGCTGGACCTCCTCATTAAATAACCAAGGAAGCTTTTTATTTTTCTCTGTTCATTAACAACAGTCCTGGTTAACACACAAAACATTCTATTGTAGGTACCAAAATCTGCTGACTAGTTCCTGCACTTCAAGCTATTTGTCATCAGCACACACAAAAAAGAGTGCCACTTCTTCCCTGACCTCTGAAATAACTGTAAACACTGCAATGATAAAATAGAAACTAAAACAGAAATTAATATCTTGACTCCTCTTTTCTATCAATGCCAGAAAGACTCTGTATGCAAAATAACAGTTATAAATTTACTACATTTTTCTGCCCACTAAAATGTCAAATGTCACTTTACGTATTTAGTTGGGAAACATGTTGCAAATAAAACGTATTCCAGTTAATCTAGGAATAAGTGTCATGCTAAACACTCCCGAGGAATGAGGGATCTTTGAACAATATATGAGTGGGTTATAAGGCAAAATGCTAGCAGAAGGGGAAAAGAGTGGCAAAATTTCTTATCATTTTTAATTGAAAAATATATGCTTTGTCAGATAAGGATAAGGAAAGATAAGGAAAGCATGATTCATGACAGAACTGGCCCACAACGCTTCTATAACATTATCTGGACAGAACTCCCAAAGAAGTTAATGTTATAGCTATATAAAGATACAAAATCTGTCATACATGAAAATGACATGGATAAATTCCTTTCTCTTCCCAAAAATCAATACTGTTCTAGTGGAAAAAGGGAATCTAATTGAATAAAAATTGTAACAAGGCAAGGAAAGAAAGTTCATCTGTATTGTTATAACTTACAGTGCAACTTAAGTACGCTTAATAGACATACTCATTTGGATCAAGAATACATAAAAATATTAAAGTTTAAGTTAGCTAAATAAAAAAAAAGCCCTCATTTAGTGTATTACTGATATAGAGGCATTATAAAACTGGTTTTGGGGTGGTTTTTTTGCTGCTAATACTTAGCTTCTGCACATGACCTGAACTATTTCAGCCTAAGCAGTGTGATACTTATCACCTCTCCTATGAAGACAGGCTGAGAGAGCTGGGGCTGTTCAGCCTCAAGAAAAGAAGGCTCTCGGGGGACCTTATAACAGCCTTCCAATATCTGAAGGGAGCCTACAAGAGAGCTGGAGAGCGACTCTTTGCCAGGAAGAGCAGTGACAGAACAAGGGGCAACGGTTTTAAATTGGAAGAGGGGAGATTTAGACTAGATACCAGAAATAAATTCTTTACAGTGAGGGTGGTGAGACACTGGAACAGGTTGCCCGGGGAAGTTGTGGATGCCCCATCCCTGGAAGTGTTCAAGGCCAGGCTGGATGGGGCTCTGAGCAACCTGCTCTAGTGGGAGGTGTCCCTGCCCATGGCAGGAGGGTTGGAACTAGATGATCTTCAAGGTCCCTTCCAACTCTAACCATTCTATGATTCTATGATATAACCCCAAAACTGAACCAGTCGGTCTGGATTTCTTACTATTCTCATAGTGATATAGGTGTCCCATCACATCTATCTCACATCTAAGCCTGAATGAAGACAGACCAGTATTCCAGGAAAAAAAAATGCAGGATTGTAAGTATTCTCTGAAAATATTTAAAATAAATTTGTTCCTTCATAAAAGGAATTTGTAGTCAATGAAGAAGCACAGATAGACATGAAGGATGCATGAATATTACAAAACAGCCTTAAAGTTAATAGCATCAAAGTTAAATAAAGGACTCAGCTAGGAATTTTCAAACCTGATTTCCATTCCTTCCTTAGCCAAACATGTTCAAATCCAATGTTCCCATCTTCCATGAGAGCACACAGTTACTAGCTCTGTTGGTTGAGGACAATGCCAGCCCTTAGTCAAAGGTGTACCACTGTGCAAAGAAACACTAACACGTTATAACCTATTTTCTTCCAGTTGTTAACTTTACTGGTACTTTTTCCATCTTGAATGTAAATGCTAATTCCTTTGTTGTCAAATACATATTTTTAGCTAGTGACACGCAACTGCTTCCTCTTTACAATGCTTTTTAAATATTTATTGAATATTGCATTTATGAATGGTAATGGAACATAGATATCATGTAAGTAATAATACTCATCATGTTAGATTTTTTTCCTGTTCTGCACTCCTATGGTATTTTTGCTCTTACCTCCAGAAACTTCATTCCATTCAAGAAGCCAGTTTAAGCTGCAGTCACAGGCCCATGGATTCCCATGAAGGTAAAGATTCTCCAACAGTGGCATGCCTTGAAACATCCCTGCAGGCAAGGTCCTAAGACTATTTTCAGATAGGTATAGATGTCTTACTGTTGACAGTTTGAAATAATCAAGGACCATAAATGTTGAAAAAGTGTTGGGGTGAAGCTGCTGGAGCAAATTTCCTTCTAAGTGGACCAGTCTCAGAGAAGTTAATCCATTAAATGCATTTGGATGAATAAACTCAATTCTGTTGTGGTCCATGTGCAGTCTCATTAAGCTTGAAAGCCCTTGGAGAGTTTGGCCCGTTATGACTTTCAATTTATTATAACTAATTTTGAAAACCTAAAAAAAGGAAAAGAAGAGATTAATTCTGGGTTTTGATCTAAATCCAAACAGAATAGCAAGCATGCAGAAGTTTTCCTCCCACGTGTACCACTGAAAAATTATGTGCTGGTCCAAGAGGGAGAATAAAGCTGAATACTATTTGGCATTATCAAGTATGACATAGGCATAGTTAACAGATCTCAAATGTATTTGGGTAGAAAATGGTGTTTTAATCCTAAGAAAGGCACTATAAAACTCACTTAATTATGTCTTCTGCTATTCATCCAAGTTAGAATTTATGAAATTTAGGAAGACCTGAATGTTACCTGTAGAGACACAAGATCTTTCAAAGCACCATTAGGTATATTCTGAATGTCATTTCCATGTATCATGAGCAATTCCAGTTTTGTAAGTCCTGCGAAGGAGTTTTCGTATATAGACTGTATACTGTTAAACCTGGAAAAAAAATCACATATGCAGTTACATTCTATGCACTGACCGTCATGGACTGCAAATGTAAAATTAGTATAACCTAACTTTCAGGAAAAATTGGAAGGATCTTAGTGCATTGTCAAAGGGCCAGAAGTGACTGAAACATTTTTACAAGGCCAAGTATACTTAGTCCATGTTTACATTAAGATTTCTTTAAACTCATTTTGTGGCACGTTAGTTATAACTTAGGAGTAAGAGTAATAAATAGGCATTTAAGTTCTAATAGTTGTCAGTATGTTTTTCCATGCAGCTGAGTTTATGGAATGGTAATAAATTAATGGCCTGTAGCCAATCAATGATGCTATGGAGCCTGGCAAACTAGACGGGCTGAAGCATTGCCAAAACAGCATCTAACAATAAATGAATAAAGATTTGGAGAGAGGACATTAAAAATGGATATCTCCCAAACAGCATGAGAAGCAGGAAGTCACATCCTGCTTCACTTACTGTTACAACATGTAATTGGCTACATCAGCTAATTACATAAGATCTAGGAATTGACCTTCCAATTATATTATTTGACCCTAGAAACTCCCTTTAGAGAAGGAATGGAGAATCTACTTTTGGAAAACAATTCAATTTCACTTCACACAAATAAATCAGGTTTTATTTGCCAACATGGAAGTCTTAAGTTTGGCGGCCTAGCCCTACATTCGGGTTTTCTATATGGAGACTTAAAATTAAATGTATGAGCTAATCTCGGCATGAAGTCTCTAAATTAAGCTTTGAATTCTAAAGATTTTTCCTATTTTTTACACTTTCTAGAAAGGAAGGGAAGACACAAGAAGAAATTAAAATACTTTGAACATGGAGGAATTAATTTTAGATCCTCACCACGCTATCTATCTGGAGACTGAATTTTCTGAAAATTTAGACTACTATTTTCATATTTTTAGTCCTACTACAGGTCTATTAGGCTTATAGCAGTCATCCTATTAAAAATCCTTATTTATTAGCCTTTCTGGAAAATATGAACTTCTCTGAATGAGAATTTTTCCTAAATTATTTTCAGTTACAAAAATAATATCTACCTGCTAAACATAAAGCATCTTAAAATAGAAAGCTTTTGCTCTTTTCCAAAGGGAAAGAAATGCAACAACAGATTGTTAAGACTGTTTCTTCCTGGGAAAGAACACAACTCAGACAATGTCATTTTTAGTGATAAAATACAAAGATAGGTAAGGGCTTCCATGCTAGCATTATCATGTAACATACTTTATTAAAAAATAGCCAAAACGCCTAAGTAACTTGGAAGCCTACACCTCATTTTCAAAAGCAACTTAGGCATAGAATTTGCCATAGAATGTTGACATATGGGGGAAAGGTGACTGTGTATATGTATGGATTTGAATGTGGGAAAAGAGGGAGGCATTCTTGACTCAAAATGGCACAGAAGTACAGAATGCTGTAATACAGATTCACCAAGTACAGGGGCATTTTGAGACTAATATTAGGCTTCAGATGGATAAAGTGCTGGTGGATAGGCATTTTCACTATAGAGAAGGAAAAAGAAAAAACAAGTTCCCTACTGTCAGTCATTGCATGATCAATCACAGCTACAGGTCTTGGGGTGGTCAGGCTGAGTTCCTACCAGGTAGTGATGCAGCCCTGATATCAAGCAGAAGAGGACTCCAGCTCTTGCACCATGCCACATCACATAATGACCCTACGCAGAACTTTTGTGATAGGCAGCCTGCCAACTGTCCCTGGCTTCTCATCTCACAGTCTGACAGATAGATGTGAGCTGGCAATACCCTGGCAGAGAAAAGTGAGCTGGAGCCTGAGAAAACTCTCCCCAAAACATTGATGTCTGCTTATATTGTGCTTAAGTTCCTTGAAAAAAAAACAACACCAAAAACTCCTAAGGTAATGGAATAACTTTGCTTCTAATGTATTGTTTTGAGATATGCTGTATTTCATTGTTCTCCAAAATGCTACCTGGTTACACTATAGAATTTTAGTCCTACTATATTTTTTTACGTTACATCTAAAATTCAACATTTAGTAGAAATCCCATAGTAGGTTTAATTCAATATAGTTTTTAATACACTGCAAATGACTAGAGGTAGTATTTGCCAAGAACTGACATGGCGATATAAAAGTTCATTTGAAAATAATAGTAACTTTTCTTTTGAAACCTGAGGGATACACTAAAACTTTCTCCATGCCAGTAACTGCCGCGTTCGAAACACGGCGCCGGAAAGTTAACCACCACGTCTCTGCAATTCCACTCAAAAAAGCAGACGCCGACTTGCCGCGGCGCCACGCGTGCCTCCCGCGTGCCAGACCCTCAACCGGTTTGCCCGCCAACCGCCCGTACGAACCCGAAGTTGATCCTTTCCACGTGTTTGGAAATCCTGGCCGGCACGGCCGCCAAGGAGCGGAAGGTGCAGTGGACTTCGGTGGGGAGGTAGCAGGCGCAGGGCTGGGGACAGGCCCGGGCTGTCGGCGGCAGCCCCAGCCCCAGCATCAGCACCACGGAGAGCGCCCCCGCCGCCGCCCGCGCCCCCATCCTCTGGCCTCCCCTCGGCTGGCTCCTCCTGGGGGTGGAAAAGGAAGGGGTTCCGGGAAGAGGGCGGGGGGAAGAAAAAGAGGGAAGAAACGATGGTTTCTGTCATCCTTTGGAAGAGCTTTACGGGCCCCGCGGCGCTCCGCAGCATCCCAGAAGGTCTGCAGACGGTCGGGGGACAGCTCAGTCGCAAAGAGGTTTCTTCCGGGCGCTTTGCTACTTCGAAGTTAACTCCCCCCCCCCAATTTCACTTCAGTACCCATTTTACTAAACTCACGCTATCTCCTTACGGCTGTAAATTTTTAGGTTTGCTCTAAACGCCAAGGGTAGTACTTGCCTTACCTAAAAATTAGAAAACTTCAATGGAAGCATCTACTTCAAGCAAATTGCCATGGCTCCCTCTACAGTCAATGAAAGAAAGCAAGCTACGCATATTCTCTTGAATAATATCAGGAATCTACCTGATCAGAGACCTAGAAATAGTACAAATCAGCCTCATTAGGACCCTAATTAGCTAATTCACCTAGCCTAGCTGCCAAATTTTTAGACAAGCTACTAACTTCCGGGAAGGTAAAATGTATCTGAATGAATCCCATTCACTGTGTATATGGGAAATGGTATCACTGAGAGAGAATGTGAGTGAAAGAAGGAACTGCTTGGCCACAGATCTGGACTCTGACATCCTTTGCCACGCATTACTGTGTGATGTTGGATGTGCTCTTACACTGCAATCTTAGCCAAACAGGAGCTATGAATGATCAGAATTGATAAAATTTGACAATTTATTTAGAAGCATAATCACAGGGCTCAGAGGGAAATGTAAGCAAGGAAAGTTTTTATTTATAAACTTGTTACATCTATCAGCGCTCAAGTTCAGATTTTCAGAACTGTGTGTCTAGACCCGTGGAGAGTCATTTAAAGATGCACACTGTGCTAGAGCAGACAAGAAAACACAACTGTTATTGACCTTGAGCACTAATCATTTCTGAAAATAAAATGATTTATGTAGATGTCTAATTACAGATTAAGCAGTATTACTCTGGAGAAATGAGTTTGAAATATCCTTATTGAGGATACTTGATATATACTTGAGGATATTGAGCTACTTGAGCTCTTCAGATTACAGCCAAACAAGAATGCAGGCTACTATTAGTAGCAGAAATTTACTATTCCTGCTCTTGTATAACTGTGTGACAACGATGGAAAGTCTTTCAGGTCTACTAGGTATTATTAGTTCCTTTAGTTGTTGCTTTTAGTATAAAAGTCAGATTTTCTCAGATCTGCTAGCAACCACACTTTTTTTTTTTTCCCCTAAGACCATCATGTGCAAGCCATTACAGTTCAAAGGAGAGGCTCATCGGGATGAAGAGCTTTCTCAAATATCTGTGGTCAAGTTAATGGGACATTTACCATTCTTTGTAAGACAAACAGCTTTTAATTTAAGAATATCCAGGTGCTGTTTTCCTTCGTGTTCTCTTCAATGAGAGCTCCCTCTAGAAAACCACCCTGCCCATTTTGAGGGGGCACACGGCATTTCCTTACAGGAGGTGCTCGCCGAGGTTAAGAGGAAATGGCAGTGATTTGTGAGGGGCTGGGGAGGTGGAGGAGGAGGCCAAGGAGGGGGGCTTACCCGTGATTCGCCCGGGTGAGGCACAACGCCTTGCACACCCTGCCCCGGGCTGCTTCAGGCAGGAGAAACCCCAGGGCCCCCCAGGCCCGGAGCGAGGCCAGGCCGTCTCGGCGCTGCCCCGCCGCCGGGGGGCGCCCTCCAGGGC
>JAHREE010000480.1:5108657-5193541 GCA_033628505.1 Tringa tobata
CGCCGGAGGCCGGTGGGGAGGGGAGGGGGGTGCCGCGGGAGCCGCGGAGTTCACGTCAGGGTCCGGGACCTGAAGCCCACGGAAGGTCCGTCGCTGGGACCTGGGCGGGTGGAGCGCTGTTGGAACGCTGAGATGAGCAGCTCTCCGGGTTGTGCGCTCGCACACGCGTGCACACGCACACGCACAGAGTCCAGCGTATGGAGGGTGTGTAGCGATGGGACGAGGGGTAACGGTTTTAAACTGAAAGAGGACAGATTTCCATTAGATACTCTTTACTGTGGGGATGGTGAGGCAGTGGAACAGGTTGCCCAGAGAAGTTATGGATGCCCCATCCCTGGAGGTGTTCAGGGCCAGGCTAATTGAGTAATTTGTTCTGACGGGAGGTGTCCCTGCCCGCGGCAGGGGGCGTGGAACTAGATGATCTTCAAGGTCCCTTCCAACTCTAACCATTCTATGATATAACCCCAAAACTGAACCAGTCGGTCTGGATTTCTTATTATTCTCATAGTGATATAGGTGTCCCACCACAACACAAAGAACCAACCTCACCATGATCCTTTAGAGCATACTGGCGCAATACTGCTGCAGAGACCCTTATCCAGTCTGCATGTGAGAATTCGATCTCCTGCATCATACTTGAGGAGAGCCACTCAAAGAAATGGAGAGGCAATGACAACGATACAGGAAAAAGTAGCAGCCGCTAACAGCATGAACCAGACTGAATGTAGACTTGGTCATGAATTGACTTCTACCTTTAAAATCCAGCAGAAAAGTGAACTTCAATTTCATAGAATCATAGAGTCATAGAATGGTTTGGGTTGGAAGGGATCTTAGAGATCTTCCTGTTCAAAACCCCCTGCCACAGCCATGGCCACCTCTCACTAGATCAAGTTGCTCACAGAGTATTATTTGGAATCATTAGGATCATTAAATCGTCAATATTTAGAAGACTTTAGTGGAATTTAGAATCATTAAATCATTGACATTCCTCTCCCCAATTTCCCTCCTGTATTAGCAGTTTTTTCAGTACGCAAAAGTAACTTACTTCTGGTCCAGTGAAAAATGCAACATCCAGATGTACCACGGAAGACCATGTACTATCATCTGCTTGGTTCCACTGTGTGGTTTTTGGCTATACACAGTTTTCTGCTCTCTAGATAGCTGATATGGCAGTTACCCTTATTTGTTCTAGAAAAGCAAAGAACTTAGTCTTTCAAGACACAAGAGGGTTGCAGAAATCAGTATAGATGCATCTTAAGCCATAAGAATCCCTCTGAGTTTTGGCATGAAGCTTTCAAATTCTGATTTCAAGGTAAGTAAATATAGTGAATGTCATTACATTCTAGACTGTAAAGCTTTGGCAAGTGTATCATCACCAAATTTATAGAAGGAATTGATATCTGAATTAATGAACCATTTTTGGCTCTTGGTAAGTGTGATTATCAAAAAGTGTGTGCGTAGGAAACCTCTTCAACTGTTAGCGATAAGCTGTTGTTGGCATCAGAATCTGGACAAGTCATACCTTCAAAATGCACCATGAAAGATTCACTTTATGAAATAAACTCATTTCCGTGGTGTTAGCTGCGGAACTTCTTTTGTGCCATGGTGGGCAGCTCAGTCCAACCCAGGCGCTCGGTCACTGCCCCACAGTGGGATGTGGGAGAGAATCTGAAGGGCAAAAGTGAGAAAACTCGTGGGTTGAGATAAAGACAGTTTAATAGTTAAAGGAAAAGCCATGTGCACAAGCAGAGCAATACAAGGAATTCATTCACTGCTTCCCATCAGCAGGCAGGTGCTCAGCCACCTCCAGAAAAGCAGGGCTCCACCATGTGTAATGGTTACTTGGGAAGACAAACACCATCAGTCCAAATGTCCCTCCTTCTTCCCTCCTGTTTTTATTGCTGGGCATGACATCATATGGTATGGAATATCCCTTTGGTCAGGTGGGGTCAGCTGTCCTGGCTGTGCCCCCTCCCGGCTTCTTGTGCACCCCCAGCCTGCTCACTGGTGGGGTGGGGTGAGGAGCAGAAAAGGCCTTGACTCTGTGTAAAGCACTGCTCAGCAATAGATAAAACATCCCTGTGTTACCAACACTGTTTTGGTCACAAATTCAAAACACAGCACCATAGAGGCTGCTACGAAAAAAATTATCTCCACCCCTGCCAAAGCCAGTAAGCAACCTGGTCTAGTGGGAGGTGTCCCTGCCTGTGGCAGGGCGAGTTGGAAGTCGATGATTGTTAAGGTCCCTTCGACACAAATCATTCTATGATTCTATGATTCTATGTTCATTCTGAAAATTAGTGAAATTCAAATAAATCACAAGGCCAAGCAGAAGTAGAAATCTGTGGTAGAACTGGGGGAAAAAAGGTGCAGAAACCCAGATTGTTAGGTCTATACAGTAAATTCTTCCTTACTTGGAGTTTGAAATTTGAAAAGAGATTTAATTCAAAAAGATGTGCTAAAGTTTGAGAGCAAATTTTTAAACTATATTATAAATTATGACAGTGACATTTTAAAATAGCATCACTAACATGATGTTCACTATCTTGAATGTAAATAATTTTTCAGAAAAGCAAATGTCAAACCATATTGTTGTATCAACTGTGTATTAACAGTAAATACATCAACAGTTCATGGGGTAAAAACCACACTACTTTGACAATAAAGTACATCCAGCTCTATTATATATTTACTTTATTCCAAAGTTTTACAATTTTTTTATGGAAACCTTTTGAATCCAGTTATGAAAGTATGGGAATGATGTGTATTAAGGACAGAGAGTTTTTTTATTGACATGTAGCAGATACAATTAGGGAGTTAGCAGTAAGATTGTCCGTGATAGGGAACTTGTAGATGCTACATAGGCCCGGGCAGCTCTGTGGCCACAATATTTTTTATAGTTTGAGGTTTCAGTTATATTTCAACAAGAGACATTTACTGGTATCTAGATTGACAGCTGTTGTACATCAGTATAATTTCTCTGATGTCAATCAAGTGATGGAAGATTGTCTGGTAGCTGTTGTAATAAATGGTTGGAAAACCTCTTTATAACTTTATAAACCTCTTTATAAACTCTAGTTATGGTGGTTAAAGTTTTGTTGCAGTGGGTAAGGACAGGCAAAGCAAATAACTGGTGAAGACAATCATCCATGCCACTGATATGTGCCATTCCAGCTGCAGTACCTGCTGCTTACACAGTGTTTGCAAAGTGACAGGAAAATGTCTCAAAAGACCAAGGGAAGCAAAGCTGAATTACCAGACTGTAGGGAGCACCAGGGGAGTTGCTGATACAGCCATTTCTGAAAGATAGCCCCAAGGTAAAAGACTATTCACATGAACAAGAGCCTGTCTGTTGTAAGAGGGTGATGGCAGCAACTAATTACATGCTTTTGGACAAGACTAGGAGGCAATGAAGGGTAAATCAAGGATGACAGTTTGAGAAAGGGTGTTATTAGAGGCAGCTATCTTTCTTATTTTCACTGTCCTTCACTTACTGTGAAATGCCTTGACTTAGTTCAGATCAGCAGTGTTTAAGGGAAACTTCCATATGCATCACTACCCTTCCATCAGTATCAGTTACAGCCTCAGAAGTTATCTTCTCCTCTTGACCCAATGCCAAAGTAGGGTGTTGGTAACCTACTGTAGCACCGATGTAGCACTCAGGAACAAAGTTTTGGGTTTTCTAGAAAACAGTTCTCTTGCCTAAGTATTTTTGACAGTTTGGATCAAGGAATCCAAATCAAGCACAGAAACAAAGCATTAGCAAGCTATGCGATAGTAGTTTGTAGGAAATGTATATATGAGGCCATGGTGGCCTGCAGACATCTGGTCTGCAGACATCTGGAGTGCGGGTGGAGTAGGTTGAGGTTCTGGGCATTTTGAAGAATAATTTCTCTGTTAAAAAAAGGAATTCTGTATTTGCTTTTTAATAAAGTCACCAACTACATTTGTAATAGCTGAAGATAGGAAAATGTACTATTATTAATATTTCACAGATTTCAATATAACTAATTTTCTGAATAATGGGCATTTGCTTAAGTCATAATCTTACAAATCTTACCAGTTGAGTATTGTGTTTTACAAGGTAGTGTAGTATAAAAGCCCACAGCTGATACAGAAATCATAGAATCATAGAATGGTTTGGGTTGGAAGGGACTTTAAAGATCATGTAGTTCCAACCCCCCTGCCATGGGCAGGTACACCTTTCACTAGATGAGATTACTCAAATGGGAGCACATGAATTTATGACTCTAAATGAATAAAAATCGGTGGGCTTTCTTAGTCTGAAATCTGAACATCATAGAAAATTATTACTCTAGATAATAAAGAATTGTAAGGAAGGTTTGTTCTTTCCTAGACTGGTATAGATCAGTACAGCCAAATGAAAAAGAAATAAATCAAGGGAGTTTTCAAGGCTTTTTGCTTGAGTTGAGAGATAAATGCTACTGGTTCCTGAGAGGCCCTGTCATTACTGATTTATACAATTTAAAACATGTGGGTGAGAGTGTCAAAGGAGGGAAGTGTCATCTGTACATCCATGTGGTTATGCTTGCATAGGTAGGTTTGTCTCTCTTTCCTCCTATGGCCTCATAGTTCACCAACTGATTTTTATTCTCCGAACTCCCAGGAGAGGATCATTGCTGCTCTCTCCTTGCAGCTGCAGTGCCTGTATATCGCTGCTCTCAGGCAAATGCTTTTCTCTGTACTCTCCTTCAGACACTTATCTCCCTCTTGCCTTTAGGCCTTCCTGTTTGGAGTTGTTTTTCCATTGCTTAGCTGCTCTTCTTGCCCCAGTTTCTGCTTCCTGACATATCAGAGTGTACTGGTCTGTCCCATGGCCCTTGCTTAAAGAATAGCTGCATATGGCATTAAACTTTCAGCCTGCCTTCTTTCCTTCCTTCCTTCCTTCCTAGCTCCGTGCAGTGCTGTCCTCACAGCGATGACCTGGGCTCCTCTCTCGGCTTCCCTTGTCAATCAGACTCATGGAGGGAGAAGGGAGAGCACAGATCTTCCATTTACTAAACAGGACAGACTTTTTGAAGCTGAAGCTTAATACTTTTATTTGCCGTGTGTCAACCGAGAGAGGAATAGACCGTCACAGTCCCACTGATGAATATACCTGATGGACAAGTTGACTTTCCCAGCTGTCTCCTAAAGAGCAGAGGATGGAGCCCAGAAGACTGAAATCCAGTGAGTGGTACATATGTGAAAAAACAGCAGCTTTTACCACTTGGCAGAGAATTGGGAATAAATTTCTGCAGATGAATTAGGGTCTTGTTTAACTTCCAGCAGAAAAATGAGGAGTTCTAGAAAAGTTGATGGACTGAATTCAATTTTACGACGCAGAAAAACAAACTGTTAACGTACAGAAATAATACTTGTGTGCTGTTGTGACTTGTTCTCTACTTGTCTTCAGGTGCTGGGTATTTATATTGGGAGAGCATGCTGACTCTAGTTCCAGTTTTTCTTTTATTTGCTTTTTGACATTTCACGTGTTTGTACTGTAGTGCCTGACAGGTTATATGACTAACTAATTGGAGTAAATGCTGATTAACAAGAAATGAAGAAAAATGAGGGTCAGCAGTGTGGGAGGGAAAGCAATGATAGGCCAATAATCACCAAGGTATGCAGAAAACCCAGGCAACAAGGGAAGGCAGGGAACTAATAATAGATGAGATCAACAGGTCTACTGCAGCTTTGGTGGGCTCTCAGCTGGCATTGGCAAAACAGAACCGTTTTCTTCTGCCAGTGCAAACAAAGATGTCACACGACAGTCCTCATTTCCAGTGCCTTTGGGTATGTCTGGTGGGTGGCGGGAGCCCACTGGCTGTGGATGCAGGCCAGCTCCAGACGGGGATTGTGTAGCTGTGTTAGCTTGATCCCATGTCTGTCTTTCCGTGGAGTTTGTTTGCTTGAGCACAGTGCTGCACTAACACTTCTGCCCATCAGGCACCTCCCGACTGACTCGCATCCGGAGATCTCTGAGCACAGGACAAAGTGTTATCTACACTGCTGCAGCTATACAGGGATTTTTGGCTTCCCCCAAACCGGTGCGGCCCATTTGTACCTGGCTTATCTGAGGGGTGATCTAGATTAAAACCAGGGGGATAAATTCATTCCTCTTGTTACTTTGAGAGATATGGTGCTGCTTTACCTTTGTGCTCTAAATGACAAAGCAAAAGGGCAGCAAATGATGTGGTGCCTGAAAGTAGTAACAAGTGAAGGTATTTAAAGGTGCAGTGTGATGAGAAGGATGAATGAAGGAATCTGCTGCAATCTGTAATGGGAGATACCACCGGAGGAAGTAGGTTTAGTTTCCTTTGTCTCCTTTTACCTCTCATTCTGTTTCTATTTTCCCAGTGAAATGGTGTGAAGAGGAAGTTTTTCTTTCAGCTGCATAGGATACTTCTATCAGACTGTTAATAACCCGGGAGGAATAACATGGAAACAGTTGTCAGGTGTTTTCTGTGCTACTTCCACATCTATGAAATGAAGCGTATCAGAGTCACATTCTCTTCTCTGTGTTGTGAGCTAAAGACTTAACCAAAGCAAGAAAAATATTTCCCTCTTTTCAAAGCTGAAATAAAAGAGGTGATGAGAACTTCACTTCATGGGCTTTCCTTCCTTAGCCAAGAATTCAAGTTTATTAAGGTATTAAAAAAAAAAAAAGGAATGCAAGAAGGATCTGCGGCAGTCACTGTGCAGTAAACATTCTCCACATGAGTCTTTTTCACTTTACTGGGGTGACTGCAGTTTGCACCGCATTGTTTGGCATTGCAAATTATGAAATGTTCCTCCACTTCCTCAGTTTTAACCTTCTCAGACGCTGTTGTGCATTTTATACTGAAGAACAACATTTCAAATTGAAGAACAAATTCTGTCCTCACAAGTCCACTGCCAATCCAATGCTCAGCTGCACAATGAAACCTAGAACCTTCTGCTAGTGAAACCTAGAACCAGATAATCAGCTCTTAGCAATGGACTTCCCTTTAAGATTCACCTGTTGGTAATGCTCTTCACAGAATCACAGAATCTTCATGGTTGCAAGGGACCTTTGAAATCATCGAGTCCAACCATACATACAAAAAAAACAACCAACCAACCAAACAAACAAAAAAACACACAAAACAAAATACCCAACCCAACACTCTCGGGCACTAGAGCATGCCCTGAAGTTAAGCATGCCCTGAAGTTAAGTGCCACGTCTACACGTTTCTCAAATACCTCCAGGGTATTTAATGACTCCAGGGTTGGTGAGTCCACCGCCTCCCTGGGCAGGCCGTTCCAGTGGCTGACCACCCTCTCAGTAAAGTAATTCTTCCTAATATCTAATCTAAACCTCCCCTGTTCCAACTTCGTACCGTTTCCTCTGGTCCTGTCATTATTCCCTTGGGAGAAGAGGCCAACACCCACCTCTCTACGACCTCCTTTCAGGCAGTTGTAGAGGGCAATGAGATCTCCCCTCAGCCTCCTCTTCTCCAAACTAAACATGCCTAGATGTATGATGTATGCTTGAAACACTTTGCAGTCACGTCTCATTACCACACTAACAAGCACACGTGACTCTTAGGCCAATGAACTTAGCCTCCTATTAACACAGACTATGCTGATGTACAACCTTTTTCAGAAGTTTAACAAGGTTATTTGAAAAACTAATTAGAGATCTTTCCCCTCTTACTTTCACTGGACAGCTATTCCAGCATATTAAGTTAGAAACCATTTTCCAACTCTCAATTCTTATCCATCCCTGCTTTTGCAAACACTCCCTCAATTTAGACAAATGCCTCTCCTACCCCTTTTTGTACTCTCACACGTGTATTTCTGCTTCGAAGGCTAACAGAGAAACACTCCAGAGTCATTGGGTTTTACATGCCTGAAGGCAAACCCAAAATCCTGAAATGGATGCCCAGCAGCATTGTCACTGAATGTATTTACTGTAGCACTGACAGTAGCCATACTGAAATAGGCTTTGAACAGTTGGTGCCAGGTGATTAATCACACTTTGGCAAGCGCAAACCCTGGAGAAGTGTTTTTGTGAGATACGTGTCCTGCTCCATCAGGATTCCTATGGAATGCAAGATTCCTATAGGCCACAAATGTCTTCATACCCTCTATAAGAACTGAACTGAATGGAGCAAACCTAATGTTTAAGTTTAGAGGTTACAGAATTTTAGCAATTAAGATTCTTTTTTTTATTTATTTATAAATACTCATACAGAATAAACAGTGGTCATTGTGTGGGAACTATGCAAATAGCATAACAGAATGTGAACAAAGAGAAAAGGGCAGATAAGTGCAGATTTAGGTTATGTTTTGCTGTACCTTATTCAGTTTTAAGATGTTTGTAATAGTGCAGCATTAGACAAGTCTGCATTATATGAATGGCTAAATGACCATGGACAAGAATATTAGAAATCAGAGTTTCTATATGATGTATGATTTTACTTTTTTTTTGCAGCACACATCACAAGCATATATTTAGTAATACCAGATGGTAAGCAAATTATTTCTATGAGTATGGGACAAAGAGTAAAGTGAGCAGCCACTTTGTCATCTGACTCCACTTTACTTATCCACATCTTTAGCTGTAAGATGTTGTTATAAGAGCAGTCCCAGTTCAAGCAGCCTACAGGTCCCATTCCATACCAATCCCATGCAGTATAGAACCAAGAGGTACTTCTCAGAAAGTTCTCACATTCGATTTGTCTTCCTGCTGGTATGGGAGTATATTCTCCTACAATATACCCTAAATGACACTCAGAGGTCATATTTAGGAGTGGGGTTAAATCTATCAGTACAGAAATAGCACTGAGTTTAAAGCACTACATCACTATTTAGAAAAAATATTTTGAAAAATAAAAATACATTTTTTTCTACATAAAAAATAGATACATTTAAAATATATGTTGCTTATTACTACCTATTTCTTATTTTCCTCAACAAAAAACTGTATGCCTCCATAGACTTTTACATTACTATATCTACACCGCTGAGGTTTTTAACATTTGTTTGTACAGACTTACACATAGAACATCCAAACCTTACGGTGCTCCCATTGAATCCAGATGCAGGGATTTGGCCTTACTTTTGTAATTGTTTCCGTTATAAACCTCTATTTCAGAGTTCAGAATTTGGTTATAAAGAATGCTTCCAGAATACAATTTGGCATCGAAGATATCAGTCAAGGAGCATTTATTACTAGTTTGATTTCAGTGTGGCTTTTTGAACTTACAGATGTGTCCTGAGAGTTTTATCCATGCTTTCAGATATTTTAAAGATTTAAAATACCTTTGACTAGCAAATGGAAATCATCACACTGTGATGGGGAATGATAGCATCATCTTTAGCTAAAAATGCCATAGAAACCCTAAGTGGTCACTTGAGTTTTTTCAAAACAGTACGAGCATAGTTACTTCATAACAGACTTGCACTAAGGGTAAATTGCAGCCTTATAATGCTCAAGTAAAGAAGTTTTCCCCTAATTAAAGGGAAGAGAATCCAGCTTCCTCAAGCATACCAGCTGCACTGTAAATAGTTAATCAGATAAGCTGCTGATTCCAGTTATAGGGTGGAATATTGGCTTCTCTCTCTTTGGGCTCACTGCAGATGAACTGAGCCAACCTCAGTAAGCTTCTCTTGTGTCAGCTTGTTTCAAGACTGCATGGAAGAACAACTTCCCTGCACTTGGGGAATGTGAAAATTTTGTCAAAAACTCTGCCCAAGATCTTTTATATAACGTAGAGCCTAGGCAACCCAGGAGCATTTCACTGGCTCTTTGACAAGGATACAGAATTAGCCCTGCAGGCAATGAAGATAGGTAAGTTTAAGCAAAATCATTTCTCTTTAAAGTGGCAGTTAGGTAAGGTCGATGGGGCAGGCAGTGAAGCCCAATTGATGTGTTGAATTGCTTCCTCCTGGCACACACTAAGTTGCAGCTGTAACAAAGAAGGAGTTTTCTGGTATTGCTGCATTTTAACACCTATAGCAGCTGACACAATAACAGAAAAAAAGCTTTTAAGCCATCTTCCTGAGTGTGATTGACCAATAAACCCCTAAAATAAAAGAAGGCCCAGAAGAGAGGGGCAAAGACCTTGTGCCTGTGAAGCTCAGGGAATAATCCCAGGTGTGACTCATCACAGCAGTTGCAAAGAAGCTGACTTCATCTCAGCACAAAATCAGGCTGGAGGGTGGGGGTTTTTTAGGTAAAAAGCCATCAACAGCTGAGTGGATCAAGCTCTCTCGAGTTCATTAAAAGAGTGTGAATGTCTCCCTGGTTTAGATAGACCAGCATGGAGGGACTACATACCCGGCCTAGCCCAACACAGAGTATAAAAACTAGACAACTAGCAAAAGAACTTTTAAGAGAGGGATGGGCTTGAGCTGGCTTCAACCCATATATTCCTTTTTGGCGACTGAGAACACTGTGTGTCATGACAGTGAACGTAGTACCAAGGCAGGTAAGAGAAATCAGGTTGATATTATACTTGAACTATATTGTGTTTTCACTACATTTTGTATCACACTGCTAAATCAGAAAACCCATGTAACATCAACTTCAAATAAGTAAATCTCATATCAAACGTTAAACCCTCTGGGAGTGCAACATCTAAAAGAACCTGTTCAGCCAGTATTGAACCCTAACACTGAAGTCTGAGATGGCAAGTTTTTTCTGACCTTTAATTTTCATCTAGAATTTTCATCTAGAAGTATTTTCTGGTCTCAACTAGCAGGTGGATCAGTTGAGAGTGCTATACATATAAAGAGCATCATTCTTCATGCTGGAATAGGCAAACACTAGTAATCACCCAAAAAGCCAGTACTGTTAGAGGCACAGACCAGGGAGATGCATAAGCTAACTTAAGATTCTTTATGTCAAAAATTTAAAAAATAAATTAATAAAAAGCTCAAACTTCCATCTTTACTTCTGAAAATCCAAACTTTGTAACAACAGCAAGAGATAAAGGACTTTAAGCCTTCCTAATTTGCAGAAAAACACTGCTCTGATAATGAAAGTATATTGAACATGGAATGCGTAAATGCCATGCATAACTGCACTAATGACTGTGCAATATCTTCACTTACAAAAAGCTGGTGCACACAGCTATATCTTGAATGTCTTAGGCACCAGGTACCCCTTACAGTCAGTAGGAACCAAGAGTAAAATTGTAAAATCCAGATCCAATTATAGTCTATATGGTCTTTGGTGTCTATATACAAACAATCAAATTGTCCAGACTCCCTTTATAGACAATTTAGAGAGGTTGAAATATCTAGAGGATGTGTCCCTTAAAATGAGATGAATCACATCATCAAGGTGCCTATTTCTCACCATTTCTTGCAAAGGAAGCTAGATGACTCTTACCTGTACATGTCAAACAGCATTCTTATCTAAGTAAGAACAAACTCCACCTTACATATTAAATTTCCTCTGTCAATCTGGGCAATACAATTGGGTTCTGGGTATCTCAGTCAAGTGCATCTTATAGACCCATTCCTATTCTATGCTGTATTACTCTGGTTTTCTCACTGTAGGGAATGCTGAACCATTTGCCTAGACCTACATGTCTAACCTCTGTCTGAGTTTCCCTAGGCTGCCTGAAACACCATGCAGGAGACTACTAGACTTCTGGAAGAACAACTGGAGACTACCAGTTTAGGAAACTGAATCCAGTGCATAGCAGCTACAACCAATACGGGTCTTTGCATCTGTTCAGCATTTGTTGCCCTATTTGTTTTTGCCTTGATTGTTTCTAGTTGACATGGTCATCTATGACAAGGAGGAATTAACTCAATGGTTTGCTTTTGGGCCTGATAAGTTTTAGATGTGAAGAAAGATAACTTCATGCATTGTGGCTATCAAGTATAGAAGTCAGTTATAAAGAATGTGTGTTGCAAAATGGGCTCATAGTATTTTAAGATTTTCATAAGAACTGCTTCTTTCCAATTTATACCATCTTTAAGGAAGAAATGTTAAAGAATTGATGGGTTTTGACCTGATATCAAAGATTCTTGCTTGGCATAGGAGCGTCTAGTAGTAGTGCTGTCCAATTTGGGTGACTGAAAGAAGTATCATGTTGTCTCCCAGGGATCAAATAGTCGCTGGAAAATTAAAATATATTATGAGAAGTTAGATGTGCTGTGGTGTCTCCATAGGGGAAGATAATTTGCCCAAAGCTTGTAAGTCACATCTAGGTGTTCAGATAAATGTTAAACCCAGTTTTCTAAGGTTCATTTCCACTTCAAACTATAGAAATCTTTGGTCCTCAGCCCTTCTGAGAACTGGACAACATTCTGAATTAGGAGTTTTACCCGGCCAACATTTGAATTGTGGCTTTTCTTTCTTAAGTGATTTTATTGAGTTTTGGGTGCATGGCTGTCTTTAATTCTAACAGGAATGCAATTTCTAAGATGTAGGTATTAAATGATCTTCTCTAGGTTTTTAAACTACTTTCAACTATTTGAATGAACCTGTGAATTATTTAACATGTTATTGTTCCTTCTCCTGTTCAGAGTTTTTTAATCTGTTTTGAAATCTTGACAGGTTTCTCATGGGGGCTCGGAGAACTGGAACGTAATTTTGGCCAACCAGCAATAGATTTGGTCTTCATAAATAGCTTTCACAGAAGTAATTTAGATAATTCCATAGTTTTGTGAAGCACAGGTTGAAAACCAATAATGTAGTTATTATGAAAAAATGAAATAATAACATTTAAAAACTATTACTTTTCATCCACAAATATATACTACTTTTCTTCCATAAGTGTCAAAGCTTTTTATAACATGTCTGGTATTTCCATTTTACAGGTGTCCAGTGTCCAGGGTGCATGCCAGGCCAGTGACAGTACAAAGAAATGAACATGGTCTCTTGAATGCTAGCTTAGTTAGCTAGATAGTACACTACACGATCTTGTGAGTCTAATTAATACATCAGGTATTTTTGTACAGTACAGTGAATGTAAAGGCAATACTGTAAGGAGGTAATTTACTACAGGGATACTAAAACTTGGAACCTTCCTAGAACATGACAAAAATTCAAAGTTTGTAGAATTTGTTCAGGAAAATATTAGATCAGGTCAGTGAAAGAGACAGTGAAGAGCCAAACACAGAATAAACAAATTAGAAAACCCGAGTACATTTTGCTATGATTTTAAACTCAGCAAACTGGGAAAAGGACGTAGGAAAGCAGGAGAAAGAGATGTAGAGAGGCAGTACACTGAGTGTCCATATGCTTTTGTATTGTAGCATGAGAGCAGCATTCAAATTAAATGCAAATTTTTTTTAATGGAATATTAAAAAAATAATAAAAAAAATATTATATTCACTGGAAAAAGTTGATTTGCTGAAACTGTTTGCAGGAATGTAGACATGTCTGATGGATGAATATCTCCCTCCCTGGCTCCTTAGCAGAGACTCCTCTCCAAGCTTCAGGATCATCATTAGACCACCTGGAGGGATGTTTCTGAGCCAAGAACATGGAAACCTTGAGAGGCCTGATCTCCCCAACCTTCTTGGCTTCTTGTAGTTCACTTGATAATGTGCCAGGCTTTTTGATTCTGGTGCTTCTCAGAGCAATTAAGGCTCCAAGGCTCTGCAGGCCTATGGCAGTCCACCTGCAATATAAAGCTTTTGGCTACTAAGCTGGGACAGAAAAGTTATGAAAAAGCTCAATATTTTTCTTGGACTTAGAAGTCCATTTCCCTGCCATGTCAAGTATCATTTTTTCATTCTACAGATATGGTTCGACTGTTATAAACTCAGTGTGTTCAAGTTGTGGCAGTGTTTGGTTAAACTTCTCTGTTGCTTTACTCTTTATTATGAAATAAGACTAAAACTCTTGTTTTGGAGAACAAGTTTAATGATGCTAAGCGAATTATAAAACAGAACTCAAAAGTCATGCTCTGTCATATTTAGAACATGCAGAATATTTTTGTGATATGGAAAAGATCACTCATTCTCTATTTCCAAGTCCTCATCCTGCAAGGGAGCTGTCTGCACCCGTTTCTACTGCAGCTGAGTCTGCACTGACAGCTTTGAGAAAAAAGCCAAAATCAAAACCAAACCCCAAGTAATTAAGAGCATCATAAAAGTCTTTTATATTAAACAGTCTCCATTGTGAATTCTAGCAAACACTTCAGTTTAGAAAGACAACCCTGATTAGCATCACTGCTTGCTCTTATTTATTACTCAGAAAGTAAGACGCTTGAGTGTCTTGATTTTTTTTTGTTTAAACTTGCATAGATTTCTGAACATTTGCTGGTGAAATCTTGTCCCTATTAAAGTCATCAAAAATTTCATTATGACTTCAGTTCATCCAGAATTGCCTCATCTTCAGTAGGAGTTTGAGGCTGTTATGACAGAATAGCTCCCATCATCTGTTTTTGTCATGTTTTCTTCTTTCAAAAAAGGAACATGGTTCAGATCTAATTGGCAAGATTAAGCTTGTCAACAGATCCATGCTTGTGATATATCTGTTCAATGATCTTCTCCCTGTGGATCTTTTCTGTTGCTTAATGCTGCAGTGTTCTCATATGTGTAATGTTCTCAGTGATTAAATTCAACATTTAATACAGATCTGTACAATATGAGTGATCAGATGGATCCAGTTCAGGCCATCCCTTTTACCTTTTTCTCCCTAGTTAGGTACAGATTCATGTCTTTAGAAACTGTATGTTATCTGAGAGGAAATTGGTCAATAGGGAAGCATAGGGGAGGAAGCTGCTTTCAAACACATGCACAGGAAAAAGACAAATGGCAGGAGGTGCAGCTGCGATTTTTTAACATTTAATGCTTTTTGTCAAGGGAATGGCAGCATAGGAAACATGAATAGTCCATAAATTTAATGGAAACCAAATATAAGCTGAGTATCATGAATCGTGAAGTTTAAGGATGTCACTGTGTATTTACTGAACATTGCTGAAATCTGGGGAATAACTGAATCAGCTTTTGATATATATCAAGTAGTTAACTTTCTCATGGTTTCCTGTTGGATGATATGACACTGGAATTTTGCATTCTTTCTTCTGTGGTTTCCACTTCTGCCAGTACTTGGACAATGTTGTAAAATCTGTAAATTTATTTTCCAATCTAGACTCACCTTCCCTGCAATATTTACATGCAAGCACGTATTCATTCCCCAGCTTAGATTATGCTCCAATCCACTGCTGGCGAGAGGCGAGGATGGCCTCTGGTGTGTTCTATGCATGCTTGGCACCTTAGGTCATGGATCCAATTCTTGTTCTTTTGTTGTGAATACCCTGCATCTGGGAATGGTGGGCTATAGAACAGTGCATTATGCTAACAGATTTTCAAGATTCACCTTTTCCTGTGCACAGTATGGGTGCTTTGAGCCCCTGCTCAAGTGGAGCATCACCTAGACAAGTGTTTGGAAATGGATGGGACCCAGGTCTTGGCATAGTTATTCTTAATCCTATCACTTTTTTTTTTTTTTTTTTTTTTTTTTTTTTTGTGTCTAACTGTAGATAAAGCTTTGGGGTTCCACTGCATTGGGATACTAGCTGTGGCAAGAATGTGTAATATGCATAAAATAAGACCCTATTTTGATTTAAACAAATTATAGACTCATGGAATATTTTGGGTTGGAAGGGACCTTAAAGATCATCTAGTTCCAAGCCCCCTGCCATGGGCAGGGACACCTCCCACTAGACCAGGTTACTCAAAGCCCCATCCAGGCTGGTCTTGAACACTTCCAGGGATGGGACACCCACAACTTTTCTGGGCAACCTGTTCCAGTGTCTCACCACCCTCACAGTAAAGAATTTTTTCCTAATATCTAATTTAAATGTCCCATCTTTCAGCTTAAAACCGTTATGCCTCATCCTTTTGCTATAATCCCTGATAGAAAGTCCCTCCCCATCTCTCCTGTAGGCCCCTTTTAGGTACTGGAAGGGTGCTCTAAGGTCTCCCCAGAGCCTTCCCTTCTCCAGGCTGAACAGCCCCAGCTCTCTCAGCCTGTCTTCATAGGAGAGGGGCTCCAGCCCTCTGATCATCTGTGTGGCGCTCTTCTGGACGTGTTCCATCAGGTCCACGTCCTTCCTGTGTTGAGTACTCCAGAGCTGGATGTCTCTACAGGTGGAGTCTCACCAGAGCGGAGTAGAGGGGCAGAATCACCTCCCTCAACCTGCTGGCCACACTTCTTTTGATGCAGCCCAGGATGTGGTTGTCTTTCTGGGTTGTGCATGCACATTGCTGACTCATGTTGAGCTTCTCATCCACCAATACCCCCAGGTCCTTCTCCTCAGGGCTGCTCTCAATCCAAATGAAATGACCTCTCTCTCTGCCCTCTTTTAGATCAAGGATCCCCTTAAAAATTACACAGAACTTCATGGAAGACAAAGAAAAAACAATTATCCCACAGAAATTAACAGGTGAATGTAATAGAATAGTTGGGGAAATGGCTTAAAACCCTATTTCAGTACAATATTTTTTTCACCCAAATATCTAGAGGTAATACACCAGAAATGAACTACTTACAAGGCAAACAACCATCTTAATGATTTATGATGTCACTCCTTGATCATCAGACAGGGGGTTAAATTATCTAGATGGGATACACAGAGTTGTGGGATTACATGTTGCTTTTTTCAAAGATATATGAACTCCATGTGTTATAACTTCCTTGAGGACTGCATTGTGGTTAGGCCACTTTGTGTTTTTTCAGTTTCCTTGTGAGGAAAGACTAATCTCACAAAGAAAAAGCAGTTCCCTAGAATGCAGTCTGGGTTTTATTAGGCACACTTTACTACTGTTTCCTGACGTTGTTACTCTTGCAGTATAACTTTTGCACCAATTTATAAGCAATAGTGTGACACAACATCCTGAAATGCCCTCAGAACAACTTTATAGATGGCATTTACAGACACATACCATTTAAATGCAGTGAGTATATCAGAAAGCATGTGTGCACAAAGGCCTGACCCTGTATCCACTCAAGTTAGCAACACAATTATCAGCCACTTAAGTAAGTCAGATTCACAGTCATAAAGTTGACAATTCTTTTTTGAATAAAAATGCATTTCATGTGAAGGAAACTAGCCAAGCAATATAGGTTTTGCAGCAAATGAAAGGTAGAAGGCATATCATGATAATGTTTGAAATAAACATCCAATATAGCTAATATCAAAGAACAGAGTATGCCTTGCCCTGCCTTGCCCTGACCTGTCCTACCCTGTCCTACACCGCCCTTCCCTTCTGCATGTGCAGACTTTGAAGTTTACTTTTCAGTTTGGCCAACGCTGTCAGAGGCGTGTGTTTCCTAGACGATATTTAGGAGCATGGAGCACCACAGAACAGTGATTATCTGCAAAGCTAGATGCTGTCAAAAGCAAAATGTGAAAATAAAATCAAAACCAGAAAGAAGCAAATTCCGCCAATCTCACTCAGTTATATTAAGCCCATAGTGGTGACTTTTCTGCCAAATGTCTTCCTAGAAGGAGGAATGAGACCGAGGTGAAAGTCCAGAATGGGTGCACCCAGATCAAACATTAAACTTTACCTATTCAAGGATATATTTTTTTGAAAGACAGGAAAGATGGGTATGTTTTAAATATATTAATCTATTTTCCTAAGAATGCTAGAAACAGGCAGCATGCAATTTTGAGTGGTTTTAATGAGAACCAGGCTTTGGTGGCATCACTTCTGTGGGGCTTGAGTCTGTGGCAACTCTGGCTCCCTGGAGGCTTCTGGTCTTAGCCCGGTGTCCAAATATTTTTTTGGCCAGACTGATGACCTGGCTAGGTAGCTATTTTGAAATGGTGGTCTGCCAGTCAAAGCAAATTGGTTACAGCCATGTTTTGCTGCAAAGAGTGTGTTCTCCTTCTTTTTCCCCTTCTTCACTGAAATGTATTTATTTATATACAGGATATGTATGTGAGCAGCTGGAGGCAGTTGTGCATCTGTTTCACCCATGCTTTAGGACAGCCAGATGCGAACAACCTGGATTTAAAATCCTGTGTACATGTTAGCTCATGCCCAGCACTATCCTAACACAGCTACAGTTTCCAAATTTATACAACCACCTTAAAGACTGGGCGGTCTGGGCACATGTCCCCCAGGCCAGCAGACTTGCAGCCTTCACAACATAAATCACCTTTATGCTGTAGGGATCTCCTCAAACAGGATTACTTCCCCAGAGAGGGGCACTCGTGTTAACTTTTATCTGTTTTCTGGGCGTAAGAGACAGGTCTGTAAGTGCTGTTTCTCCTTTTGCTTTTTTCATTTTTACTTATGTTTCTTTCTAAGCTCTGACCTTAATTCCCTTTGGGACAGTTTTCATCAAGCAAGAGGACATGTTGCAGAGATGGTCCATAGCTTTTTGACTCAGCTAGAAGGGAAGGAACCATAGGCCCCACACAATAGAGCAGTCTGAGATACTTTGGCATGCTGATTATACAAATATTATTACTTAATTAAATGAAGTTAATGTTAATTTCCTGTAGAAGATTTTGTTCCATTAAAATGATCCACTTGCATACTCACTTGGAAATTTTCGATTATTTACAATATCTTAGAGTAATCCTATCGCTTGCCCTGAAGATTATTATATTTAGGAAAACAAATAAGTGCAGTTTAATTTGCAAACAGAATTACAACTTTATTATAAATTTGCTATAGAGTCCTGAAAATAGGCTCTATAATGGAAACTATGACACAACCATTTCTATCTTCTCATAACTCAGTAAAGGTCTTTTTGTTAATCTGTTAGATTTATTTGCATTATATGCTGTTCACTTACAAATATATTACAGCTACCAGGTTGAAAGGTTCTTTGTTTCTAATACAGCTGCTGAAATGGGCCGGATGACTCAGTCTAAAATTTATAATGAAAAGTATCATTTTCAGTTAGAGATTGAAAAGGGATACAATAAAGCCTAAATATCAGTGTAAATGAATACTTTGTCTCTCAGATCACAACAGTATTCTGTGTTACTAACAGCTTGGTTATGTTGTTTAGGTATATGGACTGTTTCTGCAGTTGCTGCAATTTAACTACTAAAAGTAGCAGTGTCTCAGTATTTTAAATGTTTTTCATTTGCTTTTTTTCCTAAATAATGGTTTCTAAGGTGGTACAGGTTCTAAAACTAGCAACCTCTGGATTTCCCCCTTGATGGTCTACTAACAGGGAGTTTAGACCTGTATACATCATCAGTGTGTATAATGGCAAAGAAATTTCCTTTGTTGCATGCAAAACTGTAACACTGCAAGTCTTAAAATCTTAACTTCTGTATGTCTGCTTGCATTAATTCAGAGCAACACCTGAAACCAAAGGAAAATGGCTTTCATGGGTGACATGGTAAAGAGATGAGTAGTAAATAAAATATAAGCATATGAAAAGAAACAAAATCATTGCAAAATGGATATTGTAAGATGGGTGTGAACTGTGACATAGCAGTGAAGTCAAATCTTCCACTCATGTATAATCTGAACTATTTTTACACATGATGGTTTATAGTAGCTATTTGAATTTCCTACAGTTCTGCACGGTTCAGACATTCATTCACAGAAAACAGCCAGCTGAGACATTAATAACTGAAAGAAGATTTTTTCAGACCTCAGTATAAAATACGTTTCTATTGTTCAACTGTTTCCATTGCATAAACCAGAAAAGCTGATTATCTTTGCTTTGGTAACACACGTTCTCTCTTTTTCTTTCTTTCTTTCTCTGTGTAAATACATATCTACATATATATGTATATGTGTGTATATGATTATATATGTTTGTATCAAAAAGTGTGTATGTTTCTCATCTTCTGTAAAAAACGTAATTTTCAACAAAATGCATTAAAAATACATCATGTGAATCAAGACTGCAAAACAGGCAATGTAAATATTTTCACAAAAGGCAGAGTAAGTTGGAGTATGAAGACAATATTGCTCATATATATTTTCCCTAAGGCGACTGTAACTAACAACTCTGTATTTTCTTTAAAATTGCTTTCGCAACATAGCAATATTTACTTAAATTAGATAACTTGTCAAATGAATCATCCCACATGATCTGTATCTCAAGTTGTTTCCCTGCATTCATAGCTGCAACTTGATTTTCATTTTGCATTCCTGATCTAATTAAGATTGTAATTTTCTTATGTTTTTGTGAAATACACAGTCAGCTGTGGATATACAATTTTGGCACAAAAAATGCCCACAATGGCAGCACTACTTAGAATTTAAAGCACTTGACAGAGCCATTCCTGGAAGTAATTTCCATCAGATGGTAATGTCACTATTGTCCTTGTCCTCTTTGCTTTTATGTTATTTTGTGGTCTTACATGTATCAAAATGTTTGTCATCTGTCTGTCTGTTTTGGTGCTGGTTTTATTTTGTTGTAGTAGAAGCATTGAAGGTATTAAGTATCCCATGTAAGAGTTAAGCAAATACTTAAAATTCAGAAGTTTTAATTTCTAAACTGTATGAAGGCAATGAAGAATATTCAGTTCTTCTCCCCTGAATAACATAACATATATACTAGCACAGATTGCTTCAGAACATAGAATGGGATCGCTATCACCAAAAGCTTTTGAGACCAATTAAACAAACCTTTTTTAAACAATGATTTAGGTGTATTTGTCTTAGATTTTGACTTCAGGTTGAATAAAATTCTGTCCCAAGGTGTTTTCTAGCTTTATTTTCTCTGTTCTTTACTTCTGGAAGAGTGTCCCTTCTATTCCATCTAAGAAACGTTGGAAGATGTGGCTATTATCACCTCAGCAGCCTGATGCCCAGGCACTGGATGCTTATGCACAGTGTACAATTTACTTCACAGAGCTGAATGTAAAATTGCACGAATAAATCAACATTATGATGACTGAAAAAGATAAGCTGCTGATAAATTTCTGTATCTGGACATCTCTAGACAGAAAGAAGTGGGGTAAGGGCGTTTCTCCATCTCACATGAAATTGTTGTCCCTTATAATATAGCCTACCCACTGGTCTAAGGGGGAATCCAACGAGGCAAAACTGGAAATAAAACAGAACCATTATTATTCCTAATCTTTAGTTCATTCTTGGAAATAAATGTGATCAAGTCAGGCTAATTAAAAAAGAAAGCAAGATAACAACAAAGAACTAAAAGTATTCTCCAGTGATGACTTGAGTAGCAGAACTAAGGAAACTTGGTTCCCTTCTGGGACCATCCTTCCCTCATAGCAGTCTTTCTCCCTACTTCTCCTAGAGTCTGCAACACAACGCTCCACTTCCTCATGTGCTCTTGGCAGCCACCCCCACAACACTTTCAGCTTCGTACCATAACCCCTAAGCATATTTTCCTGCTCTCTAGCTGAGCAAAAGGCAGTGTGCCAAGTCAGTAGTTTAGAGATGCATGATCCTGACTGGCCTACCAGCCACTACCTCTTTGCTGTGCCTCTGCTTTTCCCTAAGAGGGAACATGGATGGGGATCTCTCTTACCATCTTATTTTCATGGAAAAGATAAGAACTTGTATATCTTGGATTTTTCACCCCTCTCTAAGATATTTTTTAAGTAGCTTAAGGATTTCATAGGTTACTTGATAAGGGGAGAGGGTAAGAAAATGGAAAGACAGGGCAGTCAGATGGACATGCAAATAGGGATTATTTAGATCTTACTTTCTTAAAGAACTAGGTTGAGGAAACCAGTTACGAACATTTTCATTTATAGTTGGATAGGGAGAGGTGTTAGAAATCATTTAGCATTTTTCAAGAGAAAAAAAAAATATTTTTTTATTCTTTTGGAAACGTCATTCTTATTTTACAATTGAAACAGAAAGCATTCAGAGTAAGTTGTCTGGTCTCTTAATTTATTGTTACTGTTCAAAGGTTTCCATGGTGTATAAAATTTGTGATACTTTGTTACAAGGCCAAGTATGAAAACAAAGGGAGAGAAAGTCCATGGGTAACCAAGCTTGGGGGTAATAGAGAAAAGCTTTGGTATTATATAGAAAATTTGCTTAATAAAAATAACTCAAACCAGAAAAGTTTCTGGATTTATTGCCTTCATGGAAAGTAAGAGTCTATAAACACCAAACAAATAAACAAAACAAAACAAAATCCCAGCCTGGCTATCCCTCCGCCTACAGCAGGTTTTTTTGTGTTAAAGCTTTACTAGGCTCAGCTGAAGCTGGTGGCATCAGTGTCTGGTGAGGCAGCTCTAGTTATGAACTTTAAGAATCCTCTGGCATTAGCACTGAAAAGCCATGGCAACCTCCTGCTTCAAAAGCTCATCTCTGTGTGTCATTGCAAAAGCAGAAAGTATTCTTTTTAGAGGGTCTCAGTTATGGGGAACTGTATGATCTGTGCACAGTAGCAGACTATATTAAATATTACTGAAGTTCAGCATCCTATTCAGTGGCCAAAACAGAAATATTGGCATGGACATTTCAAAGTTTCAGGATAATAATAATCTCTTCTTTTTCCGTTCTTTTGAAACTGTAATTTGAAATAGCTTTATTTATCAGTTAGTGTTAAGAGATCATTAAAACTGAGTTCTAGCCCACTTTAACTAGAAACTGCTTGGTAATATATATATATACATCTGTAGGAGTATTGAAGATTAAAATTATCATTTCATGTCTTGAGAGAGGGTTTTTTAGTGGCATCCAATGATTACATGATTTCCTATAACTTTGCCAAACTGTTGCAAGTGGCATATTAGATTCTTTATATGGACAATTGCTCTGTCTGGCTTTTGGGAAATTTGGTGGTTTCTTGTCCATGGTGTTCCTGTTAGCCATATTTTCTTTTTGGATTGTTTTTGTTACTATTACTTTATTCTTCAGCTGGAATTAAATTCAAATTGAATTTACTATTGCCAGGGCACCAGTAATGCTGCTATGGAATTTTAAGAACCATAGACATTAAATATAGCTTCTCTTCCCTCAATGAAAGATGTTGCCAATCAGTTCACATCTGACATTCTTGAAAACAGCACCACAGATGACAGCAAGAATGTAGAGAACAAAGAGCTGTTATATGTGCCATATTTTCCCTATGATTAGCTGTGCAGTATTTTATGTCTTTTCCAGCAGTGCTGGTTATTGTTGATTCCACTATTCATGTACGTAAAAACGTATAGTTTTAATGAACTATAGGACAGATAGAAACCACCTCACATTACCAAGTAATGTCATGCATATAACTGGAACAGAGATCATGACCTCTTGATCAAAACAGAAGAAAGGAAAAAAGAAAAGACGTATTCATCATTCAGATGTCTATTAACTGTTTGCCTCTGCCTTCTCGGGCTATTTGAGCACCACAGTAAATTTATGACCAGTAGAGGGTACTAGCGCACGTACACAGAAGTCAGTAAGTAGCACCAAAGATGGCTGCATGAGAAGTTTGGGTTAAAATCATACAGAGAGCACTGGTGTTAATGTAATAAAACTTAATAACATATCTTTAGCTGGTCTGTCTTATTTTCTCAGATATTGAAAACTCTTTTCAGCATACATTCTAATTTAAAGTTGTATGTTGTGACATACTACTTTAGAAGACCAACATTGATGTCAGATAAAAGGGCGCCATTCTGTTGTGTCCATATTTTTGAGATGGATTTTCAGAAAAAAAAAGGAAGCCTTGGAAATACATATACTACTCATATCTGTACAATAGTGTGGTGGGTTTTTTTCCTTTCTACAATGAAGGGTGTACCTATAACAACAGTGTCATCTAATCAGAATTATTATCATCAGGAATCAATAGTCCAGCTAAGTCAGATTAACACACCTTTCCCACAGCTACATAGTTTATCTCTAGAATGTGTACAGTACCTCAAATATGACCCCTAATTCATATCTAGACACCTAAACAAAGCTTTGCTGATTTTTAGAATTGCTGAGCCATCATCCCTTACTGACAACAATGGGAGCTGTGTTATCTAAATATTTATTTATAGCTCCCCTTTGACCTTGTCCCTGCATCCTTGCCTGATAATCCCATGCACTGAAGCTTATTCAGCCTTCTACCTTCTGAGCACATTTGAACAGCTGCTATTCATTAAAAGAAAAAGAAAATAAAAAAACTCAGAACCTGTAACTTCAATCTGAGAGGGATATCATTCCTTCTTTTCTCTCGAAATGAATGATTTCCCTAAAATATATGTATGTCTGGCCCAGACCCAGGGCTTGTAATAAGTTTTCTATGCACAGAGATATTATGGCCTTAAGATCCAATATCCTTTGCCCTACAGGGTGAGAAAAGGAAGCTTTATCCTGTTTGTACAAGGGTATATGCTGAATTCAATCCATTTGCTGGAAGGGCTGGAATAAACTTTAAGTGTTTCCATGTAATAATGTACTTATTAAAAAGTTCCTGTACAAAATTTTGCAAAGTCTTTTGCATATAGTAGTTCTGCTTTTCAGCTTTGGAGCTCTGCATTGTTAGATTCTAGGTAATCAGTTAGGATACTATTTATGTAAGGTTAATGCAGGTTTAACCAATTTGGCTCTCATTAAAACAAGAGAACTGTAGTCTTTAAAAGCTCAGAAAACTGACTTTTCAAAGAGGAATAAAGGTGGGGGGAAGAATGTATTAGAATTATAAAAAATCTCAACCAGCAAACCATTAACTTGCTGTAATATTATATTATGAATTAAAAACATGGGGTGGAAGGCAAGATTTTATTGTGATGGGTTGCAGTCATAGTAGCTTTGTAATTGGAGGATAAAACACTGACGCCTGATCAACTGAATAGCTTTCAAAGCTCGGTGCAGGGCTGTGATCATGGCACAATTCATTTACCTAAAAATAAATGTCTTGTGCCAGCCGAGACCTGAGATACACAGAAGAGCCTGGCAGATATGACATAGGAGCAATAAGAAACCTGTGCCCTTTTGGAAATGCATCTGGAGGCCAGGAGGAATACTTTATAGTATATTGGATGCCTCTAGACTTCCCTGTTTAGGCACCTGAATAGATTAATTAATTTCTAAAAAATGTTTAATAGTGTTTAGCAAGAGCCTTCTAAGTTTTCTGTGTCAAAACTTTGGTTGACAAAAATTAATATAATTTTGAAGACTAATGCCAGAGAGCTGGTTTTCAATAATCTGACAGTCACAGTAACTTTAACACTCACAGTTCAGAATGCTTAGACCCTTTGAATCAAAGGGCCAAACTCTGTCCTGTTTATGTCAGCATGTGCTACATAGCTACAACAGAGCCCTGAACTAGGTCCAAGCCTATAATATTACAATGACATACTAAATGCTGGAAAATCTTTCTGCAATGACAGTTTTTTAGAAGAAATAGAGATTTTTAATGAAGATAAGAAGATAAAGAGGAATAAAGAAAGTAGATGAAAAAAGGTAACGAGGAAACATATTTGAAATTGGTTATGACAAATGGCAAGCAGCCCTCCACTGGCTTCTTTTTACATCTTGGAAGAAGTATAGCAAAAGCAAGCCAGTTCCTATAATTTTTTTAGCTTCGCCAGAGAGCATTTTTTCCATGCTTTGCAAGTTTTCCCTTTTCTATTCCCAACTGCTTACCATCTGGGAATTTGTGGTTGTGAACAGTTAAAACTTAATATTTAAAAATATACATATATTTCACTTGAAATTAAGATTTTCGGTAAAGTGACTGGATTCCACTTTTGGGTGGAATGTGGTGAGATGAATATGTGCAATGGTTGGCACTGTAACACTGGCTCTTACTTGGAGAGAGACTTGGGACTTGTGTCCGGCTCCAGAGTTTTTATTTTATGGCCAATGATTAAGTTATAATCAATATAATAAAAAACAAAAGATCTTTTAACACTTCTGTAACTTCTTCCTTATTTCATTATTTTTAAATTAATATTTTTACAGTAAGCATCGTGGGATTAGTGACAGGATACCAAAACATCTTCCTTCGAAGGCTGTTGGTTATCACATCACTAAGATATTTGTAACAGCTGAAGTTGCTCTAATGAGTTGGCATGGATAAAGGCAGCATATGCAAATTACTGTGATACTAAGCCTTATACTTGGGTTTTATGGTAATGCTGAGTTCTGGTGTTGGGACTAGACTTGCAATTCCAGAGCTGGATAATTAGAAATATCTTGGGAATACTTACACCACACTGTAGTTGCAGCAGTGTCTGATCTTTAGACATGTCTTAAATCACCATTTCAAATCCAGACCTCTTTCAGCAATTTAGATCAGAGAAATAGGTAGTTTCAGAGGACCATCTTCTGTGTGTCGCTTCATTTTCAGCCCAGTACCTCAGTTAGAGTAAAGCGGATCTCTATCCTGGCAGATTTAGCAAAACAGTTAAAAACTGAGAGAGCAGGGGAATGAACCCACCTTCAGGTCATTGGTCTGGAATAATGTTCAGGCAGTGTCTGAGTGCTCTCCAGGATTTAAATGCTTCTGTTTGTCTTCTACTCCTTGTTCTTTCCTCTACAGATTTCATTGTCAAGAGGTTTTTGAGCTTTTTTTTTGCTCCACTTTGGCATGACTTCAGGTCTGCCTGCCCATCTCATCTCTTACACTGTCTGTTTCACTAATCTCCATTGCTGGCTCATCTTCAAACATTTTCTTTCTTTGCTTCTGTTCTTGTGTTGCTGTACACTTTTGGAAAAAAATCTCATGACCATGTAGAATTACAGAACTCTAACTTCATTCTTGCCTGTTTTTACTCTGCCGTTCTTCAGTCAAGCATTGCCTCTTGGCAGGATGATATTTGAAGTCTTTCATGCTTCAATGCCTTTAGCCTCTATTAAAGAAAGCATCTTATGCTCTCCTCTGTTTCTGCAAAGAACACTGATGTAATGAATCTGTCCAGATCCGGGGGGATGTCTCCACTTCTCTACTTTTCTTACTGTCATTCTGTTCTGCTTTCCCTGCCGACGACACTGAAGTTTTAGTCTTTTTTTTTTATCTCACTTTTTCTTCAGTTTCAGCAATACTTTATTTCCTCTCCCTCCAGCTTTCTCTGTTCATTATTCTTTCTCTCTCATCTGTCACAATCCCTCCCACTTCCAAATCCCCACCATCCTTACAAATACAAATGTAAAAATTACATTTTCCCCTTTAACTACAGTATTCCATTCTTTCCACTGATAAATCTATCATCAGCCTTTAACATTTTTCACCTATTGGTCTCCCACAGACTAGCAACTTGGGGATATTTTCATGCTCCTTAAATTATGCTTATATTGGAATTTAGTCATGGAAGTGTCAGGCAGTGATTAATACTGCTCACTTTAAAGAACAGTCCAAGCTGCAATGGGACAGGGTGTCAGCTGGTTTAGATTCCTTTTCCAGGTTCTTCATTTGCATTTCATCCCGTGATTCTAGACGATGAAAATACAGGATAGGGTTCAGCTTTGATGCCTTCCTGCTCTGTCACTCTCTCTCTCTTTTCCTTTCCTCTCCTGTCTTCATGCCCCTTGAATGGGGTTACTTGTTGACCAAGATCCAATGGGGTGTTTGGAGTGTAGGTAACAGCACTTGAGAAAAACCCAAGAGCTATGCCCTCAAATATGCTGAGGCTGTCAAAAGCCTAAGGTCCAGGACACCTGCATCATGAACAAATAAAGTCACTGTATCACAGCATTAAAGAAAGGGAAAAGAAGTTGGAAGGGTCTACTGGAGGCCATCAAGTACAACTTCTCATGTGGAGTAGGGCAAACGGCGGCAGCAGACCAAGTCAGCCACGGTTTTGTCTGAAGGAGTCTCCAAGATCTATGCAGATGAAATTTTCTTCATATCTGTAGTAGCCCACATATGATAATCTTAATAGGTCTTTGCTGGACCCTATTCAGTTTCTTCATACCCCTCTTCAACTGGGGAGAACAAAAAATTGGGCAGATTATGCCAAGCATAGCCTCACTGGCACTGAGTAAAAGGCAATCATAAGCTGCCGTGAACTGCTGGCCATGACTTCCTAAAGTTTCACTGTTTTCCTTATTTGAGGTGAGAGTTCGTTGTTGTCCCATTTTCAACCTTGCATTCATTAAAACCCCAGGTATTTTCTTCAGGGGTTGGACTGACACATGGGCTCATTCTGCCCCAGGTACAGAACTTGCCACTTTTCCTTATTGAAGTTCATGGGTTTTCAGTTGGCCCAGGCCTCAAGTTTGTCAAGGTCTTTGGACTGAAGTTCTGCTGTTTGGCAGGTCATCTACTCCTCCTTACGTAGCACCACCTGCAGGTCTGTTGAAGATGCCCTGAGCTAGGCTACTGACAGGAAGCTGTTTCTTTCCTCCCTTTCCCCTCATGCTGTCAGGCACTTCACCTCAAAAGGGGAATTCACTGTTTGAAATCCCAGCAGCTGGAGATGCTTGGATTTCCACAGAAACCACTAGTTTGTAATTCCTATCTTTTATTGGTGTTTTCAGTGCAGTTGTGTCCATAAAAAGCTGGAATAATGCCAAAAAGTGAACCATGACCTAAAAGTGCTTGAGGCAATAGATAATTTTGTTGCAGTCCTGAGATGCAGATCAATAGGGGAGCAATATCTGGCTCCCTTGTACTTTTGGGAGACATATGCCTGTCAACAGCAATTGCACACAGAAGGAAGAAAACTTGTCTGACCTAATTTTCCACCCCACACACCTGTTGCAATAGAAATCCTATTTTACATGTCAAGATTTCTGAAGGATTTGTCTGCCAGCATCCTGCTTTCTCTATCCCACAACAAATTATTCACTGGTTGAATTTTCACTTTATTCTCTTTGCCAAAATATACCAAGAGCTACTTTTGCAATGTTTCAATAAAATCCCTTTTGGATAATGGGAAATTGTTGTGGGTTTTTGGATCCAAGGTTGTGATTTAGCCAATTAAAAGGATGGAAGCTATTTATGAAATTTGGATCCTGGTCTGAGTTTATATTCTGAACACCCTTAAAACTGAAATAGCACTGGCAGGGCAGTGATTTTATTTCAGTAAGCTCTGAATTAACTTCAGAGTAGGGAACAGGGTTGAAAATAAAGGAAATGGGCACTTTGAGTCTTTACCAAAAGCTGAAACCACCCAAGCTCAACCCATAGCAGATGTAAATTAGCATAATTACTCATGGAAATATGAGTTAAGAAAGAAACCTAACATTCAATCTGGATTTGCTGGATGAGGAACCAGAAAATCCTAGATTTCGATCAACTTTGCCAGGGATAAACTAAAATATCCATGAACGTGGGTTATTCACAATTCACTAAAGATCCCTGTGTGCAATGTTGCACAGGGGCCTGTTGGTAACTTTGTGTGAGTACAGGAGGCTCCTCCAAAAGGAGGGGATGTTCAGGCAGGAGAGCTGCCCTTACATTCCCTCCTGCACAGGGAGCATGCTGATGCTGACAAAGGGGCGTGGGGAGGAGAAGCGTTAATAAGAGGCTGAAGAATAAGAATGGGGTACGTTGGACGTGTCTGCTTGCCCCTAAGCCAGAACAGCTTCCCCAGGCTGCCTCTGCCTTGTGAGTGGGTTGGTTTGGCTGCTAAACAGCTTCAGGTTAGGAGAAGAAAGGAGGTTGATTCCCTTCTGTGCTGTGCCAGCTGCCAGCTCAGCCCCAGTCGGGAGCCAGCTCCGTATGTCCTGGCACCCTCAGAGGAAGAAGATGTTGCAGCTTTCCACTCTTTTCTCACTTCTCTTGCCCACTTTAGTTTTGAAATAGTGAATTTTCAAGCTTACTTACCTTCATCAAGAAATTTCTTACCCAGAAGATTATTGTTAGCTCTAATGACTGTTTTCTTCATATTTGCACTCACCAGATGTGAAACATGTTTTGATCTGTTTTCTCATTATGAAAATGCTTTCATTTATGATGCCCAGCAGGGAGACAGCTGATTAACTTCAAGTTTGTAGGTGGAATTCTTTTTTTCTTTTTGAAAGTGATTACCAGGACCAGCAAAACAAAAAGATATTCTTTCAAGACTATGTTCCCAAATATTGCAGGTCACGTTTTCAAAAATGCCTTGAACCTGTTCCTTTCTTTAAATTTATAAATATTCTTCTGTGACAGCTTTTAGTGACAGTCATTTTCATATACTTGACACTTGAAGGACTATTTTTCTGGAATGATTACCAGTTACAATGTGGAAGTGTTTTTTGCCCTTTGATTTTTGCCATTAGATTGTTTCTTTAAAAAATGTGTTACCCTTTTTCAAGTTCATATTTGAGGACCAGAATACACAGCTGTTCTTGTCATTAATTCCTCAGAAAGGAATTTATTGAAACTCCACTATATCAGAATAAATTAGCAAAAGGTAATTTCATTTGGTTAGGCACCGTAAACCGGATACTCTTGTTCTCTAAACAGTATTTTGAGTTTGAATCTGGGCAGAGTTTGGCTCAAATGTCAAACCCATTATTTCTGAAATGTCTATGTCAGCTGTTATCCATGACAATAACCATAAAATGTCTTCTAATTAAAAGACTGGAGTACTCCAAAATATTCCTGGAGTCCCTTGGTATGGAACGCTAAAAATAAATGATAGTTTAACTTTTGTATTCAAATAAGTCTGCAACCTCTAGAAAGACAAATTTATTTTACAATTCTGCTGCAATAATTTCCACTCTTCTCTTTCATTGCTTCCTTTGGACTGAGAATCCAAACCCAAAACCCAAACAAGGGGTGGTTTTGTACTTGCAAAACCAAAACATAATGCCTGAGGTTTTGCAAAAGCAAAATCCTTCCTGGCTCACTCCATCTCAGCTAAATTTGATGGAACACAGTCATTTAAATGGATCAAAAGAAACACGTCCAGTATAAACTTGCAACAATTAATTACAGTATTAAAAGATCCTCCTGAGGTCCTTACAACCTGCATGATTCTATGAATCCTTCAATAATACTGTGAGAAAAGGGAGGAATAGAAGCATAGCCTTGCATTGTATTGTAGCTTTCCATCAAATTTGAACTGGTTAAGTATAAGAAAAAACAAGAATGATATAAAAATGAAATAAAAAAAACAGACTAAATTCCAAAATCACCACATAGGTTTATCAGACAGCTCATACATTGGCAATCTGTTGCATTTACATAGATTTACTATTTTTAATATATTTTATAGATATAAATATTTTTAAGAATATGTTTACGTTAATAGTTCACTAACAACTACCTGTTGTCAGGCATTTTTACCCTGACAACACTTCCACAGTTTTCCACAGAGCACACCATTGAGCTGAATTTTATATCATTACGACAGCTGTGAACTGAGCCCTTTACCAATAAAAATTATAATATAAACCTTCAGTAATCAGCAGTCAATGACTTCTATTCACTGCTAATGTGACAAAGAAAGTAAGTGAGGGGGGCAGCAGGTGCAATGTTAAGAACTCATGAAGTCATTTAGAAGCTTCGTTCTGCTTCCAAAAAATCATCCTAGTCCTATTGGACACTCATTCTTAAATTCTTTATGCTCTACTGAGTATTCTGAATTTTTTATTCACATGTTATTGTGAATGATTGCTTTCTGTATTATTGAGAAATCTAAAATATGCTGGTTGATATTCTGAGTGGCAAAAATGTAACATCATCATACTAGTATAAAACCATAAATAAAAAATCCCTGTTGATTCAAAGAGTTGCTGGCATTGAAAGCAAATAGAAGTAAATCAAGAAGAATTGAAGTTATTAAACATTAGATCGCTTCAACATACCCTGATAATAACTAAAATAATCAGAAATAATTGTTTAATTTATTACTTGGATTACTTGATAGTTTTTATCTTTCTGGCTACTCAGACATGGTTTTAAAGAATCCCATAAAAGAATCTAGTTAGCATTCAGCTCCCAAAGCAATATTCTCTGGACAGCAACATTATTCTGTTACTGCTGTCTTGTTCCAGAGTACTTTGCTCCTGTTTGATGAAAACATAAATACAATAGTATCATTAATGGCTAACATAAATTTCCTGACTGTTAAATACATTTTCCGTAAGGACTAAGAGACAGACATAAGAAAGTCTTAATGGCCAACCACTACATGGGAATAGCCTTTATAAGGTGTGCAGTCTCTAGTCAGAGGGAGAATACCACCAGGATGATGAAAGATTAATGGTTTTGAATTGAAGAGCTTATTTGATTAAAGAATCAAACTTGACTTTTAAAATCCCAGTCCTGGAAAAATGTTAAACGTATACTTAGTGTTGAGCAGTGTTAGTCATTCCCATTAGTTCAATATATGTTCTTACATATAAACTGTCTGAAGTTTTAATGCTGTCCTTTGAATTAACTGATGGTGTTCATTATACTTGTTAAGAAGAGAAGAAAAAAAATGTCTTGTCATTAGATGTGGTCTTCTCTACTGCTAAGAATTTGAACAGTCCAGTTTTGGATGTGATTGGTTGGTAAAGTTACCGGGATAAGAAGATCCTCTGCAAATGGAAAAGAAGTGGTATTTACAGTACTTTTGTGGGCGTAGTTCTATTAAGATATCTTGGTTACATCTGTGTTTAGGGATGATTATTAAGCACATAAAATCATTAATAAGAGCTTCATATTTATTTGGTGTTCCCTCAGCACTGCCTCATCTCCTTTCATCTGGTATATAATAGGGTGTCATGTAATTATAAAAATAATAATTAAAAAAATCTACATTAAAATCAGTTTGAACTTAGCTGGATAGGAAAGACATTGGGAGCACTTCAAATTGAACTCTATGGAATTTTCTACAGAAGTGAGACAGAAATTGAAAAGACTATTTGCCAGCATTTTGGGGATTAAAAATAACTTTGTCTGAATACAATTAATGTACAGGGGCTTCTACTTAGTTGTAAACATAATTCTTCAACTTCCAATACAATTCCCGCTTTGGTGCATGCCCAGTGAATACAAGTACCTTACTTTGTTTTCAGACAAAATCTCCTTGGTTTAGTTATTATACTAGGCCAGGTTATCTTCTTGGTTTTGTTTGTGAAAGTAAGTACTCCACCTTGTTAATATCATCAATTAATTACCTATAAAGAAAATAGATTTCAATAACTAGTTTCTGGAGTGGTGGGAAACCCTAATTAATTAAATTAAAACCTGTACTTTTGGAACCCATCCATCTCTCTGATGGGCTTCCAGACTACCCAAGTGCATCAGTGGTTTGACAGCATCTCTGGAATTCACACTCTCTCTTTCATGCTGTCGCCACATGTTCATTTATATGAAGCCTGTCAGAAAATCCCCAAAGGGACTGAGCTAGCTGTTGGTAGCTCTACTGGTCAGTCAGAGATATTATATCAACAGAATTCCAAGAGAGCAATATCTCATGTTACCTGTACTGTAAAGAGGAGAAGGACAAAAAGATCACTTTTGTTTTAAATTAATGCCTTTGTTCTTGCTCTCTGATGTAGCTAGATGTTACTGTATATTTTTTTCTACTTCAAATCTGTACTTTGAATAAATTTTTGGTTCCCTATTGCTTTCAGGGTTGAAAAGTTAGGATGAATTTCCTGTGAATGACAAAACTCTTGGGCTAAGTAAGAGCTGGGTGCAATATTGAAGCCTCACCTGTGGACTGCATTTCAGTCAATAGGAACAACGCCTCACTTGATGAGATACAAAGAGCAGAAAAAAAGAACATGATTATGAATAGCTGAATAACAATCTGAAAAACATTTGTTACAGTAATTTCCTGATCAGAAGTGTTGAATAAAACATCTACCCAAAATAATTTGTGCAATGCAGTTTCAGGTTTTCTTACCAGAAAAACAACTACTTTTGTAGACCAACTAGGAGAACATCAGGTTGAGGAGAATTAAAAACCAAACTGGACAGTAGAAAGAAAAAGTTGCTAGTCTTAAAAATAAGTAAAAATCTTCCACGTAAGAGAATCTTCATTCTGTCTGCAAGTAATAAAAATGTTCCAAGTAAATCCTTCAAATGAGATATGGTCACAAAAACAAGTGTTTTTTTTTTTTTTTTTTTAATTTTACTACATGGCAAAGCATTGAATTTCTTTCTCATATTAGTACAAGAAAAAGATG
This sequence comes from Tringa tobata, assembly GCA_033628505.1. Taxonomy (NCBI): domain Eukaryota; kingdom Metazoa; phylum Chordata; class Aves; order Charadriiformes; family Scolopacidae; genus Tringa; species Tringa tobata. Next base: position 5,142,546 of record JAHREE010000480.1, read on the forward strand.
GCACACACAGATGAGTATTTTGGCTTCCCTTGAAATTTCTAAGAGTGGCTTGGTTTTAGAGCTTTATTTAAAAAAAACAGACTTCATTTTTACCTCCACTGAACTTGGAGGTTCAGTCAGAAGGTTCGAATAAGCTTCATTTTGAATGACATCCACTGCTATTATCTGCAATATTTTGTACTGTAACAGAGAACAATAGAAACTTTTTAATATGGAAAACCTTTCTTCAGTTAGCAAAGTAAGTCTTGGTTTTGACTTCAGAAGTCCTTTTCTTTACACTGTGCAAACCCTTTGTCATTTTGTATTCATAAATATCACAAAATCATTTAGAAAAGAGCTAGTCCAGTCTCTCTGTGTAGAGCTGCTGGCCTGTTGAAATTCAGCTTGCATGAGGGGTGCGGGAAAAACAGAAAGATCCGTGCTTCCATAATATTCTATTTTCATGCATTTCACTGTTTTCTGTCGTCTGTGTGAAAGAAAGAATTAACAGTTTTAGTAATGTGTTTGCATCTACTTGTGTTGTTCCAAATCAGGTTCTTATTTACCTATTATTTATCTAATTAACTGAACCAGTTGAAAAGGCAGAAGACAATGTAGAGGGAAGTACTCGTCCTTCTTAAATGAATAAGATTGTTGTCGGTGGTTTCACTGTGGATATCATTTCACAGAAAAAAAAATCTCATCCAGAAGATTTTACTGTGTCAGAACCAGCTCCCTCCTTCTGCGTTTTCATATTCCATTCACTTTGACTTGTAATGCATAATAGGATTGACTTGCCTTTGAAACTGGCAAATTCTGGTCTGGATTTACCTGTATACTTTTAATGGCTTTGAGAATTCCATATATGTAAAACACTCACAGACGTGTCTTAACTAGTTAGTTAAATGAGTAACATTATGGCAGGTTTGCTTTACTGTGGTAGCTCAAACAATGGGTGCAAAATAGTGAATCTGGTCCACTGAATCTTAAATAAAATCACAACATACAGTTTAATACAGATAATAAAAACAAAACTCAGGATATGATGCAGTAAACCTTGGGAAGTAAACTGAAGAATAATTCATGCAATACTGTGCAATTCAGTCCTCATTTCTTGGCAACAGCAAATCTGATGGTCTCTTTACTGGAAATAGATGTTGCGTCAAGACAAATTAGACCCCTAGTGAGTAAGAATTAAGTCAGTGCTAGCCAGTTAAGTAAAATGAAATTTTCCCAGTCTGATACTTTTCACTGATTCAGAAAATGGTTTTCAGGCATAACCTGGATATGACATGCTCTAGGAAGTTTGCAGAACAAACTGAAACTACAAGCACAGAGCATACCTTTTCTTAGAGAAACAATAATAGTCTTTTATTATATACTGCCATTGATCCAGAGAGGTGGCAGAGTGTTTCAAAAGCAAATTATGTTCTTCACAAGTGGAGGAAGGAGTTTTGTGAAATATATTTCTAGGAGTATAATAATTAATCCTGTAGAATGAGATTTTCTTCTTCACACGTACAGTTTATCCTCTCCCTGCCCTGATACCTACATTATGCCATCTCAGGGAATGTACTGGGTTTGTGTGTTACAAGCCTTTGCTCTTACAGAAGGTGTTTTGATGAGACTTTTCAACTACAGGTACCCATCATTAGTTGCTCCTGCATGAAAGAACCAGCACAAATCATGGAAAAGATTTTACTTGTATAAAATTCTGCTGCAGAGAAAAAGGGCAAAGAAAGCAGGAGAATCTGGTATCCTAATTCCTCTGTTAGTCTGCAGGCTCCTTTATGATATTTGTCCTTTACTATCATTATTTGTGATTTACTAAAATAAGCCTAACTTTCAATACTGAGCTGAAGTAGTGCTTTCAAGCTGTCCGTCATCTGAGTAAGTCTAAGAAGAAGAGTCTATTTGAGTAGTTGCCATTAGTACTTTGTAGAAAGTTTCTTGCTCAGATTTAGTATTTTATAAATAGCTCATTGACAGAAGATTTGCATGGACGTGATTTACTTCCCATTTATGAGGAAGAGTTGTTTTGCAAGAAAATGTGCTAAGTTATGGAAGAGCACTGCTAGCTAAACCTTATTTAAGCATGCCTTTGTCAGTCTCACCAAACATATCTTTTTCCTCTAAATATATCATGGCAATGTGCAACAAAAGAGCCCAGTGACTTCTTTGTAATTGCTTCATCTTTCTATATTAAAACAAGAACAATTAGGCTAACACTGTGACAATTTTAAAATCTCAAACTTCAGTGCAGTAGTTACCAGTAAACTGGTAGTAACCAGTTCTGAGCTTTCAGATCAGGTATCCTGAAACACGGGCTTGCTTTTCTTTCAGAGAAAGCAAGCTGACTGCAATTAAACGAAAACAAAGGCAGCAAAAGGACATGAAAGCTTTTATTGGATGGAGGATACTGGCCATTTGAAACGTATTTTGGAAATTACTCAAATAATTTTCCTAATGACACATACCAGTGCATGCTTTTCAAGGCCTTCTTTTTCTTTATGGCAGCATTGATGTGAAGTAAGAAAAACATGAAGTATGTGGAAAAAGAAACAGATTATTTTTTTATCCTAGACTTATTTTCCACCTAAAACTGTATTCCACTCTTAGAACATTGACTTTCGCCCTGGAAGTTGTTTTGAGTTTTACGATTTAAAGAAGTGTTGTTCACATAGAAATAATTTTAATGTCTAAATTTTAGGTGACAAATTATCATATCTGGGTGTCACAGAGAATCTACAGCTAGAGAGAAGGTGAATCTATAGAGAAAGGGGTTAAAAAGTTAACTTACTCAAGCAGGACATACACTGTCACTGTTAGAGGATGTGGCATCTGTCATAGGAGTGCCATAAGCTGTGTGTTGATATAAGAAAACTCCTGAGCTTGATCCAGCCACAGTTGTAGGACCTGTAGGACCTATAGGCGCTGTAGGACCCACAAATTTCCATTTCTGAACTGAGCCAGAAGCAGCAGAGAAGGATGTGCTGGGGGATCATTTAAAGATCATGCAAAGCATGGTGTGTTGCAACAGAAACAAACAATACCATGAATTGCATGATAGTATCAGGTAGATCTCAGGTCTTCTTGTGTGAGTGCAACCATTATTTTTCTATACATCTGAGTAAGTCTAAACTGACAATAGGAGAGAGGAAGATGTTTTAAAGGGATCCATTTCTGACTATTTTGCAAATGAGATTACAATGCTCTGGCCAATAAATGATGAGAGACCAAAATATAATTTGTTTATTACTTACAAAAGGCCTAAATTTTGTAAGGTGTATACATTGCCTATATACCTATACATAAGTACACATATGCAGATTCTGCCGATCATGCTTATGTCTAAGTCATCTTGAACCCTTACGGGATGATCAGTAAATGGCCCTTTTTCTCATGTTACTTCTCCCTCCCTCTGAATGAGGAGATCAAAATCTCTTCTCCATGCAGTGTGAGCAAAGTCATGCAGAAATTGCAGTGTCCACACCTGGGGCTCGGCTGTTAGTGCCCTTCAGCTAAAACAGTGGTGAGAGCTCCTCTTTGTTCTGTTCCAGCGCAGCAGAAGACAGGCTCATTTAAACCACAGGTGGCTGACTACTGCTGCCTGTATTCGAAAAGGCAGTAGAAGAAAAGAACTAGCAACGGTTTCAGAGGTGAGGTTATTGCACATACTCACACATTCATGAATTTTCCTTGTTTCCTTTGGCACTAGAAAAAAGGAGGTGGGCTCACAAGTAATTGCAGCTGAGAGCCAGTCACCTTCCTCGCAGCACTTTGTTCCTGACTGCATCTTAGTTTGGACACATCAGTGGAGGGTGAGTACAGCAGAGCCTGGACTCAGACCACAATTGAAACGGTACAAAGTATGCTTCGGTACACATGTTTGAATAAGAGAGTCTGCAATAAACCAAAGAACCAATAAAACAAACAAAAACCATAGGGGCAATCAGAAATATTTCTAAACAAAAGGCCAGTCCTCTTCCATTGAGTTCATTTGCTCCTAGGGAGGGAAAGGACTCATTTGGGAGCATGAAAAGCAAGGTCAGGCTTTGACAATTCAAATCTCAGTGGATATAAACCAATTCATACCAGCAGATAATGTGGCCCTGGAGAAATAAGGTGCCAAGTTTGGAGGTGACAGAGATTATGTTGCTTTCATAGCCTTAGACTTTTTTAGGTTTTTTCCTAATAGCAATATAGAAACTCCTACCACTCATTTATCTTGTCATTATGGACTTCAATTATTCAATCAAAATTTTCTGCCAACTGCTATGTGTACTTTCTGCTACTATTTTTGGCATCTCTGGATATTTTCCAAAGCACACCATTTTGTTTTCAAATGCAAGTGTTTTTGACAGAGAAGGAATTGAATTCTTTAAAGGTTTGTCACATTTAATTTTTTTCCATCTTAAACAAGTTTTAGAAAGGACCTATAGGAAAATTACTTTTATGGTTACCAGCATATGGAAACTTAGAGCTCTGGAAAGATTACAGAAAGTTAAAAGGGAAAAAAAACCCTCAATTTATAAAATACAGATTTGTAGAGGCAACGAAGAGCATAAAACTGCATAACAGTCATTTGGACTTGATATTAAAATCCTGTATGTGGTTGCTATTTATGAAAAAAAAATATATTGAGCCAATAAAAACAACTATATGTCAGTAACATAGGTAAATTGCCAGAAAAATTCAATGCTCATCAGAAAAAGTTCTGTAACAAAATATTTTATGAGAAATGCGAAGCCTATACTGTGCTGGTTCTTTTTTTTTTTACTGCAGAAAAATAGCACTAAATAAAAGCGGACATCAGGAGAGATTTTCTGACATTGCAGTGTTTGACATTGAGAGACAAATCTGACTTTGCAAAGCTTTTAAAGGCTCCACCTTCCCCCCCCCAAAAAAAAAAGAAAAAAAACCCAAACAACTCTGAAGGTAATATATTATTTATGGCTTTATTGTTCTTCATGCTTAAGGACAAGCAGTAAAAAAGCATACTTCCTTTCTTACTTCAGAAGACTAAGAAGGTAAATGTCTTCATTTACCAGCATCCAGGTAATGGAAAGGAGACAGGGACTTTCAAAATCATCTCTTGCCATAAAAGTTCTTTCCACTCTCTCCTGAACTTTACGTGCCTTTTCAATACTTCACTAGTCTTGCTCTCCTCAAAACTGCACCATAACAAACATTGGTCTAGTTGAGACTGACAGAAAGGGCTCTTTCATTGCCTACCTCTTTGTGCATTTAGTTAAAAAAATGCACTATATCTTTCCTCATCTTGGAGGCCACTTTGATTTTTTTGTAGCTTCACTTTCCCCTACTTCTCTTCCTCCCATTGAGGATATATAATTTTTGTATTATAGTCTCCTTCTTCTCATTCCAGAATTACATCTTTCTAAATTGGATCCCATGTAATTATCTTCTGCCGGTGTTTCTGTTCTGTTTGTACACCTTTGTATCGTTCCTCTGTATATGCCAGTTAGAGTAAATTACTATCATCTGCGTGCTGTTTGCTTCCTTTCGGGGATTGTAAATGAAGAATATAAACAGGAGCAGATGTATCATTATTAGACACCTCTCACTCAGTCAGTGTGCTGCTGTTTATCATTACTCAGTGTTTACAATCATTTAGCCAGATTTCAAACCACTTTACAGTGTTTACAGCCAAACCAATTTAAATTGTAAGAATATTTCTAGTAGGTTTGCATCTGAAAAAAAATTTAAGGAAAACCTAGCAACTTCACAAACAGCCCTTCTCCTGAGTGCTGTAAGTCTCTGTTTGGAAGGCACGTAAGCAACAGTCCAAGAGCCTGTTTGTTCTTTAGGCAATCCTTGCAAAAAAGGAAGTCTCTGCATTGTGCTTATCAATTTTTTGAAACTTTTCACTATCAGACATGGTAGGATGTCTGCCTTTGCACAGATGAAAACTTGGAGCAGTACAACAAGCCGTGTTCTAGCTGGGCCTGGCCTGTTCCTAAAAGCGCTACCATCACATATGCTAACAGCTGCTTTCACAGATACGATGGTGTAAAGGAATAGATGCTATTTCCTTGCTACTGCTAACACAAATATCACTTCCCACTGGTCTGTTCTATGGTGATCTACAGGATGGCTTGGGTCCAGTCAGTCAGAAATGCTTTCTTGCTGATGGAAGTAATTTAATCTTAATTTGGAAGGGAATCATCAACAACATAGGCTTCCTTTACAGTTGTGTAAGAGGTAGGAGTATTTTGGAAGGTGATTCCTGCCTTTCTTAGTTCTTAAAAAGAGTTAAGATGAAATGGGTATGGAGAAAAGCAGAATAAAGTGATTATAGATGAATAGACTCTTTTAGAAATCCAGCTTTGAGATAAAGTCTGCTCATTGCTAAAAATAAGCAAGAAATTCCAACAGTGTTGATATTGGTCATAAAAGATCAAACAAGCAGCACAGAGAGAAAAATTACATGGTAATCTGCAGCAACTGGAAACACGCCAAAGCACAATGGCTGAGTGCTGCTGGTGGGCTGCAAACTTTTGTCTGGATGAAAATGGAAGGAGAAAAGAGAAGCATATTTTTTAATTGGAAGTGAGAGAAAAGCCAAGCAGTTTGGTCATTTTAATAACAAGAAAAAAAAAAAAGAAGAAAGAGACAAAATAGAGAAGAAATGAGGCTACCAGATGGGTGTGGGTTTTTTTGGTTGAATCAGAAAACTGTTAGATGCTTATTTCTTTTGAGAAGGAAAATAATAGAGAAGATATCTCTTCTTTCACCAGGTGAAAGAGAGAATGAAGAAGGACTCAGAAAATGGGAAGCTGAAAATTTCTGAATACTCCAGGATGCAGAGGGGAAAAGCAGAAAAATATCTTTTCAGAGAGTATTACAACAAAGACCTAAAGCAGGATTCCCCCAAGTGTCATACGTCACTGTGTTTCTGTTGCTTTCCATAGAACTGTGCTGCTTGTCTTAACTCAAGATTGAGGTTTTTTGCATTCAATTATGATTTTACATGAGAAGATTAAGTCCAGGTTTGTCAACTAGTTAAGCTTACATAATTCTTAGAATCTGATTAGACAATTGGCAGGAATTTTTCAGTTAATATTTCAAGAAAAATAAATTTGCTTGTTGGAATAAACTAGTAACAAATAAAAAGAAGAATCATTAGACAGAATCTTTTAATATAGTGACTTGAAAGAAGTAATTTGAACTGTAGTATTGTGATGTTCCAAGAGCAAAAATAAAGGTCCTCATTCATCCCAGTGTAATACTTGGAACAGATGGAGTTTCATTAAAAGGACTTGACCTTGGACATTTGTCCTCATCATTTTAACATTATAGCCCACATACAAAACGGTTAGAAAAAAATAGCAGGAAACATTTGTAAAGAAACATCAACAAATTGAGACCCTTTGTGTTCCCCAGACAGTAGTCTGATAGTGGAAAGATGACTGTGGGATTTACAAACAAAATGAAAATTGGCAAGGATATCAAACTGAATCCCTTTTAGGCAATATACCTCTTCTTCTAGGCTCATAAAAGTTAAATAACAACCAGAAACATGCTATTTGTGATAAGCAAAAGAGAGTTGGCTAATCTGATGCTGTAGGAGTGACTTTCCTTTTCAGCATCTACCTCTCACAACAGGATTATTCAGGCACAGGTTGTATAACTTCACCTCCTGGATTTTACTTCATCCAACCCTGCTGGTTAAAAAATGATATATAGACATTTATTTAAATGTAGCCTTTGAAGTTATACCACAGATTGATATGCAAAACAGAAGCAGGTAAAGAGCCAATTTTATCTGGCAATTGTTCTGCCCACACCCTTGTAGTTTTAACATTTGGAAAAAGTTTTTGCTCTTTGATGAGGGGAAAATGATGCATTTGTTTTTGGGATGACAGCTCAAGGCTCAGTTATTACATATAAATCTAATTTCAGCAATATTTTGGCTTCTGATATTTTAAGCAAAATTGTCTTGGCTTGAAGTGGATGTTGACCTTATGAGGGATCAAGTCAGTCTTCCTGTTGTTACTTGCAGCGAGCACATATTTTCTCTATCTCTTGACGCTCAGTTGGGATTTATCTTACTACTAGTGTAATAAGGAGGGTTTGTTGGGGGTCAGTCTTGTGATTTTAACCCTACAAAAAGTAAAATTTACATGGAAACAAATGGCTGTGTTATTCATCTTTCTTTCTGATATCTAGGGAAGAGTAACCTTATTGGTTACTATATGGAATCCTATTTCTCTATATGGAATGTGATAAATGCTTTGTCAAAATTCAAATGATATAGTTGCATTAGTTAGTGAGAGTTACAGATACTTAGAGAGAAGTTATGTGGAAATAAGAGAGGGGGAAAGGTATGTAGGAATTATCTGACCTCTAATGCAAGGCCTACAGGTCACTTGGGCTCTTGAGGGAGCGATGGCAGAAAGGCTGCAGCCCTGGTGGAAATTCCTCATTGCAAAATCTTATAACACACCACAATATGCATAAAACTGCTGGGGCTAAGTGAATCATAACTTTCTAAACCTGAATGTTCCAGAGAGCAGAGCTAACACTATGGTGTGTGCCAGTAACAAGGGACTGGAAAGAAACATATTTCTTCTTCAAGAGGATAGAATATTTTCCACAGCCTCCTAGATGGCCTTAGGTTAGCTTAGAAATCAGTGTGGTCAAAAGAAGTAACAATGTCTTTCAGACTTTTAATGAAAAGCAGCTCTTTTTTTCTTGTGCCATTAAACAGTGATAACTTGTGTAGCCATTCGTTTGCAGAGATGGCAGAATATAGACTAATAGACATAATTTGGACTTTTGATGAATGAGAAATGTTCTTTGTATCTACTTGTTGGTCATAAATATACTTTGCAGAATACAGGCCACCTCCATTTTTCCTGGAGCAGGAATCCAGAACATAGACTTATTAAACCATGTTGGAGCCCCAGGCAGTACTAAATTCCTGTTTCCTCTCCATGGAAATCAGGAAAGAAGAGGAATTGCTGAATACCAAACTTGTATAAAATTTCTCTTAATTCTTTGATCCAAATGAAGCTCTACTGAATCACTGGATCACTGGACTCAAGGGGCACTATTTTCATTACAAGCATTTCTCTTTGGGGAAGCCGCAAACAAAATACATTTGTGAGACACAAAACACCCAAAGTTTCCACAGCACAGAGTATTGCTCAGGATGCAATAATCCTCCTGAAATCCATAAATCCCAGGTCATTTGTTAAAGAGTTGTGACTTCTGGCCTTGCTAGAGGCTGGGGGGGGAAACTCTGTGTGTTTAAACAATCTGAGTGAAAATAGAGAAATACAGCTAGCACTTAGCCCTAATAAAGATAATTAGTCAGCGATGCAAAAGAATATTTTCATTTTCTGTGGAAAGACTTTTCATGACCTTTTAAGCATTTTTGAAACAAAATTGTTACGCAACATGTCATTGCTATAAGTGATAAACAATGTAAAACATTTGTTCAAAACAAAGCTTTGCTGGAAAACATTAGAAAAAGCAATAGAAGTATCACGTAAAAATTATTTGGAAAACATAACATTTCAAAAGCACTGATTTCTTAATTCCAGCAGCTTTCTGTGTTTGCTTTTTGAACCAGCACTTTCCAGTAGAGCAATCTATTTCAAGGAAGAGAAAGCCCTCTCGTGAAGTTTGCAGGCAGGGGCAGCTGTTTGCCTCTTTGTCACAGCTTGGAGATGAAGTGTGTGGTGAAGCCCTGCTGTCTCTCTCAAGCTGCAGGAGTAAGCAAATACTAGTGTGGCTCTGGCACCTGTACAGGGTATATTCCCCTTCTGGAGCTTTATTTGTTCTCCATTTCCAGGTAAAGATATCTGAAAAAAATGCACAGCTTGTTTGTTCTTGAGAGGTACAGGGCACTGAGAGAAAAGTACAAAGAATAATGCCATTAGAATAGAGAATGAAGAACAGAGGACTACACAAAGGAAGCTGAAAGGTTCCCCAGCCACTGTTCCCCAGTTATCTCTGTGGCTGGAAGAAAGAAATGTTTTTTCCTGTTCAGTATCTCTTTCTGTGGATATTTGCCAGCATATCATCTTTCTGCTGACATCTGCTTCAGTCAAACGTCTTTCCAGGCTCTTCAAGCTTTAAAATCTCTTTTCATCCTTTATGCAGAGTAATCCACTCAATTATCTACCAAGTCAGACAGGGTGGCTTGCTGTCTATTATTAGCTCAGTTTTTTCAATTGTAATTCCTTTGAAGTTATTTACAGCAAGTGTCTTACCTTTGCTGTTTTCCTTATTTTTTCTGCTTAGTTTCTTTAAAGGGCTCTTTACACTTCATCCTATTGCATGAAGCTAATCATAACCAGAACATACAGTGAATTACAGTCCACTTCATTGTGCAGTCTCTGAAAGCAATGTTATTTTCTCTTCTTCAGCCCCAGGTATCTATGCCTGTGAATGCCTCATAAAGGTTGTACAGGATAATTCTTCGTGCTACAGTGGCAGTAAGGTCTACATCAAGTAACAAACATTAATCATGGTTAACTCTTGTGCCTCATTTTTTATCATGTTACAAAATTTGGTGTGAAGATTTCACAACTGTGCCTACACCACAGTGATACTGGGTGTATTACAAAAAAACCTGATCACACCATCATGAGACTTCAACAGGAGAGTTTGTTTGACTCCAGTTTCTCCTGAGACACTGCTTTTCTGCTTTTAGTGATACCTGTCACAACACTAACCTGGCCTTGCCTTTCTTCTAACATCCCTCCCCTTAAGGCTTCAGGTTTCCTCCTTCTTAAATTTCCTGCTGACAGCCATCACTCCTGCTACTTGTCAGGGTTATACTTATCACCTGCCTGTCAACTTGTCAAAGTGCTTGAGTCATAGTGAGTTATGAGACCTTCTTTCCATCCCATATCAATCAAGAAAGTTATGTTTACTGGAAAATGTCAATAGAAAGAGTGTTGAGCTAAAGATGGTGAATGACTTATTTGTAGAAAATATCCTTTTTCAACGAACTTCTCCCCACAGAGTAAAAGAAATTGAGAATCTGCTGTTTGCTTGACAATACATAGCAGAAGTACTGTGTGTATATATATATATATATATATGTACTCAGTATTCCACAATATGCAATTCAGAATTGGTTTGAAGAAGCTAGAGTGAGAAAATGCCATGCAGCAGGCAGGGTTGGTTTTTATTAAATGTTTGGTAGCAACAATGGCTAGAGGGAGAACTGAAAGTAGCAAGATCTTTTTTTCTGCTGCAGCTCCATCTGAAGTTTCAGAAGACCTTGTGGGTAAAGGGCCAGAAGCACAAGCTGTGTTGATCTCACTCCTCTGAGGAGGATAAAGACGGACTGAGCACCTTTCTTATTTGAGCTAAACAAGAGCATTATGCTGACAGCGTTTTGTATGGCTGGCATTAGCAAAGGGAAAGGTTTGTGTTATGTTATCCAAATGCACTGCAAGTGTCTGTTTATTGCTAGTCTGCCACTCACTGGGCAAAGAACTAGGGAAACAAATGCACATTGAAAAGAATGAAGAGTAGAGGTGATGCCAACTGAATAGGGGACAAACACTTGTAACTAGGACAGTGTTGTATATACAAATCATTTCACTGATACTTGTTGGATTTGCACACTCTTCTTCCCAGAACTACTAAAAGGGAACATTCAACACGCGTATCTCCACACAAGCAGGCCTGGTTTGTTGCTTGGTTTTGCTGGTGGAAATTGCAATTTCTGTTGTTGACAATTTTTTTTTGTAAAATTAGGAACAACTATAACAGGCCTGTTACACTCTGACAGATATTAGTGAGAAAGAGTGGTTTCATTTGTTCAGTTTCAGTTCAACTCGCAGCAGGGTCTTGCTGCTGCAATTTGATGTCTTTTTGGTGGATCTTCTAGCAAATTTTGCTGTTGTCTCAGTCTAGTGTCTAGTGGACCTGTATCTGCAACATTTATTGCCATTAATCCTAGGGCTGTCTATAAAGTAAAGTGAATTTAAAAGACTACCTCATTTGTGATTCATACTCTTAGTTATTTTTATATAAGCTGAAGAATGGGAAAATATTCCAAATGCTTCTATGGAAGCTATTTATTTTGACCTATCTGTTTAAATTACTGTTCAGTTTGCCTCCTGTACTATATAAGCAATCCGTCAGAAAGGAGGTTTAGGACTGGATGTGGCATGGAATTTAACCATGCTTTTTACAAAAGTGAGTTCTCTCTGTCGCCTGAGTGATGGAAAAAGTGATCCTTCTGCTATACATGATTATTTCTCAAAATAAATGGATGTTTTTCATCTTTGGATGGCCAAGTAGGAATCTGACATGAATGCTCATATACTACAACATACTGTACTTTAGAAAAGGACGTAAATGTGTCAAAGGAGAGAAAGATCATATATATATATCCTCCCACAGCTACCTACTTTTATATATTGTACATGTGTGCAGTCACACATACATACAAAAGCAAAGAATAAAAGAGCACAGTTGTTCCATTTAATGATTTAGGGGTCAAATCCTAACTAGATGGATATTTTTGTTTGTAAATAGTTTATGCATTCTTTTAAAAGATGAAGTGTAGAAATGTCTCACAAAACAATAGAGTAGGAGGATGAAAGATAAAAGTCAAGTGATCTAATAGCTGTTACAATTTCTGTTCAGCTGTAGATATTGGGGTTGCTGTTGTTTCTAAACTCTGTACTATTTAATGTCACAACCTTTCTATGAATTAGATTTCACATTTTGAAACAGAGTACTTCAGAATAATAAAATAACTAATAGAATCAAGACTTGGGGATTCTTAGATTATATTTTGGGCACATTTTGTTTTGTAACTGTTCTTATTTAATAGTTATTTTAGTCTATTTAAAACTGTAACCTTTGACTAATTTCAATTCTTTTAGAGAAGAAAACAAGCTAGCAAACAAAAATAATGCCCCAAATCAATTTGGAAATGGACATTGTCAAATGGAGAGAAAAAATTCTTCATGATGCTTGCAAGAAATCATCTGATGCTCTGAAGGCTGAGATTTAACTTCCCAGTATTGCTTAGAAGCAGAGAAGCGAGTGATGTAAAAATGTCCAGAACTATGCAGAGACTTGTGTTTCTGAAAGGAAGACCATGAGAATCATGAAAATTTATTTAATATGTCTCTTAGGCCCAAAGACAACACAAGCACATGAGTGCTCACATCAATAGTTATATGAATCACTGGTATATCTTTGGCCAACTAGGAGTCTGACAAACAGTGGTAAGGGGTCTGCGTGGGACAGGAACCATTCCCGCTGCAGAGTCTCAATGCAACTACCTTGTTTTGGAAAGGAAAATAAGTCAGCTGCATGATCATAAGTCAGTCACCATCAGGGCCACAGACTGGTCCTTGACCTTTTTTATTTACTACTGTGTGGCAGCCATACAATGTAAGGACTGAAGGGACAATTATGTCTTCCAGAGACATTTCCTGTGTATGTACAATATAGACTTTCTCCTAGGAGTTAGGTTCAACTATACCTATTAAAATACAGACCTCATCAGAACGTACCAAGTGAAAGAGTAGAGTATATGCCAAGGCTTTTTCTCTGTGTAACTACCTGGATAGTTAGGAGCATGAATCCTAAATTCTGGTTCTATTTTCTGTTTTAATTTCCAGCTATTTATCATACTATACCTTTGTCAGAAAAGCTAAAAATCTTCACAGTATCAGTATTTTTCATATGTAAATGTTAAAGTAGCTTCCAAAATTTATTTTTGTCTGGTTTTAACACTTAAACCACTTTTAAAACTATGTCCATAATCTGATTTTAATTGAGTTAATTTGGATTTTCTAACCTATCCATATTGTGGTTTTGTGACACGTTAGCTGAGCCATCTTGAGTTTAGAAAATGTACACAATTTGCCAGATTAAGCCTACTAACACTGAAAGAATTAGTTCTGAGCAAGTGAGCAAGTTCCGAGTCAAAAAATATGCATTTGAAATTATTTTCAAAGGCAATAACAATTCCTCCCATGAAGGATAATGGAATACCTCAAGAAAAGTATGAACAAATATTTAGTTTTATCTCAGTCTTGTCTTTTAACAGTTGTCCTCTAACCAGCATGTCAGCATGGATTACTTTCACTCCAATCGTTGCCTAAATCCTTTTGTAAATTGTTTAGAGCACTGGCTCCAATTTCTTCTCTTAGTACTACATTTCATTTAATAAATGTTCCCTCTTTTCAAAGTTGTACCTAATTTCCATTGATGCAGGCACTTTCTATAGTGTTTGTTTGTTGCTCTCTTTCTCTAACATGGACTTAAATGACCTTGTTAAATTTCTCTTTCTGAACTCTATTACCGATTTGACTTTTTTTAGGAGATGCTCACTTAATCTTTTTGCTTTTTTAAAGAAAACTGACCTTGTTTTTTAAATCATCTGGAAAAAACCCTAAAATTCTTCGTTCCCTTGATGCTCTGTTTAATGTTGAGCTGTTTTGGTTTTCTTTTTGGCTCCATCGTTTATCCCCTGTCATTCTACAAGGAAAGGAAAAAATGTAGAAAGTTTGATGAAAAGAAACTCATGGAATTTCCCTTTTCCCTAGACCCTTTCTGTGGAATTTATGATAGGGGAGAGTGATCCAGTCCTTTCACCAGCTGCCTTTGTTGGGTGTGGAGAAAGGAAGGTCACATCTGGAGAAGCACAGTAATTTTAAATCTGTAAAGCTCAAACACCATGGAAAGATTTTTACTCTATGAGGTTAAACATGCTTGAAGGGCAAAACTCTCAGCTGCTGGCAGAAATCCCTGCTCCACAGAGATGTGTGAGGAAACAACTAACTTTATTATCTGCTCTCTATTATTCCTACCATTCACCTTTTGCATATGTGGTTAACCACTGCATCATCATTCCTAGCATGTGTTTCTTGAGTGATAGGTCAAGAAAGGCTGACCAGGTTCTGATTTTTGACTTTGGGGCTATTCCAGTAGCTTTCATCTTCAAGTTCATTTTTTAAAACAAATTTACAAGTAGCTTTCACAAGGAAGTCATGTCACAGACATTTTTCCTTGCTGTACTGAGTTGATATCAGAATGCAAAGCAATGAGCATGGTTTTCATGCTGGCTAGATACATTATGTTTACAATTATTAGTACTTAGCCACAGTCAATTAGGGTTTTAACATGAACACATAGCATCTCCCCAGATTGGATTTGGAAGCAAATGCTAAGTACTGGTCTAGACTTAGAAGATTTACTGGCTCAGATCAGTCTGTTAGTTGAGTGATATATTTTGCTGATGGAGCTGTGCTGGAAGGAGGCCTATGAGTTAGAACAGTAAAAAGTCCTTTTGCCAGTATAGCTTTTGCCTTTTAAGCAAAAACAAAACCTATGGCAGAAAAAAAAGTATATCCTTTTCTTTATTTTTTATATTTTGGCTGCTGTGTCTACACTAGCAGGGTTTGTTTCCACTCTCTGGGGCATCACAATCCTATGTGCTGCTGGAGGCAGACAGTTAACTTGTCTGTAATCTTGTTTTACCTTATTCCCACGAATTTCAGCACACATTGTCACACCTGCTTTAAAAGCCATTTGGGCACGATGACTCTTCAATAACCTGGGAATCATCTATGGAATGGTTTTACTACAAGGGAAAAATAGTTAATAATTTTCATCTAAGCCCACAAGAAGTGTCTTTTTTAGTAACAGCTGAATAGACTGACTCTTGGCTTTTTGCTGAGACATTACACAGGAGTGCCCCAGCAACTCAGTCTCGCTAAACCTGCCCTGTGTTTTGCCAAAAATCTCTGCCACCCCCTCCCAGCCCCCCCTCCAGTTTTACTTTGATGCAATTGGAGCTGATTTTACCATTACTTTAAAGTGTCTAGACAATCCCATGCTCATATAAACACTCCAGCTCTTCACACCACTGCTTGTATTGTCTTACCTTTGTTCGAGTTTTGGCAATCAAATATTACCCCAGAGCATTTGCTGGATTAGATTTCATCATTATGTCTGGTTAGGGTCTAAGCCAAGACATCTTTACCCATGATAGCAGCTGTTATCCCGCTCGGGTCAAGTAAACTATGATTTCCTATTTTCCTAAAGCTAAAAATGTGTGTTGAATCAAGATTGTAGGACAGGTGAGCACAGGGTCTGCATAAGGATCTGTAAGACACCTAGAGCTGTAATCTTAGATCACTATGGGTTTAATTGTGTGAGTAAAGACCAGCCCCCTTATTACTTTTTGCAGGTACCTAACATTTTACACATAAGGTAGCTAGTAAATAACTGCTCCTTAAAAAAAAATACATATTGGTATTTCCTACTTGAATTCAGTTTTAATTTTGTATGGAATTCATCCTTTATTTCTTATTCTTGTCAATGTTTGTTTTCTTTGCGGGGATGGAAGGGGAGATTTAGGTAGCTGAACACAGTGATGCCATTTTTGAAAATAAGGATAGATGACTCTGCCTTCTGAAAGACTGCCAACAATAACTAGACCAGAGACAGTTCACCCTCCTCTTCTTGCAAGTGATTTATGAGACAAAAACCAGTATTTAATGAGGTCAGATGGCCCTGAAGAAGAGCAACAACACAGTTAAGCAAAATAAGCAGAAACAACAGGGATATATCTCAGGGAATCTGACATGCACCCATACTAGAAAGAAACTAAAAGCTCCAGTGGGAGAAATGAACCTCAAGAATGATATTATTGACTAATTCAGCTCTATTCTTTCTCATATACCACTTTATAATTTCAGTGTAATTTTCCCAGTGTTCCATATATGACTGTACTAACACAGTGTCTGTTTCTTGCATTTTTGAGCCCCAAACTCTACACAAATTTGTCCCACTATTTAAGATTCTACTAAAAAATAAATGGCATTATGTTTATGCAATAAAAATAGGAGTCTTGCTTATGTTTTGATTTCACATACGAGATTTCCAAGTTTTACATTTAGTTTTCCCACTTTGCATTTGACAATTTCATGATGAAATAATAATTTTCATTCTCCTTTAAACAATTATTTGCTGCTTCCAACAATAGAAAAAATGAAAAATCACACCAAGACCAATATTACGATATTTTTCCTTTGAATATTTCTAAAGCAGAAAGCTTACTCTGCCCTCCATCTTTGAATTTGTACTTTGAAGAGTCTCTCTCAAGCAGCTACTGAAATAAAAAAAATACTCTCCACAAACACACCAATAATTAAATTAAAAATGGTTCAATAATACATCCATCTGTAAGTTCTGAGACAGCTCAAATTACATTTTCCCAGTTTGTAAGGGCAAGCAATGTATAGGGTCCTTTTTTTCAAGTTGCCATTGACTCAGCTGCCAGACTGCTGAAGCACAGTTCTCTTGAAGTAAACTATAGACAGAAAAGTGGTTTCTAAAGCACTTTCAGAGAAACATAAAGAACTTTTTGAAAAAGCAGTCTTCATTTCTGTTCGTTTTAAATGTTTTCCTTTCTTTCATGACTTTTTTAGTAGATCTAATTTCTTCTATTTTTACAGTAGCAGCAAGGACTACTCAAGAAAAACAACCAACTTCCTCCAAGAAGCCTCCATGTCCATTCCTATTTTTCAGTACCTTTTATTATGAAAACTTTTCAGGTCTACAGCTGTCTCTTTCCTTTCATTAGCACTTTCCAAGATACTGAAGAGTCGCAAAGTTGTCATCCTAACTGTACTTACAAACTGACTCTGTTTCCTCTGTTACTTCACTACCTCTAGAACTGTTTTTGATGTCCTATCAGTTATAGAATTTAATTTTTCACAATTTAGAGTTCAATTAATTTACATGAATGTCCATTTTTCAGGGAAACCTTCTTCGAAACCCAGATATACATTTTTATTTTATTTTTTTTTTAAAATTGACATTACTAGTCAAAGTAAAGGAGGATTTTGACATAGATTCCCTGGGACCTCTTGTATACTTTTTTTGGTCAGTTGTTTTCTATTTAAACTACGGACGCATATGAGCATCAATTTTAGTCACACTGATGTCCTACAGATCAGCAAACTGGGATAATGGTCCCAGTTTGTTCCCAGCATCTGGCTAGCAGCAGAGGCAGATAGATAACATATTGAAGGGATGTCTGTGCAGCTCAGCAAAAATAGTGTATAACTGTAATGGAACTTGCTCCTTGATCAGAGGCCATATGGTCATGTCATCCTGGCAGCCTGCCTGCCTTACCAAGTCATGCTGAGAGACAAAGACCACAGCTGACACAGGCGGTAGTTTGGTGCATTCCCAGTTTCCAAACTGTGGAGGGGGAGGCTGCACAGCCTCGTGATGGCACTGTCCCATGCAAACGCATGCAGCTGGTGATCCTCTGTTTCCATCTGTAGAGCAGAAAAACGAGTATATACCTGACCTGCGGTGACATGAATGCAGTGAATCTGGTGTGATGGGGTTGAGCCAGTTTCACTGTTCATGGGGCATTTAATAGTTGGCATAGGGTATGCAAAGTAGAAAATGCCTGGACAGACTCCATAGAACATGTATAGCAAGGTCAATGGTGAGTGCACTAGACTCTGATGTGTGATCAGGACTTGGGGTTACTGCTGTGGTTAGGCTTGTAGGTATTCAGCTATCCTGGATGAGTATATGGTTTACCAGGCTCTGCTGCACGGCTTTTACTATCCTCAATAACACCAAAGCTACCTCGTTATTGGGCTGTAATGATGTGCCGCTGGTATGCTCTCAGCCTTTTTGCTAGCCTCCATCCTTTTACTTGGAAAAGGGACTATTTCTTCCCACCCTGACAAAGATTTATAAACAGTGAATAAGCACAAATATAAAATCAGAGGAGAAACTATAGAGCCTATTAAGAGGAATGGGGAAATACATCACTGAGGGTTCTAACTCTGAAAACAGTTACCCCCTTCTCTAACGCTAACTGCAGCAACACTGCTGCACCTCAAGGCTGAGGTGTCTGGCTCAAAATGGTCTTGATAAGAAATACATTGTGTATTTTGTGTACGCACACCGGCTGTTTTATACTGAGGTCATTCTTTGACCACAGTGGCATTGTGGTGTCCCACAACAATACTGCTGGTGTCAGATGCGCATTGTCATCTTAGTGAGGTCTTGCAGATCATCCCACCAAAATAATTGCTGAGATTTATTAACTACAGCTGGCCAGCAGATGCATATGTAATGGTGCTTTTAATTTCTACAGCATTTGTTTCTCTCTGCGTCCAGTTAATATAATTCATATATACTAAACCTCTTCATTGGCCAATTTTTTTCTCATGCTGTTGATATTTTTCTGCACACAATTATTAGCATTGTCTTGGCTATGCTAAATTACTTTGGCTCATAGGCCTTTGGCTGCCAATATATCAATTTCCTAGGACTTGTTTCTTCTTTTTTATATAAGGTTTGGTAAAGTCTGTCTGAAACTAATTGAATTTTTTTTAAGGCTGACCTACCAAAGCAACTGCTACTGATGTCATTGTTCTTGATATTTACACGTAAATCACTTCTAACTATTTCATATGTTTATGGACATGACAAATTGCGCTAATTTTAACTCTAGTAGATTACTCTGTCCCTCCATTTGTCAGTAAGTGGATGAAACTTGATTTCAGATGGAAATTAATTTTAACCATAGTGATTTACAGAATTACTTCTGCTGTTGAAATGCATGTAAAAGCCAGTATTTTTCTCATGGAAAAATGAAATTCCTTTCAGATTTTGCTTCTTAAGGCTTTTCTTCTGATAGATAGACTAGTAGCTGGCAGGTTAATACAACCCCATAGTATAAATCCATCTGAGAAAGAAAAAAGAAGTGCTGAAGACCCAAGCTTTCCCTCAAGTCAAGAGATTAAACATCTTGTTTAAAGTTGACATGATAGCTTGCAGAACACTAGGGCTGTTTAGAATAGCTTGCTTCATTATACTGTGCTCACCTCCATGCTGTGTTACAGATGAAGGTAATTCACAATTGTGAATGTTTTCTATATAATTTTAAAAGAGATCCAAGAGAGAATAACGTCAGTAGTATGTAACCATAAATGATGAATTTTTAATTAAGAAGATGGAGTTGATGCTAAGGGCAGGAATTATAAAGATAATGCTGTTTCTCTCTCCTTCTTTTGCTCAGTCAAAATTTGAGATTTTTCTGACTGTTAAAGTCAGGAGAAAAGCTCTGTTTATTCACAAAAAACAGCAACACTCTTAAAAGGTGATCATTAGAATCATCACTTCAATCAGTACTATCAAAAAACTCTGTAGCCTTTTCCTTAGGTGAAGTTTTTAATATTCTTTTCCTTCTCTCTTTCTGCTCTTTTTTTTTTTTTTTTTTTTTTTTTTGTGGGTGTGTGTGGTTTTTTCACAGATTTTCACATGAAAAGGACATTTTACCAGTGTGGGCAGTGATATTCTGGGTGCTGCAAAAGATCCCAGAAACTTTCTTGGGATGGCATGATTCAAACTTCACATTGGGCTTGCTACAGGCAACATGATTTGTTGCACCTAAACATGAGGAGGAACTTCTTTGAGGGTGGCAGAGCACTGGAATAGGCTGCCCAGGGAGGTGGTAGACTCCTTCTTTGGAGACATTCAAAACCCACCTGGATATGTTCCTGTGCAACCTGCTCTAGGTGAACCTGCTTTAGCAGGGCGGTTGGACTAGATGATCTCGAGTTCCCTTCAACCCCATATCATTCTGTGATTCCGTGATTCTGTGATACCAGGGACTTCCCAAATTTTGCCCAGCTGGATTAATTATTTAGGTAGGGGGTGGATTTGTCCAATTACAGAGCAGTTTCTCCGGTGTTAAGGAACAGAGGCACAACATTTTGTTACCAATTGAAAAGAATTACAGTGACATCCATGGAGATATACATGGGTCAAATGTAGACTGCAGTCAAGTGAGGCCCATTGTAAGTGCATTTTAATTGGGTACTGTAGCTGGGCTTAAATCTATTTCTGTGCTTTTGTCAGGAATCATAAACAAACACAAAGTTGTATAAAAACAGTTGTGACTCTGATGGTGCCAGTTGTTTTATTTTTCTGGAATCAAAGAACAAAAGTAATATTTTTATTTTTTTTCTCTCACAATAATAGAACTGTTAACTGTTAACAGAACGTTAGCTGAAAAGGAAATATCTGAAATATCTGCCACCCGTTCCTTTTTAAAATGCTTAGCAAACAATTAAAACAGGTTGGACACAGATAATTTTATTTTAATATATATAGTTCACTCACTCTGCACTTTGTATTTCTGGGCTTTAACACTGCTGTTTTGTTGATGTTTTCAGCTTCTTTGTATATAAAATGCTTTATATTTTTAAGACTCAAAAAGTAACTTTCATAGCTGTAATAAATTTAGCCTTTTTTTCCATTAAGAAAGCTAAACATTTATAATTAAGTTTTGTGTTTGTAGGAAGGCATGTGTATGTTTATGCAGGCCTGTCTGTCTGTTCTGTCCTGTGCAGTAATTTCTAAACCTGATGGGCAAACATTAGCCTAATTTGAACCAGGAAAGGGTCTCAATATACTACTGATACACAATGTTTTAAGGGATGATGTTTTTCATTTGTCCAAAGATTTTAGTCATTGGGTGCAACAGACCTCCTAAAGAAACGGCTATATTTTTCAGATATTCAGTTAACAGAGGAGATAATTCTCTTTTAAAGGCTTCCAGAATGAAACTGTGCATAGGAAAGATACATGTCTAGGCCTAAGGAATTCCAACCTTTTTCTGTGTACGCACTTCCTCTGGCCTTAGAAGGCACCTAAACATTCACTTTAGGGAGTCCGTTTCACTAAAAGCCTAAGCCTGTCTCATTAAGCTGCCTAACTGAGGCATCTGGTGTTATCTTTCTGCAAAGATGGCAGATATAACACAGGACCTAGAGGAGACATACATCCTTCTGGAGCGGCATTTGAAATGAGCATCTCACTGTGCCTAAAATGTCACTTGGAGCCTTGATGTTAGGAGCACTAATTGCTCCTCCAGTAAGTAAAATTTAGAAGAAGCAATAAACATAAATTTGGCAGGCTGTGTCCTACCTCAATTTGTTCAATGCAAACAGACATTCAGATCAAGGAGGAGACTGCATGTATGAATGCTTTTACGGACGGAAATGCTGCAGCGTGAGCGAACTTTTTCTTAAGCCCTAGAGAATATACAAAAAGAAGAGCATTATGATTGCCACATGTAAGGAAAATATATCCACTGGATTTGGAACCTATTTAGATACCAAACAATTTCTTCCCTGACATGATGTGGGGTTTTTTGGGTTTTTTTTTGTTTTTGTTTTTCTTTTGGAGCACTTATAAACCAAACAGAAACAGGGTTGGCTCTCCAGCCCATATTTCTTTTAGGCAAATCCTGAGAGACAAAAGGAGAAATCAACAGGAAATCAGGCCTCATTAATTCTGCTCTTCATGGAATTGCTCAGTTTTTAATCACATTTGTTTGGGGAGAAGAAATGGAATTAATATGGAGAGGTCCTCAACCCTCTATTTCCGACAAAATCATATTAGGACAGAAACTTAGAATCAAAGCTTCAGGTCGTCATTGTGAATATTTCAGCAAGTTTTGAGTATATGAAAACAGGATGTTATGAACATTCGTGTTTTGCATGCTCCATTGGAACAGCTATAATAATAATAAAAGTAATAATTCTGCTTAGTTTAAAAGCTGTGAAGCTGAACAAAACACTGAATGGTCATTGTGAAATGCTCAGCTGATTGTATTTAAATAATATTATTACATTATTGATATGAATTATTTATAACAGGACTGAAATTATTAAGCTATCTCTGGTGCAAAGATTTAGTAAGGTGTTTGACTATAACTAAGTAGCATTAATAATGAATAGCATTTCACTACATAGAAGGTCCTTTTAGAGCGGGTCTGGAGAGAATAATCATGTCAGGATGAAAATTGCAGTCAAGAAGAAAAACCCTTATGTGTGTGTGGCTTTGTAGGTGTGTGTATGAGTCAAAGAACAAAAGTTAGCATGCTGAGATTTTCTTCCCACTCTCTCACATCAATGTTACAGACATATTTCTTGCCTGTAACACAGGAATCCTGGGATCAGTTCTCTGCTTTTCTTGATTCAAATGAAACACTTGGACGTTGGTTTCCTAGGGTGGGTCATACATTGCCAAGGAGAAATGCAACAGGATTTTTTTTAACAACAACAAAAAAATATTGGGTTGACAATGAAGCTTAAATTTATAAAACTCATAGAAAGAAATTGAAATTCATGACTGGAGAAGAGGCAAAAAATGAAAACATTAACTGCTCTGAACCAACTGAGAGGAAACTGAGAAAACTCTCTTTCAGCCATTATCCCTGTGAAATAAACAACTAGGGTTTGAGAATCTGTGCGTGAATCTAGTGTTTCTGAAAGTACAGACAGCTATTAGTACTAGCTCAAATCCAGTAAAGTGCAATTAGACACTGTAAAAACTGCACTCATATCTGCCTGTGTTTTGGCCCATACCACCTTGGCAGCCCCAACTTTCTCATAACCTCAAACTGCCAATCAAGCCCAGGTGGATGTTCACTGAGATGTGGACAGCCCAGAACAAAATGACCATATTAACTTTCAGTTGCGATCCAAGCAAAGATCTTGTGAATAGAAAATTTTCAGTGCTGCTTTAATTACAAGAAATCACAAACAAGATATGATTAAAATTCAAGATTATATGAGAGGAACTATTCAACGTTATTTCCCTGTAACTACAATTTAATATAAAAAGGAAAAAAATATCTGTGATGTAGGTTTCAAGCCTTTAAACATTAAAAGTAATGAGTACATTTATTCAATACTCTATTTGCTTTTGCTCGAGCTACCCACAGTTTTTGAAAAGGCTAAGCAGTGTAGTGTGATTTGAGACTTTCATGGACAAAAAGAACATTGTGTAATATTTCAGAAAAAGATATTAAGGCTCCACATAGCGAAACATATCTTCAAAGAAATCCATATTACTGCAGTTGTATAAATTTTCCTCTGTGTAATTACATTTCAAATCACAGATGGCTTTATAAGAATTGCTGAATATACTATGTTCAGAATGCCATGGTCATATCCTGGACTCCTACACGTCTGCTCCTTGCTATTAGTTGTAATTTGAGTTTAAAGAATAAAATCAGACAAGTAATTCCATGATTTTTGCCAGTTGTTCACTGTATCTCATTGGAACAATAGAATTTCTTTTTGGTTAACTTAAAAAAAAATAAAAATCAATATCATCCTTGATTTTTATCAGGGTCAAGGGGATGGAAAACGGACTCTCAAAGTGAGTTTCATCTTATCTAATTCTCATTGTTTGCATCTATATTGAAGAGGGCTATATCTGAGACAATCACCTAGAAGTGAACATTTGCAGAGTGATTCATCTGCCATATTTTTGACAACTTCTTTATGATGAGATAAATTAAGCTCTTACTTGCCAATCAGATAAATTCCTGTTCCCAAGCCTGGACACTGTCTGTCTAGAGGAAATAACCTCAAGTTGTGCCGGGCGAGGTTTAGATTGTGCATTCGGAAACATTTCTACATTGAAAGAGTTATCAAGCATTGGAACAGGCTGATCAGGGAAGTGGTGGAATCGTCATCCCTGGAGGTATTTCAAGGACGGGTAGAAGTGGTGCTTAGTGACATGGTTTAATGGTGGTTTTTGTCAGTGTTAGGTTGGTGGTTGGACTCGATGACCTGAAACTTCCCTTCCAACCTAGACAATTCTATGATTCTATACATACAGGATTTGAATCACCTGACATCTAAGAACAGGATACATAGCTTCAACTATCAATAAGACTGATTAGGGAAGCAAGTTGTTCCTGAAGATGTGCTGGAGCAGGTGTGTCTGAATTTCTAGAGCCCTGCTGTGCTTATGAAGCAGGGTGTCTGTTTTCTCTGCTAAAATTACTGGTAACAGGTGAAAACCACTTTTTTTTTTTTTTTTTTTCAATATGGGAAACACAATCAGTCCTGCTGGGTTTTGAAAAGTAAGTGTCAAACCCAAAATATGTAGTGAGCTAGAATACTGGCTTCTCTTGTACCAATTACTTTTCATGCAAAGATATGGAAACCAGTTGGTGGGACAAATTACCCTTTCACAAAAACTTGGAACAGTTTATTTCACACTTAACAAAAAATGACACCCAGGTACCGAAATGAAAATGAATACTGAAAGCTTTCCAGTGGACATACAATGAAACAGCAGGTAGCAGAGAACAAGAAGTACTGTCTTTGCAAAGCAAATTCAGTTCAGATTAAATTAACGTTTTCTCTGGAATTCAAAATATTTAAAGGTGTAAAAGTCTCATTGCAGGCTTGAAACCTGGTGCTTGCCCTTAATGCCATTCACAACATTGTATTAAATGTATAGAGGTGAGGGGTTTTTTCAGGCTGGTTAGTTGGCCTTTTATCTAAAAGCAGAATATATATATTAGAAACCAGAAGAATTTATGCTTCAAACAAAGGATCTACTGCAACTGGAACAGGAAATCCCACTCTATTATCTTCAGTCTCCTGCAGATTTTTGAAATATTAGAAACTTGACCCCAACATGGGACAGACCTTCCTAGGCTCTACATGGGGAACGGAGCTGGAAGGAAGTTCCCAGAGGAGTGTTAAACTTCCTTCAGTGGCCAGCTGAACAAAGAGCAGAAGAGACTAGACATACGAATATTTCCGAGCTGATGTTGATGTTGTTAGCTGTGCACATAATGACAGAATAGGAGGCACAATACCTATGCTACAACATATAACCTTTGCTTTGTTATAGTGACAGTACATTGGAGAATGTGCTGACATCTTTTAAATCTCAACATAAACTATGCATACTTTCAATAATATATATTCAGCAAGGCAGGTTGAAGCCTAATTAGTTTGACTGTAGTGAACAATGTGTTAAAAAATGTAAACTTAAGTATGAAACAGTGCTGTGCTTCTCATATCACACTCTGAAAATGAAACTTGGATATCGTGCACAAGAATTATCTGTCAAATAGAGAAGCTCCAACAGGATGAGACTTTCTTCCCCTTCCTGTTCTGAATTAGGTGGTGATGTGAGCACCTAAAGGCTGCTCAAAGTGGTGGTGTCCTACACCCTTGTATGTCTCTATGATATAAACATGATTTAGTTTTTATCTGAAATGGAGACTCTCTGTCTGAGAACTTCCTGTGCTGCACATACTTTCCGAAACTCTCCACACGAACTTTCTGTGAGATCTTGGACCCTCACCAGGGACACCTGGCTGACTCCAGACTCTGTGACGTGGATCATCTTTGAAGCGACACTGCATCTGTTACTCTGTTGGTCCCCCCCCAGGCCCACTTCTGGGATCATTTCAGTCTGTCCTTTCAGTTCTGGGGTGGTGAGGTCCTCCCCTCTAGGATCAGTTTAACCTCTTCTCCAGGATGGTTTGCCCCTCCTTCTGAGATCTAATGCACTTGATACTGATATTATTATGAACTTACATATACATGTGTATATGCAATCTATCAGAAGTACATCTGCAGTTGTATTACCAATAAGTTTGTTTCACTAGTGATAAGATGTCTTGTAGGATATAACATAAACTGTATTTCATAGAATCATAGAATGGATTGGGATGGAAGGGACCTTAAAGATCATCTAGTTCCACCCCACCTGCCATGGGGAGGGACACCTCCCACTAGAGCAGGTTGCTCAAAGCCCCATCCAGCCTGGTCTTGAACACTTCCAGGAATGGGGCATCCACAAGTTCTCTGGGCAGTCTGTTCCAGTGTCTCACCACCCTCACAATAAAGAATTTCTCCCTCATATGTAATGTAAATCTCCCCTCTTTGAGTTTAAAAATGTTACCCCTCATCCTATTACTACAGTCCCTGATCAAAAGCCCTTCCCCATCTTTCTTGTAGGCCCCTTTTAGGTACTGGAAGGCCACTGTAAGTTCTCCCTAGAGCCTTCTCTTCTCCAGGGTGAACAACATTAATTTTATCAGCATGTTCTCACAGGAGAGGTGCTCCATCCCTCTGATCATCTTCATGGCCCTCCTCTGGACTTGTTCCAACAGTTTGATGTCTTTCCTGTACTGTGGGCTCCAGAGCTGGATGCAGTCACACACATTGATTTCATTTGCTTATGTTACTTCATGGTATCACTACTAAAATGAAGAACAGAAAAATAATTCCAAAATACTCACCTTTAAACAACAATTAACATACTTAATGCAAGTTTAATCGAAGAACTGAAGATAAAATGGTGGTATTTTTCTACTACTTACTCAAATCCCTATTCTCATATACTGTCTAGTGACTAAGTCCATTCCATGAATCTTAAAGCCAGCAAGAGAGAGTATTACCTGCATCCTGCAAGTATCCACTAACCCCTCTGGAAAGAAAAGCCATCATGTACTGCATACTGTTTAATTGCTTGTAGCTGTGAGACTATATATTCTAATTTCTTACTAACCACTAGCAGACCAGTTGCAGAGAAGCGTGAGATCAGTAGAGATTTCCAGTAGGGAATATTTTATTTTATTTTATTCAGAATATGGCACCATTACTTTCCTGAAAGGTGAGTATTTTAAGGTTATTTACATATCTAAACTACCAAATTAAAGAGGGTCTAGACAGCTAAGTATTTTCTGAAATCTGATTATTTTCTTTAATTCTAATGTAAATATCTTTTTCCCCTTTCTCTTTCATATAAACACTAGTTAATTACTGTTTTGGAGAGAGGGGAAGTCAAGATCAAGCAAATTATGGCTGAACATGGAGCAAGTTCTTCTGGTTATTTAATAGCATTTCTAATTTAATGGAATGTTTTCCCTCTCTTTCAGAACAGATTACACAAGATTATGTGTAATGAATAGCTATAAATTCCCTTTGAATCTAAGATAAGTTGGACAGTCTCATCACCTTCCAGTTTGTAATAAAATATTAATTTTGGTTCATTTACAGATGTTTTGAGGAAGACAAATTGCTATAGTCTAAAGGCCACATTCCTCACTTCCCCCACACTTGGCACAAATGCTGCTGACATTTTAGCAATAATGAGTGTTTGGCAACATATCTTTAGAAGGATCAAGCAATAACTTATATCCAGAGAAGTTCTAATGACAGATCTCTAACTGAAAGCTTTGCCCCGGCTGACTACATGTGCATTTATTTTCTGGCTAAATCTAGGCTAATCTAGTTAAATCTCATTTATTTAAAATGAGTATTTTTGGAAGTCAGGTCAGGGTTTTTAATAATGAGTGCTTCTCTGCAATGCTATGTTTTGCAAGAAGTCTCTCTCCAGCTCTTCATATTGTTTCTGCTGCTAGAATTGGATGTTTCTTTTGAAAAGGAATTTTCTAAGTCTTCATGTCACCTTTGGCTCCCCAGCATGAACGAACAGATAGATATTGCTGTACGATTTACTATGTTATCAGTGATCCAGATCCCACTGTTGTAAATATTCATAGAATATCTATTGTGTAGATTAACAGTACAACATAACTCTTCCTCAAATAGCGTCCTAGTAGCATTTATGCTTGGAAAAAAAAAAAATGCCATAATGAAGGTTTTCCTGTAGTTCTGACTTAGAAAAGTAACTTTAAAAAAAATCCAATTCTACTTTCTGAATTGGAATGGATATTGCTAATTTTAAAATTTCTGAAGAAAGAAATCTAGGAAAAGCTAAGAAAGAGGAATCTGTCTGAAGCCATCTGGTGCCCCAGGAGCCATGTTGCAGGAACTATATTCTGTGTTAGAGACACTGAAAACCCTGAGATATCCTGTTCTGGCCTTTTAGTACCATGTAGGAGATTTCAGTGGTTCCAGCAGGTCCCAGCAGCTAACTAGAGGAGCTGGAAGGAATGAAGGCATAGATCAGATGCAGATGAGGTATTTAGATATTTACATAGAGACTAGTCAGCATTCCCCTTGTCTCAGTGAATATTTAAACATTTTGTATGAAGTTGATTCGTGTCACCAATCAAAGCAGAACTTATCCCAGGATACTTTCACTACGCTGAATGATACAGCCCTTGTGTATCTTCAACCGCATGCAGTATTCTAGATCAGAATACTAATAGCCTAATGCTAAACAGCACTTATCATACTAATCCCTATCAATAAATTCATGGATGAAAGGAAAAGAAAAGGCAGAGGGCTCAATATGCTGCTCTATGAGTTTAATGCCTTTTTGCCAAGTACTGTTCAGATGACTGTGTCCAGAAAATCTGACTCAAATTTATGGACATAAACCTGAACTCACATTTGTTAGAGAATAAACTATAATGTAAATAAGTTCCTGCTCAGTATTTAGCCTGTCACCACAAATCTCTAGCTCTTCAACTTTTCTCTAAATAGGGAGGAGAGAAACAAAGAAGGGAATCGGTGAGAAATCAGAAAGATGATTGAAGCTGAGTTTATATCTTGTTTTTCATACAAAGACTGCCTCATGAATAGGAAATTTAAACCAAGCAATTCAATAGCCCTCATTTCAAAGCTTGCTGTGCACACTTATCTTATCTAAAAGTTTCAGCATTGTGGAGTCATTCCGGGCAACACCACTTCCACTGTTTTCCAGGATTTCATTATAACTGCAGGCCTTGTATCATGTTTGTGTGGTGGATTCAAGGATAATACACTAGGAGATCTAAGAGAAAGATAAACTTGAAGAAATACACTTTTGAGGCACTTGAAATACACAAAGGGATTAAGTATCTTAGTGTTGGTTAAAGCCTGGATAGCATTTTCTCATAACCTGTTGGAAGCTCTGTTTTGTTGTTTTGCTGGAGTCACAGAATTACCACATTACTGAGTAGTTCTATTTATATAAAAGCGTCTCTTTGCATCACAAACTGAGACTAGGTGGCACCCAGTGGTTAAAAGGACTAGGAGTAAAAATGTTGCATTATAACAAAAGAATTGGACAGAGAACAGGTGCTGGTGTTAAAATGCATGTTGTGGTCTGAGTAGAACTCCTTGCTATGAGAAATTCTATGTCTGAACTAGAGTCGCCATACTTGTTTCACCAAGCTTAGTATCTGGGAAGAAATCAAGAAAATCTTGAGTTCAGTTTCTCTTGATGAGGGCTAGCTAGCTCTTTAATAAGCAACAATGAAAACTGATGTCCAACACCAAGGAAAAATAGTTTTCATATATACACTTTGCTCCTGCAGCTCTATACCATTGAAAGGAGACAGTAAGAAGAAAAGAAAATTACTGACTGTAAAATTTAAATTGGGCTGAAAGAAGAATTGGCCTGGAAGAAAGAATGCAAAGCAAGTAGAACATTGTTTTTATCAATCAAGAAGCAAAAATGAATAAAAGGCAACAGACACAGAGGATATAATGTAACAGAAACCAGCACTGTGAGAGCTATTGGAAGGTGGCTGAGCATCATATGTTGGTGGGTCAGGGTGAAGATCTAAATCGGTTTCAGACAGTAAAAGATGTTGCAAAGGTTAATCACCGCAGAAACTTTATAAGCACAATGAGTCAGGAGCATGGTGAGAATGATAGTGGCAGCCAAAGGAGCAGAACAGTTCCCCCAGCACACAGAGGAGATTGGCAAAAACTAGGAAAAGAAGAGGAAGAGTAGCAGGAGGTAGAAATTCTTACCAGCTCAACAGCTATGGCACCTCTCAACTTTAACTCCCTTTTGCAAAGAATGGCACAGCTGCTAATATCATGAAGAAGAACACACTGTACTGAGTTGTTTCACTTTCACTCATGCCATTTAATCTGTCAGCAGACTTTTTTGTGTTTTGAATCACTTCATTCCTCCCACTAAAAATATTGTTTGTTTAGGAGTTTATTTATTCTACTGCATTGGTTTGGGAAAAGGGTTTTAAGACATACTGTCTTAGGAAAAATTCCCTTTTAAAAGGGAGGGTTACAGACAATTCCTGGCTGTAATAAAATGCATGTTTGTGCAAAGGGGAACTGTTTCTAGGAGTATCCAGCAGAGTTTTGTAAATGCTTTGTCTCTCATGTTTTCCAAGGGGTAGCAAACACTTTGCCATGCTGCTCTACAGAAAATTCAAAATTGTGATATATATAGCAGTTTATTATGGATAAGATCATCCCTGTTTCTTAGTAAGTAGCAGAGAGCAAGATCAGCAGTTAAAGGGCAGGTGGTCATGGTAAGAGGCAAAGGTAATTTTGACAACAGGCAGAACACAGGGAGCAAACTTTAGAGATGCAAGACTGGGATGTCTAATTGTCAGGCTCTGTGTATGATCTGAGTATCTATTCTTTACTATAGTCAATGGAGATCTAGAGCTTAGTTCAGCTGCCCTTTCACAGGTTTCTGGTGCCATTTGAGAAGTCCTTGGATGTCCCACCTGATCTCAAGCTGCTTCTTGAGATCAGCAGGAATTGCCTGTTGTCAGAACTCCTAGTCCTGAGCAAATGTCTCAGAAGTCTGATGTTTCTGAAAAGGCATCAGGCACCTATATTTAGATAACCAAATCCTGCCCTTAATTAGCAGACTGTGTTAACAGCTACTCAGCTGACCAAATGTGTGTTCAAACTCTGGTGTCTTGAATAGATCTTGAAGCTCTTTTCTATTTATGAGGTCACTATTGACTGTGAAGGATCAGAAACCCACTTTATGAGTAGGTACCTGGTTGCCTGCACCTACGTGGATATTGCAGATGCTGTAAAGAATATTAAATAGCACTAGATATCTATGTGTAGGCAACTGAATAAAGCTCTGAAATATACATGTCTATGACCTAGTGCTGCACTAGACCAGAAGACCATGTAAACTGACTGTACAGTTCTAGTCAGTAGTTGGCTGACACAGATAAGACTTATTTCAGACTCCAAAAGATTAAATTCTTACAAGTTATGCTGTGAGGAAATTTTTCATATTACACTCTGTGCTCAGACAGTGACTTCTGTAAAAGAAAGTAGAAGTAAAAGGAATGAAAATATAGCTGCTCTATTCAGAAAATACTATTCTCTAGGTAATAAATCATGTATTTGGATACCATACGCAACTGAAAGGCACAGTTAGGCATAGCAGGGTAGTGAAGAGAAGTGCTAACCTCAAAGATAGAATTCTAGGTTCATCTTCTGCTCTGTTAGTGACTTCACCTTGGGAAAACCACTTAGTTTATTTCATTTGTGTTTTCTCTTTTCTGTATCCTTTTATTCTGTATACTCTTTCGCATGTTTAGACTGTAGATGCAGCTAGTAGTGGAATTATTCCTGTCTGTGAACAGCAGAAACAAGAGGTCCTGATCTTATCCAAAGCATTTAGATGATAATTCTATTTATCAGGAGGTTCTGTTATGTTTTGGATATTTGCATTACATGAAAACAAAATTAAAATTATTTGTGGAAAATAAGTAACTGTTGCCATTCTTTGCGAATTATGTTACATACCAATAAACAACAAGGAATGGCTGAGGAAACCGAGGTTTTTTAGCCTGGAGAAAAGGAGGCTGAAGCCAGACCTTATCACTCTCTGACTACCTGAAAGGAGGTTGTAGCATGGTGGGGGTTCGTCTCTTTTGTGAAGTAACAAGTGATAAGACCAGAGGAAATTGCCTCAAGTTAAGCCTGGGGAGTTTTAGACTGGATATTAGGAAACAATTCTTCTCTGAGAGGGTTCTCAAGCATTGGAACAGGCTGCCCAGGGAGGTGGTGGAGTCACCATCCCTGGAGGTATTTAAACGACAGGTAGGAATGGCACTTAGGGGCAGGTTTAGTGGTGGCGCTGGCAGTGTTAGGTTAACAGTTGGACTCAATGATCTTTTCCAACTTAAATGATTCTATGATTTTTTGATTCTAAATGAAACACACAGCATTTCAAACTTGCTTGGAAAAATTGCAGAAGTTTCAGTTAGAAAAGAATAAAAGGTTTACTCCACTTAGTTCATGCCAATGGTGTTGACATAAAGTATGTTATTTTTAAAAATTAAACCCGTAATTTAACAAGTACTCTCACAGGGATCTGCATAAAAATAGAAATTAAATAACACTGTTTAGGGTGATATCCCACCACGTGCCTACTAATTTCTTTTTACGCTTTTCCCTGTCGTTCTCTATTCTGAAGCCACATGTGCTTAAAAAACAATCAAAGGCTGAAGGACAGGTGAGGAAATATAAACTACTGCAGTAAGGCCAATGCACACAGCTACCAATTTTCTACATTCCCCTTGTCCAGTTGCAGAGTCAGCTTGATTTAGCCTCTAATCATCTCTCAGCAGTGGGCCGGTAATTATAACCATGGGGACCAGCTTCTCCTTCGTTTTATGCAGAGCCATGAAAGCAGAAGGAAATGGCATGACAACAACTGGGGAAAAAATCCAGCACCTCCTTGCAAAGACTTATTCTGTTGTGTCTCAAAGCCTGCTGCTGGATAAATAGCTGTTCTCTGCTTCCCTTTCCAACCTTTCTCTCAACCAAAAGGCTTGCTGAGGCAGAGAGTATCTTCTTCTCTGGGTTAGGAGCCACTGAGCATGTGAAGGGCCCAGCCCAAAAAGCACTTTATGATGATAGCTTTTAACTGCTCTTTCAGAAAAATCTGGAAGACAAACTTCCTGAATTAGCAGCCTATTTTTGCAGAGGGACTATCATGTTGTTAAGATTTTGTGTAATTGCCACTATTTTCTGCAGACAATGTCTGATTCTTAAAAGTCCTACTTCCTCACTAGAGAGAACAAAAGCTATCTCCTCTGCACTGCTTAAAAGCACAATACATTTGCCAGCACTGGTGCACACTGAAGCATTTTACTTCTGAGTAATGTAAAAAGCCACCAGATGACCTTGCCTTCTGTAATTATTTTGTTTGATAATACAAATAATTCTAAAATGAAATGTGTTTTATTTTGAGCCAGGTACAAAAAGATGTAAATGAGTAGCAAGGCTATGACTTTTTGTATCTCTAACTACAATTTAAAGATCATTTGACATTAGAAAACAATTTAGGAAGCAGTAGTTAAGGTTGTTAACAGGAAGATAGCCATTACTAATGATATCTATTCTGTTTCCTTACCTCTCATTAAACAAATCAAGACAAAAAAATAAACACCATCTATAAGAGCTGTCATACTGGGTCACACCAAAGGTCCAGCTAATGATCCCAACAGTAAGAGTGGCTTAGAGCAGAATACAAGAACCAAGCTAAGTCCAGAGTGATACTCTCTGATTTGGTTTATACTTTGATCTCCACAGCAACATGTAATTGAAAGTTTCAAAATTTATGCCACCTTAAAAAAAATAAATAGAAGACACCCTCTTCCCCGCTACCCAACCAAAGAGAAAGAGACCATGGATAAGCAAGATCTAATATTGTGATCATTAAATACAATGAAGCATGACAGGTGGTGAAAAAACTAAATGAACAGGCTAAATGCTGTTCCTATAGTGCTCTGTGCCAGAAACAGAACTTCAATTTACCGTTTTCTTATACTATCTGCTTAAAGCAACTAAGATTAGCCTACCTCTCAAGACACAGAACATAGCCTACCTCTCAAGACACAGAACAATTTAAGATTAGAATTTGTAAAAAAAAAATTGTGTTTTAACTTCATAAAAAGGGGTGTATGTGTGTCAGAAACCAGGGACATTTAAGGTTACCATCTTGCTCCATGACAATATGAACTTGTTCAAGAATCACACTGCCTGGATATTCCCAGCGAGTTACTCCTTGCACTCTGCAATGGGCGTCTCAGAGCAAAGACTTACAAAGGACAGCAAAAATCTCAGAATTCCCCAGGTATCTTCAGAGCCTGGTGAATGGGTGTGTGTAGGAGTAATATGTAACTGAATTACAGACTTATGCTCTCCTTTATACATCCAATAATGCCTTAAATGAATAAATCATTCATTTGTGTTAAAACAGGGAAATAAAAGCTTGTGGACATAGGCCAAATATGGAAGTAATATTTCTTTGCTATGCTCTAAACTTCTAAGCAAGCTTTTTCTGCATAAATTCTAAGACATTATAAAACAGTTAGAAGGGCAGACCAAAGGACAGTCACTTCCCACAGCACATAACTCACACAAGCCAGAATAATGCTTGTTGCTTATTAACTCACTGTGAGCTATATTTATATTAAAACAAACATTAAAAAGGTAGAGGAGTGGGTTATGCCAACCCTGAGATATTAGCAGGACCTAATAACATCCTAACCTGCTAGTAAAAAAAACGTGTGGTTATAGAGTTCACCAGTGTTAATAAATTTAACCCTTTTTATGTAAGAAATAAGAATATAAGAATACAGTGTGCGGCTTCAGTTAGAAACAGCTATGTCTCACAGACACAATTCTCATACAACAGGTTTGTATTTTGCTCATATATTTTGACAGATGTTTGTCATTTCCAGGCTATATGCCTTGGATAGCTCTCCAAATCATTTTACTTTTCATGGTTCATTGCTGAGAGCCTAAAATAACAATCTGCATCTTTCACTTCAATACCGTGGAAGTGGGCGGTATACTTGTCTGCTATTTGGTGATCGAGAAAACTGGAGAAAATACAATAGAACTACTTCTGTGCCATTGTTAAGACAATGTCTATAGTTCCCTAGTATGCATGCAGTGCTAGACAGAGGTGCTTAAAACCAGCACTGAAATAAAAATTTTCAGTCCTGAAAATTCCTGCTCAGCTTCTAACAAACCCTTAAAGCACATATAGACCACAGGGCCTGCTGATCTTTACGTTATTCAGGCACCCAACGTTTTGTTTGTTTGGTACTGAGCCGTTCTTCAGGCTTTGCAGTGCTAAGTTGGGATGACATGTCTCTTCCACTCTCAAGTACAGATACTTGAAAACAGGACTGCAGTCCAAATGGTACTCTTGCATCCATAGCCAGACCACTCCTATGTGGACAACACATAATGTATGGCAATGGATGTATCTCTTTAAAGAATGTGTGGGAAGGATGGCCTCTTGCTTCTATGCTGCCAGGCCCTGAGTGAAGTTTACAGGAATGATAGATTTCTCCATAAAAATCTTTAACATTAAATTAATTCATTGTTATAATCTGTGGGGCACATCGCAATGTCCTCCTGGACAGCACCAGCCCTGCCTCTCTCTGCCCAGCCCCTTGGGGCTCCCCCCACCTTGCCCAGGGCCCAGGACCCCATGCCAGCCCCCCAGGGCCATCATCAGCTCCTGCCCCAGTGATGTTGCAACAGGGCCGGTCTCCAGCTCTCCACAGCCCTACCCTGCCCTGCCATGGAACCCCTGAGCTGGGCCTACTTGTGGACCCACATCCCGGCCTCTGCCCATTTCCAGAGAGGTGCCCGATGCCCCCGGCTGCCCTGTGCCTGGCTGGGGGTGGGATAGCCTGTGGCTGCCAGGCCATGCCATCACCCACCGTGTGGAGCACCCACTGCCTCCAGGGAGCCACTGGCACCCCACAGGGCCCTGGCGTGTACCTAATAAAACATCAAAAAATTGCAACAGTAGCTTTCCCCAAAAATAAAATTAAATAATAGAAATTTTACTATAACAATTGCTAGGGGTTATAAAAGCCTTGTTCATGTCTGAGACTGGCAGTCCCCTCTGCCACCTATACAGAGATTATGTGAAGTCAGTTCTGCAATGTCTTGGTTGTCTGAAATTTACTCACACTAGATTGTTACACTCTTTTAAGAACTACAGATGATTAATGGAGTGAATTGCACTTTATAGCACAAAATCAAGGAGAACCCAAATGAATGCGTATATTAAAACCCAAATGAATGCGTATATTAAGCCATTACACTCCCCTCTTTGCAGTTCCCAGGCTGTGATGACCCCTCTATGAAGAAATTAATCAAATTTCCAATATTGCAGAGAATGCCAATGCAAAGCATAAGCGGGAAATGACCTGTGAGATTACCTAGTCTGCCTCCCTACCACTCCATACCACAACATAATTCCCATGAACATGTTTTATTCATCCTGTCTCCAAACTCAGACAATATCCTATAGCCCAATTTACTAATATTTTAAACAATAGGAGACTTGCACCTCAGGGGGATGATTGAGCTTAAGAGGCTGCCATTATAAGTTTTTAACTATTAAACTAGGTTTTATTTCACCCATGTTACTATTAAAAGTGAAAAAGGCCATTTTGCATGAGAAATAACATCTTAAATGAACAATAAAAGTGCTTGGCTTTTATTTCTGCAGATTTAGGCAAAACTCGGAAGAGAACAAAAGCTGAAAAATTCAGCAGAAACAAGAGCTTAGGCTTGATTTTATAATCAATACTTGGTTCATCAGAATTTCAATATGCAACCACTGTGTATAATTTTTCAGATGTGTTTTTTGAAAACTTTTAACTCCATGTTCAGAAGCTGAAAAACGTTTCAGTGCCATAAAAAGCAAAATCTGTCAGTTTGTAAAGGCACTAGTGAGGTAAAGCTAAGTCTGGATAATCTTTAGTCTTGCAGTGCATTAGAAGAAAAGAAAATTAAGTTTGAATGTTTACATGGAGTTTGCTAGCATGTATATTAGAAAAAATGTTTTTTACATATAAGCTGAGCAAATTTAATATGGTATCACTGAAATACAATAAAAACCCACAATGCATTTTATAGTCACTTTTTAGAGCAGAACCACATGTTAAGTATTTACATGAGAGTCTGCAACAGTTCCTGGGCTGAAAGTGTTTATTAGGTACCACTGGCTTGATTCTGCTTTCCTTGCATGTTGTGTAGTCATTTACACCTGTGCAATGATGTATTCCACTTCACATTATGCACTTTTTTATGAGGTTTTGGCAGCACAGAGGGGTCATAAAGTCAGTCAATATAATCATTGAGAAACACTTTCAGTCTCTGTATGGTGTGCAATCAGCTTAAAGGTCTTTTATCACTTCTCTTCATAAGCCTGTAAATACAAACCATAAAATCTATAATTACAGAAAAGAGTGGTTGACTACAATAT
The DNA here is from genome assembly GCA_033628505.1 of Tringa tobata. Taxonomy (NCBI): domain Eukaryota; kingdom Metazoa; phylum Chordata; class Aves; order Charadriiformes; family Scolopacidae; genus Tringa; species Tringa tobata. The sequence continues at coordinate 5,180,337 of JAHREE010000480.1, forward strand.
TGAAATATGTGAGGCAAGTGAAAACTAGACCCACTGAATGAAATCACAGGTCTAGCACAGATCTGATTGTGTTTTTCTGGTGTTTCCATGTTTAGCAAGATGCCGAGATTCTTTTTGATTTGGGGAAGATAAGGTTGTAGGTGAGGCAGCACCTTGTCTTTACTCCTGAGGCAGATTGTTCTTGTATGGGAGCACTTTATATATTACCTCTATATTAAGCCAGTGAAATTTTGGCCCTTTAAAGCCTCTGATTCAGTTTTTCTTCAAACTCAAACTAGTATTTTTCTCTTTCTGCCTCTTTTGCCATCTTTTGAACTCTCATGTAATACTTTTAATAGTGTCTTAGGGTAATTTGCAAGCCCAGAGGTACAAAACAGAATCACTTTTAATCCTTTACCTTCAAAAGTTTTTATGCCATTAGAATTATCTGAAAAAGAAATTTATTTTAATTCTGATATTTATATAGAAGACACTATCAAAAACACTTTATAACACACAGTAAAAAGAAATCTCATAGCTGACAAATAGAGCAGTCACATGTGTTGACAAAGAATGCTAGGACAATGAATGATTTATTTTTCAAACTAGAATAATTCAGCTCAGCAAAAACTCACCAGGCAGGCTGGCTGCTGGAACTGCTGACTGTGCAAGCTACTCTGCCACCCCTAAATTAAACTGGACCTAAATCAACTTTTCACTGGGTATAAAAAAGAAAAGAAAAAAAAAGAAAAAAAAAAAGGAAAAAAGCAAGAATTGGCTGCTTTCACAAAAGGACAGAAGAGAAATGTGGAAATGAAAGGTTTAAAACCTTTGGGTTTTTTTCCTATTAGTAGACATATAACAGATGTATGAATGTTGAAGTGATTTTGCATCCTAACAGTGAGTCATTGTTGGAGATACTTGGTCAAAGGATATGTTTTAGCACAATATAGATTGTTATTCCTTCTTCCATAAATGTCTATATCTCTCTTCTATATAAGACTATGTCTCTCTTCCATATATGAATATACCTATATGATAAATCTCTCACTGTAGAACACAAGTCTCTATTATTTCTGATATAATCTGAATAATGTTCTTAACTCTCCCTGTCCTTTCATTTGGGTTCAATCTTCTCTGCTTAGACAAAAGAGCTCATACTAAAGGTCAGGAACTGTTGGGTTGGGATTTTCATTGTTTTAGGAAGAAGCGTTTCACTAAACAATATTATGCCAAACAGGGAGCATTGGAAACAATGAACCTGAAGGTCGTAACAAGCTGTACAGGGTTTGGCCGGCATAGAGTTAATTTTCTTTACAGTAGCTCATATGGTGCTGTGTTTTAGATTTGTGACCAAAACAATATTGACAACACAGGAACATTTTAGCTATTGCTGAGCAGTGCTTACATAGTATCAGGGCCTTTTCTTCTTCTCACACCACCCCACCAACAAGTAGGCTGAGGATGCACAAGGAGATGGGAGGGGCCACAACCGGGACAGGTGACACCAACTGACTGAAAGGGTATTCCATACCATGTGATGTTGTGCTGAGCAATAAAAGCTGGGGGAAGAAGGAAGGGGGGGTGGATGTTTGGAGTTATGACATTTTTTTTCCAAGTATCTGCTACTCATAGAATCATAAAACTATAGAATGGTTTGAGTTGGAAGGGACCTTAGAGGTCATCGAGTTCCAACCCTCCTTCCATGGGCAGGGACACCTCCCACTAGACCAGGTTGCTCAAAGTCCCATCCAGCCTTGGCCTCAGAATGGAGCCCTGCTCTCCTGTAAATGGCTGAGCATCTGCCTGCCAATGGGGAGCCATGAATTCATTCATTATTTTGCTTTGCTCAAATGTACAGCTTTTCCTTTACCTACTAGACTGTCTTTATCTCAGCTCATGAGTTTTCTAACTTTTGCCTTTTGAATTCTCTCCCCCATCTCACCTGGGGGAAGTGAGAGAGCGGCTAAGCGGTACGTAGTTGTCCACTGGGGTTAAACCATGACACAAGCAAAGAAGAAAAAGTTTTTAATATTTAAAATCACCAGAAGGAGCCTTTATTAGTGCTATATTTGGACCACACCAGCAGACAGAAAGCCAGATTTTTTTCTGATTTTTACTAAAATAAAAAGATGTGGAAAAAATAACAGTGCCTTTTAAGATGAAGGGATATAATGTCCACTGGAAGTATAAACAGTAAGTCCTCTACAGGAAAACTGGTTTCATTTGTGCTCATTTTATATTGACAGATTTACTCCACCCACCATGCCAGAAAGTGATGTTAAAAACATTCATTTGGAATTACATAGAAAATAAATGTGGGCTGGAAGATATACATAAGAATTTCATGGCATAAAAACATCATTAGCTATATGGTTTCTGTCTCTCTTGGATCTCTTGCAGTATCTGCCATAACCTGTCTCATCTCCTGAAAGTCCCAACATCTTTCCCCAAAAGCAAAAAATACGTGGCCTTGACAGAAAGCAGTTCTCCAGTAAGCTGATAAGAAATATTTGTATTAAATTACTTCACCTTTCCACATGGTAAAGATGCAAGATAATAATAAAAAATGGCAAAAAGTGGGTCTTTTTCTATTTCAAGTGCTCTTTTGATAGAAAATTGAAGAATAAAGTTTGGTTGACAGAACAGGCTCTAAGTATCTAGAATGGAGACTTCAGATTTGACTTTTCACTCTCTCAGTGCCATTTATATCCACAAAAATATGTGCAAAATTCTGTTTTCTTAACTGACTTTTTTATGTCATGATTGAAATGAACCTGGATTGTTCTTTAACACCATTTCTCTTCTAAGTTATGCACGCGTCTCTTCTGGAATAAGAACCTTGCAACTGAGCCAAAGAATTTTTGGAGAAGGGGAAAAAAGTCACTGTAGTAATTATAGGAAAGCAGCAGCAATTTCTCAAAACAGATATTATGACAAAATGGGCCAGCGCTGGAGGGAAACCTGTGTTATGAAATAATTCATGAGGTGTACATGATGAAATGATTGCAAGAAGTGATGGTGGGAAGGAAAAGAAATCTCAGGATTCTCTTCAGCCAGACTATGTTGTAATTAATTTGACAATGTACTATAACAATTTACAGAAACTCTGAGGAACTAACTTAAAAAGGAAGGTTCTGAACCCACATGGCAGTGGGTTATAGACTCAACATTTTTTCTTTATGTGGTGGGTTAGACTGCTGATTTTGTCTGCATAACTGTGTCGGGAATGGAACGATTCAGGTATTGTGCTCTGTGCTACTCACTTGTCATAAATGCAAAGGAATTTTGGATGGTAATGAGAAGACCTTAAATATATTTCTCCCACTTCAGACACAGAGACAAAAGATCACAGTGAGTTGGTCCATGACACTCAGGGTGGAGTCGGGAGTTAGAAACACAATGATTAAATGGTAACTCCACAAAGACTCTGACTGAGCTTTCAGCTCCTTTTACCAGTGCCACTGGGCTGTCAATTTTGTCTTGAAATGTACATATTGGAGTGTGCTACAGGTCACTGGAAGCTATTTGGAGTGCCCCATGGCTCCTAGGTTGGACCATTCTCACAGGTTTTATTCCTATGAAATCTAAGGCATTAAGTATAAACTCTTAATTGCACTTGGGTCTCACGGAGAGCTGGAGTCAAGGCAGGGGTGCACTGTGTACCTAATCCAAGACTTGGAAAACCCAAATGTAGCTCAGAAATGTGGAGCGTTTTTCAAGGGTGAAGGTCACAGTAAATAACTATTCAATGATTAGCTTCTCAATCACATTTTTGTTTATAAATGCTATCTGATAGATGCAGTTATTTCTGGAAAAGTAAATGCTGGTGGTAATCCTTTGGTTCAAATAATGGTTATTACACAACCTAACCATGGACTAATGCTTTGTACTCCAATATTAGTTTTTCACACACTCCTTTTCTTAGAACAGGGGCTGTGTTTGATTGGTCTGTCTTCTGAGGAAAGTGGAATCTGTTTCACTTTAGAAGTTAATGGAGAAAAATACAAATTTTCCCCAAGCTTCTAACTCCTGATATAATAAAGGTAATAAAACTACAGTTAAGGGTGTTATAACTGTGTTCAATTTACAACCTGAAAAGCAGCTTTGATAATGCTTAGGTACAATGCTAATTTTGCTTTCCACTTCTGCACTCCAAGTATATTAAATCAATTGCATTAAATCAATGCAATCTATGTTTATTCAAGTAAAAAATCTACAATGTCTGGAAGAAATTCTTCCTGAAGAAGAAAAATTAATCCTGCTCATCTTAAAATGTTTTTACAGTAATTTGTTTCCAGTTTTGGCAACAAGAGTAATATTTTGAGGTTAAAATACTTCTGAACACAGACCATGAAAACTGATTATACTTGCATGTTGTTGGGGCTTTTTTCCCGGATTTTTTTTTCCCCAGTTGCTGTTTGAATAGCCATCAGAGAATCAGTTCACACTGTCTTGGTCAGTTGGTATTAAAAGGTCATCAGGAAACTGTCAGCTTTACATCTGATGGGGTAGATGTTGCATGAAGACCATTGCAAATAATTTATATGCACCTTAGAAAAGAATAAAAAATAGGACAATCTATGCACCACAGAACATACTGATTATCTCTATGTAAACATTTAAACAAAGAATTTTCAGTGCCCTTGCCATGAGATATTAACACTACATCCCAAAATAGTTATATTAAACTGTATTTACACCACGGATAGTGCAAATTTTCTCTCCTACTTTCTACCCAGCTGTTATTACTAGAACTCTTTTGGGATTCCCAGAAAACCCAGGAAGATCTTTGCCCCTCATGAAATCAGAAAAGTTAAATCGTTCTTACAAGTTATTTTCTTCTAATACTATAAAACAAAACTTGACTTGCTTAACCTCTTGATAGTGAGAATGGAAACCAAAAGGGTAAATGTATTGCCTGCCAGAAACAGATGATAGTTCTGGCTTTCATGACTTCACCTTACTTCTGAGCAGCCTAATGCTTCACTAGTGACTGCTTTAAATTCAATAATTTCTGTTACAGCTGGATTGAGCATCTTATTTGGCTTTTCTAAATGAAACTTTAACATTAAAACATACCAAGGGAGTATACTTGGAGTCAAGTTAGTGAGACAGCCATTCTTAGGTGTCTATTCCTTTCTTAGGCCAGCTGTTGCTGGAATGGACTTCACACAGCTGCTCCTGAAATTTTTCCTCTTGCATCTGGACCAGGACACTCATGCTTACCAGTGGAAAGAAAAGGGAACAAAACCAAAATTATTGTGGCAACAATAACCTCTGCAAGCAAGATTTATTAATTTGAACTAGATGGCAAACAATTTTCTTTTGTAGTGAAAGCTTTGAGGAGTGGAAAACATACTCATGGTCTACATTGCAATAAGCCCAAGGATCTCCGAGGTTTTTTGCTTGAAAGCACTTTGATATCCTTCTTGAAACAGTGAATAGCTCAGTGACAGAGACAAGCATCTGAGGTGCAGAAGGTCCTCTCTGGCATCCTTGAACTCAAACCAGAGACAGGACCATCACGTATGCCACAGGGTATCTTCACTGTCAAATTTTAGTTATTTGGGATAGTTACTTCCTCATCTTTCTGTTCAGGCCAGAATAGTATCTTAAGAGGAGGAAGACTGAGGATTATGAGAAATACTGAGAAGCATTGTGAGAATAAAATACAGAAAGAAGAATGTGGCAGTTATGTAAAAGAAAAAAACATGTGGGAGGTCCATACTGATTTAATTTCAGCTTTATAACCAAAGTGAATGGAAAAGGAATATTGATATGACAAATGAGTGAAGTGTGTTGGTATAATGTCAAATTTCTGAGAAATGTAAACAAAAGTTAGCCTGCGGTCACAGAAGAATGCCGAACACTAATCAATCATAAAACAGCAGCATGATAGCTCTCTCAGCTCCCTCTGTGTAGCTTTCCCATCAATGTTGTAAAAAGCTGAGGCAAATCAGTCTCCTATTTAAGAGGTTTTAGTCAAGGAAATGGAACATCAGCTTTTAGAAGAACGCAAAGGAATAGATCCTCTGTCACTGGCATTGATATCAAATATGCAATCTGCCCTATAGACTCATGTGATCTCAAACACTGGTTCTTTCAAGAAATCTGCCCACAATATAGTAACTCAAGGGTGGATCAGGCATTGCCCACAAAGCACTGAACCTCATATTTACTAGATCACATCGCAAGGGGGAGGGGAACACCTATTGGTTTACTTTAAGTTATATATGACTGCAGACAAAGATTTCTTAAACAAATTAGGCTAGACATAAGTACTTTCTTTCATAGTTATGTCAGAAACATCAGCATACTAATTTCTCTAGGGCAGTCTGTTTCATATTTTTTAAAAATTATTTACCTCAAGCTCCCTATTAATCAACACCAGTTGAGCAGTTAAACCATTTGTAGGAATGTAGCAGAGATAAATTCATACTGCTTTAATTATCTTGAAGAACATAATTTAGAATAAGTCATAGGACAGGAATAAGAAACATGTCCCTGAGTAGAGAGAGCAAATATTCTTTACCCCTGCCAGTTTATAATAATCCTTCTCAATGTTCATAAAGTATAGAAAGAACATTGTGAATTTAAGTCTAATTTTGAGTACATCTTCCAGGAGGAATGATGAATTTTTCCAAAAATTAGAACAAAATTTTGATACATTAAAAAAATAAAAATGCTATGATTCAGCAAAAACTAATCAATAATTCAATCTCAGCTCATTGCCAATAATTGCATTTTATGTCAAGAAATGGTAACACAGTTGCTCCTCACTGCAAACAAATCTCTGCCACTTGTATTATAAATGCACAGTATCTTTCTCAAGTAATTGAGAACTTTGGCTAAAATACCAGTTTAACCACATTGTAAGGAGGCTACAAACAATAGCAAAAAAGAACGTAAGACAATGAGTTTTAGTATGAATTTGTATCCTGGTCATCAACAGTTCTCTGGCAGACTTCTGGCTCCTGCAGTGTTTGAAGATTCATTACAATGTTTTTATTCCTTTTACTGGTTGTTCCTTACAATTTTTTTTTAGCATTCTCTATTTATTTTCATATTTCATCTACCCAAATTTATGAGCCTTTCTATTTTCTACAGTTTGACAGGACTTCAGCTTCTGAAAGAATGCCGTTTTACTTCTAAGAACCTTCTTCCCTTACTCTGCTGTTTAGTCCCACCAGTTTCCCTTCCCTCTTTGTCAGGACTCTATCAGTTAGTGTATTTTGACCTCCTGTTTCAAGTATGATATGCTTAATTGTGTTAGTATATCTTGCAAAGATTTAATTCTCTCAGCTTTTTGACCTCTTTTTAGCAAGTTTTCTTATTTTTATGTCAATCACCTTCTTACCGCTAAACACAAGTTCATTAATTTTTTTTGGCCTTTAGGAGCCTGTGGGATTGTTGAATCAATTTAATAGTTGCTGTTGAATCAAGGTAAAGGCAACATCTTCCGCTGTAGGAAAAAAAACAATTAAATGTTTGCATCTTCTCAAATGGGATGCAGGCCATGTAGTGTACAAAACAGTCACTGATAATGTCTAGGAGTATTTTCTTCATATTGCAGCTACACGCAGTATTTTCCCAGTCCACATAGGTTACCACAGTGTTTTCTTGTTTCAGTGCTTTCGATCTCTGTATTGCAGCCATTGTTGCCATTGTGTATGTATAGCTGACAAATATGAACTTATCTGTAGTTTTCCTAGTTAGTCTTGGAATTTCAATCAATACAGATTCATGTTGACTACTGAGGTGGCTAGTTTTTTCATTTGGTTTGATTCTAAGTGCTCTGTAACAGATAGTTAATCTAACATGATCATGGCCTGCTCTTCCTTTCCTGTTTATTTTATACTTGTGCAACAGCCTTGTCTGCCAATCATAAACTTTCCAAACCATGTGCTTTTCTGCATCTGCCATTTTTCTTCTCGTTTTAAAGCATACTGATAACCCTCTTGCTTTTAAGAGACAGTAATGTGGTTTAGACACAGTCTGTTCTTTCTGTGCAGACAAAAATTTAATCCAGAAATGTTCTTAGTGCCTAAAGGCTTGATTTAATGTGACTGAAATGGACCAATAAATTCAAAGAATAAATAATAATAAAGAAAAAGGAACTATGCAGAGATACATCCATACACTGATCATACAAGCATTACTTCCATACAGAAAAAACATTAATCAAAAAATTTAAATTCAGACTCTGATAGATAGTTCATTCAGGTAGTCAAGTCTGCCTTTTTTTTCTGTCTTCACTGAGGAAGAAAGCCTAGTTATTTTTAAACTTTGTTTCCAGCCTGACTTGCCAAATGCTTTGCTGTCTTACGCAAAAGAAGATGGAACAAGGTACAAAACACTATAAAATAGTCTAGTGCTGTTTGATTTCCAGTTTTCTTACAGTTTCCCAGTCATTTTGGGAGGTTTAGTACCATGCTGTGGCATAATATTCTCTATGAGATATACCTGTTCCAAACAGAAAACAGTTACCTGACTAATCATAGACGTGGGTGTAAGCACCCACCTGTCTACATACACTTAGTACTCATACATACTGGGTTCTACAGTTACTAAATGAACTAGTGTGTCTTTCTTACAGTATTTGATAGAGAATTTTTGAATCTTCTTCTGAATGATAAAAGCCAAAATAACACCTTGTGAATAATTTGAATGAGTAAATATTTGAAAAGAATGTCTGTATTTTATGTTTCAAGACAATTTAGCAAATTATTTGTGAATAACCATTGAAAATAATCTCAGGTGAATGACAAGACATTGATTATTAGCCATAGTTATCCTATAAGGTTTATCCAGCTGAAACTCAACCATATTTACGGAAACAATCATTGCTTCACAAAGAGCTAGCAAGGAGAAGCCTGACTATTCACCAAGGGGTGAACACAAAGACTGGAACTGTTTCAGGATGTGTGAGACATGGAAGGATCCTGTCTGTGTTAACATTTTAAATTAAAAAGAATAAAAAAGTCTGTATTTTAAAATTCATTATTTTTCTGTTGATTTCTGATGCAGCTGACTTGGATCATAATCAGGTCTCCAAAATGACCCTATGCTTTGGATATTTTCTACTAGATTATACTGTGGAAAATAAACATCAGAAATTAAAATATTATTGGAAGCTACTAAGAGCATTTTGTTTTGCAGCTGCAGAATAAATGGTTTGCATTAATGTTGCACATTACTGACAGGTTATTCAATTCTCAATATTCTATTGCATTTTAATGATGTGATAGATCTTACAGTCTTTGAAGCTTGCATGCATTGAAGGCGTATTATCAGCTGCACTCTAAATACACTCAGAATAGATGGAAATCCCCTATTTTTAAAGAAATAGGGCAGGACATTGTAAGTATCCAGGCCAGCATGAAAAAGCAAGATGCTGAAAAGGAAACCAAGTCTCACTAAATCTTCTTGGATTGCAAAATCTCTAAGGGGATTACTTTCACTATCCAGATAAAGACTCCTCTAAATACTTTCTGAAACTAAATAAACTTTACTTGAGAAAGGGAAAAATTGATTAATTTTGCCATCAATAATTCAGGTGTAAAGAAAAATATTCGCCAGATTTTTAATAATTTAAGTTCATACAAACTGATCATGAACTCAGGCACAAAAGATTTCTCTGTGTGCAGTCTCATAGTAACAGATCTGCTTACAAAATTTATTCATAACTGAGTACAATAGAGATTTTAATAGAAAGAATCTGAATGGTTTAAAATAGTTTATTTAGAGACGTGATGGATGGCAGCATTTTCAGTTTCTGTCTCTGCAGACATAATAGGTGCCAGTTTGTGAAGGCACAACAGCAGAAAAACAGAAATATGTAGAACTTGTCTTCTCCTTCTGCATGTGTGCATCATATTCTGACTGTCCTTACTCCTCCCATATTGAGCTATGAAGGAAACATTCAAGACGTCTATAGAGGAAAAGAGAAATGTCTTTATATGCTTTCTAGTTGCTGAGACAATCTTCCTGGCATAAAATACCTTTAGAACTGTCTACACACAGACAGCCTTGTGAGTTGAAGAAACAAAGATCACTTGGATCTGTTTAGACTTCAAAGAAAACAAAGACTTCTAAAGGAAAGAAAGGAAAGGAAAAAAAGTAGTGAGGAAGTATTATTTTGCATATGAGAAAAGCCTTATGGAACACCTGTATTATTAGTAGCTTTCTCTGCTTCTGGGCTATGGTAGAAAACTTGTGATGAGCCTGCTTTTGTGCTGGAAGTAAGAACTTCAAGCAGCTTTTTATTGTTGTGTTATCTAAGCAGAGCATAGTAATATGAGCAGCTATAGATTCCTTATGATGCTGATTGTTTTATACTTTGTTAACCAGAGGTTAGGAACAGTAGGTAACTCTGGAATTAATCTGTCAGGGATTTGACTTCAATGTGTCCAAAGAGGAGCTCATCAGCACTGTTGAAGATTTAGCTAGTGGCTCAAGCCAAGCATCTGAGTAGCTTGATGGAACCTTTCCCAGAAATGGGGTCAATAAATGTTGATTGGGAATTAGGGATTATTGACCAGTCATATTTTACTGTAAGGAATAAGTTTTTTTTCCCCCCTTATTCATATTTGTGTCTGTTATTTGCTGAAGCTGCAGCCTTTGGGCATGAGTCAGAAGTTCAAGAATGGCTTTCAGATGGTATGTGTAAATCAGCACCAAATAAAAAGAAAAATCAAAGCATTTCTGAAAGAATAGCTAAAAGCCAAATACTAAAAGTGAAAATGGAAATATGCATGCTTTTAATATAAGTCAAGTCAGATAGAAGCATAAAACCACATTTTGGTGAAATCTAACCATGAAGACGGGTCCTATTGTTGGAGGCAATTTACCACAAAAAGATATATTAGGAAAGTCACATACATCTTGACAAATAAATAGTAAGCACATTTTATTTATTTATTTGACATCTCTGCTGGCAAAAGCACACACATCAGTTTAATAAGGAAGTGCCAACTTGCTGCAGTCCCATTCTGGAATGCCATAAAAATGTTCAAAGAAGTTGAAGTTTACTTATTTGCCTGGAATTTCAACAAAAAGCAAACAAAAAAAAACCCTTCTGTTATAAAACTGTCCTTATTAGACGTCATCATTACTAGTTTGTTAAATAATACCAAAGTAGTACAAAGTCTGATTTTAATGAAATTGTTCTGTCCTCATGCCCTGCAGTAAACACAACCTAACTGCTAGATGCCCTCTCCAAAGGTAAATTGCAACTGGCACAGCTAGGTCATGATGCTTTTAGTACTGAGGCTACACTGGTGCCTAATTTAGTGCTAATCTCACCAAAACCACAAGGTGACTGCTGGAGTAGAAACTCATGAAATTTCCTGGAGTGCCAACAGCGTTCACACCAGGTAGCTGAAAGACAACTTATTTTAATAGCTGGTGCACCACAGAAACTACAAGATAGTTTCTGTACCCTCTATCATTTCTGTATAGTATGAATTTGAAGAGAAACCACAGAACTTTACACAGTGTTGCCATGCTTCCCATTTCTCTTCTGTCTGTGCTCTAGCATTCATTACACACTGCCTAAATTTTAGGCAGCTAATCTAAGCTCACATCACACATGCTTCCACAGAGAAAGGTTGATAACTCCAGAAAGCAATTTATGTATCCTAAAATAACTAGGATGAGTTGCAATGTCAATGAGTCTCAGTACTCACTATAGAATTCTCTTATGCAACAAAGTGAGACTATAACAAAGAGTGAGCTCAAGCCCTAGGAAGTCCATCAGCTCTTTCCATTTGTGTTACCACATGCAATATCCCTCAGTTTGGGCAAGAGGGCTTCACGGGTTTGCAGGAACCCAAGCTCAGGCTGTCTGAGTTATGGTCTGGCGGTAATAGTCCAGGAGACTGTATCTTTGCAAGGAGTTGATGCGACACACAGGGATGGCCACAATGCAATTAAATACACTTTGGGTTGATGCTTGAGGGGAGTAGGAACTTCAGTTACTCTTCCTTGCAAAACCAATGAACAAAACCTTGAATTCACATGAGGAAAAATGGACTCAAATGCCAGTCCAGAGTCAAGCAGAATAAATGTAAACTAAGCAACATCCAGAGTGGGATTCATCTCACCCAGCATTAGATGTCTACACAGTAGGTGTTGGATTAGGTGTGCGCCTGGAATGATAGGATGCAGTTAGTTTCTCTCTAGGCTCCAGGGCGGTATTGATTGCATCTCTAATGTCCATAATGGCAGGATACATCTGTAGAATCTGTCCTTTTTGGAGCCTTAGCTATTTTATAGTTGTGGGAACTACTCTCAATCTAGTTTTGCTGCTTTCAGACAATAACAACAACAAAAACCTCCCAGATTCCAAATACACAAGTAGCACTCTCTCTGCATACTTAGGTCATTTAATCTGACAGGCAAAAGGCTCAAATATCCTACCTATTATCTAATCTTTGTTTTTCTCAGGTTTGGCTAATCCCCAGCAGAATAATAATTAATCATAAAATTCTGCTAGTGACCTTTGAAAATCCTCAGTAAAATAAAAATGTGCATCATTGCCTGCCAACCTCTCTGTGCTCATAATGATCCATATAACCCTAGTAAGGTTGAGCTTAGAGATATGTATACAACTGCAGAAATCAGAACTATGTTTCAGCTGTAGTTTTATGATATGTATGCTGCACCAGATTTGTTATCTTTTAACATCAGATTTCATTACCATGGAAATACATATTTTAGTAGAAATTTAGTACTGATATTTTGGAATTACATGAATTATGCATGAAGAATTATATGAAGAATGCAATAAGCATACAAAATCAGATGAGTGAAGTTTGCCCCAAACTTTTCTAACTTTCATCTCCCTAAACCAGATGTGCACTATTTGAATATTTGGAAAACAGTTAATGTCTTTATGTTGCAAATTTTCATGTTTTTTTGTTTATTTGTTTGTTTGTTTCAGTTTTGGGTTTGTTTTTTTTTTGTTTGGTTGGTTTGGTTTGTTTTTGTTTTTTTTTTATTATTCCAAAATGCATGTTCCTATGTGTTCAGGAAAGCAGCCATCTTTTATAGGATGTTTTACCTAAGACTATGGTTTGCTAACTAACAGAAAATTCAGCCTTCATTAGAAAATTAGTTCCTTGCCTATTAAAACTTCCCAATGGGTATTTTTCTGTAGCCAAAGTGAAAAAAAAAGAAAGAAAGGAAGAAAGGAAAGGAAGAAAGGAAGAAAGAAAGAGAGA